>VZTG01008455.1:40900-131509 GCA_013397845.1 Melanocharis versteri
TCCCCGGCTGCTGCCATGAAAGGCACTGCACCAGACAAAGTTGTGTTGCAAAGTAATTGCACCTGGAAGGCAGAGCCACCGCCGCGCCCAAACACCGGGCGCTGCGTCTTTGAAATCTGGGAGAAGAGCTCCGGAATACATTGGGAATAAAAACAACAAAGAAGAAAATTGGGACAAGCCGCACTAATACAGTGGAGGTGGGAGCAGGCAGTAGCTGGAGAGTGGGGGTGGAATGATTCTCCTTATTCCCACATGAGGTCTATAGACATACGTCTAATATCTATCTAATTTTAGTATTTTTTTTAAAGATGTTCCTGCTTTTTCCCCTCCTGTTAAAATCCAGCCTCATTTCAGCTGCTGTACCATTACCTCCAGAGAAATCCAAGCCATGGCTGTGGCTCACAGAGATGTCCCTGAGCCAGTTTTAAGCCATCTCTTTCAGGAAGCAGCAGTGACCCAGCTATGGAGACACTGAGCTGGTCAAAACTCGTGCAGCCAAAACCCATGTGCAGAGTGACATAGATGGATAATCCAAATCCTACTTCCCAAATTTCTTTTTTTTTTTTAATTACTATTATTTTTTTAAACCCCTTAGGGTGCAATTCTTTGGATTGACATTTCTCCTGGCACTGGGCTCTGGGCTGGCAGGCACTCACAGGCAGCAGTGTGAGATGGATGATTAATACAAGCAGACAGGGACACCCTGGAAATCCGTGCTGCCCCCTGGAAATCACCCGGCTGCTCACCTCGTGCATCACTTCAGAAAGGTGATCTTGCTTGGAGCCCAACATATTATCCCCATTTCTTTTCATAATCCCTTTTATTTTGTTTCTTAAAGCACCTCACTTCAGTAATAACTTGGAGAGATGTCTTGGGATGCCAAATAACAAAATGCATTTCCGCAGCGGCTTCATAATTAATGTTTGCATCGTTTATCTTTCATGGAAAGATTATTCTGACTAACGAGGTTCTGGGCCACTAATTCATTACAGTGCCTTGTCACTTCCTGCTCCTTCTTATTACCCAGAAATAGACTCATTAGTCAGAGTGCACTGACAGGGAGAAATTGTGTTCGTTAATTTAATTCCTCTTCTCTCCCTTTCTGGGTCGGTGTTTGTCCGAAACCAGGGATTAAAAGGAGAGGGAGGAAATGCGACCTGTTGTGGTGCTCGGTGCTTCCCCCATGCTTTCCCTCTCATTCAGGGGGAGGAAGCTCAGTCCATCCCCTCTCTGCAGCAGCACACACGTGCAGGGGTGGCTCATTGCCAGGCTTTAGCCTCAAGGCTTTTCCAAGGCCTGAGAAATGTTGGATTGCAGTTGAATTTTTCCCATCGACCACACTCAAGGGACGGAGGGAACCATCAACCCCTGACTTGGCAGGAGCTGAAGCAAAGCAAACCCCCTGCAGGTCCTGCTCAATCCACCCCCTTTCCACCAATCCCTACAACAAACTCCCCTTTGGGGATTTCCCACCTCGGTGTGATGGAACTACAGCTCCATATTTCATGATTATCCATTTCTGTTTCTGTTATCTCTCGCTGTCTTGCTCCCAGCAGCATTTCCAGCTGGGCATCCCCAAAAAGCCAGGAGAATCATGGAATACCATGAGTTGGAAGGGACCAACAGGGATTGCAGAGCCCAACTCCTGGCTGCTTAGGACACTCCAAGAATCCCACCCTGTGCCTGGGAGCATTGGTTAAACATTCCTTGAACGGGAAGCCTTGGAGCCATGACCATTTATTTCCCTGGGGAGTCTGTTCCACTGCCCAAGGGAGCTTCCCCCAAGCAGCAAACAAAGGCAAAAATAAATAGTTGGCCAAGGAGAAGGAAAATCCATCCCCAATGAGAAATTATAACAGTCACCAGTCAGGGCTGGGGAGGAACCACTTCCAGCTCGTCCTTCCTCGTGCAACACAGAGGTCCAGGGACAGGCAAGGTGGAATTAGAGAAGGAGCAGAAGCTCTTTTATCCCCTCCTACATGTCCTAAAACCCGAGCAGTTTGTGTAACACCTGCAGCATTTAACACATTTAATACAGCAAAGCCAGCACCCAGCAGGGCACCACGACAGGGAACAGGCTCAGAGGCATCCGCTGCCAGGGCTGCCCAGCAGGGAAATGGTTAAAAGCCCTTGGATTTACACAGGTTTGGCAGCATGTTCCCGGTTTTCCTACAGGTAATTACAATAATTGTGGGGTGTAAACACTTCAGAGAGATCAAAAACGGGGGTGTGAATGGGAGAGGGACAAGGATGAGCAACATCAAAGGAAAAATTATTAAAATCTATACAGTGCCGCTTCCTAGTTCCTGTGAAGTCTGATAGCGGGGCTGGAGGGGTGAAGGAGCAGCCTGGGTGCTGCGTTCATCTCCCAGCCCGTATATTCCCACATTTTTTGTTAAATCATACACGGAAACCTCCATCCAGCACCACCCCAAACCCAGCCCTGCCCAGCGCCGCGGGGCGCCTTTCATATTCCCGACACCAAACCACTGAGGGATGCACAGGCTCATCTTTTTGGGGGAAGAAATTGCTTAATTTCTTGCTTTTCCAAGCAGCATCTGAGCAGAAACTCTGGAGCTTGGGGCTGCTTTGACTTTGCGGTCCCCCCATCAGCGACGCTCTAATCTGCGCTCGGCAGGAGGATCCGCTTTTCCCTGCGGGATCGGCTATTAACAGTCGACGTTTAGTTTAAACAAAGCCTTGAGATCGTCCAAATATTTGCCTCAAACACACTTCGTGTTTTGCCTCTCAGCTCGGCTCCCCTCGGGGGTGTTCCGCTCTGCTTTTCCCATCCATCCCGGGTCCCCCAAGCCGCGGGAGCGCAGGGATGGATCTCCAGTATCACCCGATAAACCTCGAGTTTACGCATCGACTCCCTCCCCCTCCCTGAAACAAAACATCAAAGTGAAGGCGAAATTATCTTCTTGGAGCAAAGTGGGTTTTAAGTAATTTGCTTCTAATTTTCCCTTCTATTCTGCAAATCCGGGCAGGAGAAAAAAGAACACCAAAGTTCAACACGGAAACAAAAACGCTGACTTTTTTCAAACCCTGGTTTTCCTCCCAGTTCCCCCCAAAAAGGTTCGATTTATACTTTTAATATAACTAATTTTTTGTGGGAATGTGCTTCAGCTCCTGCACGCTTTGTCCCCTCCCCATGCCTCCATCCCTGCTCCTCCTAAAACACCCACACAGGAGCAGCAAAACACTCTTGGAAAAGGGTTTGACACTTCCTTTTGGTAAAGAAAATAAGCAGCTGAAAAACAAGAACATGGCTTAAAAAATATTCCCCCCACAGCAAGCTGCTAATGAAGAACAGCAACCCCAGAGAGTCCCAGGGAGCTGCTCATCCATGCAAACCTGGGCTAGGATTTCATGGAAAAACCAACTTCCTACAGAGCTGCGATCTCCACAGCCTGTATTTATTCTCTTCCAGCCTCTTTTCCTAGTTCTGCCTTCCATTTGAGTCAAAAAATGTAGATTTCCACGTTTCCCTGGCTCAGCCAGAGCTGGGCTTTGGGATAACCCCGAGCACCAGCACCAGCATGCACAGGGTGGGATTCACTCAGTGGTCAACCCAGTTATGAGGAGCAGAAATGAGGACGAAAAATAAAGAAAGAGCTGACAACAAAGGGTTCAACCCACTGCTCTGCACTCCTCCGGGCTCCACAGGGATGCTGGGAGGAGGGATGTGCTGCTGTTTGCTTAGGTTGGGATTTTTGCTGTTGTTTACAGGTATTTTTGTCTCTCCCAGACTCCCAGCTCAGCCCTGCAGCCGCGTTCCTGCTCGGCAGTGCCCTGTCCCGCTCACACACACGTGGTTATAAAGCCATCTTGCTGCAGAGCAAAACGGGGCAGGAAACAATAATTCTTCCCCAGCCGTTCCTGGACGGTGCCCAGGGTATTTGCTGCTGTAATTCAGGTTTGTCTTGCCAGGCCAAACCTTCAGGAGATGTCAGCACACTCGCAGGAGATCAGCCTGGAACGGCCCCCGAGAAATTACCTCATTCCTACCACAGACCATCAGCAAAACCAGCTCCCAGTAAATGATCCCAGATATTCACACGGCGTGCTTTCCACGGGCAGCAGCCCACAAAGACCAGAGTAAGGTTGGCTCTTGTGCATCCCTAGGAGCTTTTAGGGATGGGAGGGATGCACAAGGAGATGTCCAGTGTCACTGCAATACACACTCCAGGAGCTCAGAGAGCACTTCCATGAGCTAACTGGATCCAGTTCCATGTCTGTCGTGCTTTCCTGCGCACGAAAGCACCAAAACATCATCCAATGTCATGAATAAAAGGCTGTAAAAACGCCAGTGAGCTGTCACATCCATGCACTTGATCCTCAGCACATCCACTGCACCCGAATCCCACGGCAGCACCCAAAACCAGGGAGTGAGCCCCATGTCCACAGTCCTGACCCCCAGCACGAGCTTCTCCTGCCCAACAGCATCCACACCCGCTTCCCTACAGCTGCTGGAAGGCCCCTCCTGAGGATTTTCCCTATGATTTTCTCAAAACTGGACACCCTGGAGGATTTTGGGATGGCTGGATGTCCCCCGAGGGCTGCACCTCTTCCCTGGCCTGGTGGCAGCCCCCACCTGGAGTCACCTACCTGGGCAGCTTTTGGATGCCTCTCTCCTGGTGCCACTGGCTGCTGTGCCTGTGTGGCTCTGTCCCTGCATGTCTTATCCCCCCCTCTCTAAAAAAAATAATCCAACTTTGCCTCAAGGATAAGGAGAATAAAATGTCACTTACCTATTAGGGGGAAAAAAGAGAAGAAAGAGGGAAAGTATTACACACGTATTCTTTGAAATCAGGTCAGCTTAAAGCTTTGAAATGGCAAAAATTGAAAGATATTTTCCTCCCACTTCCCTTCCTCTCTTTTTTCCCAACTCTTTTAAAGGACTCTCTACTTTCAAAGGTTTCCTTGAGTCCAGTTTTCCCTCTGGTATAGTTTTTTTTTTTGCTCTGTGCTCAGCCAATGCCCACCTCCTCCTCCTGTCCCACGTGTGCACAGGGCTGCTGCTCCCCCGAGGGGGTGAAGGAAAGAGCTGAGGAAAAGCAAAATAACAAATAAAGGAGGTGAAAGCAGAGACTCGCAGGATGGAAGGGACCTTAGAAATCTTCTAGTTCCACTAGACCAGGTTGCTCCAAGCCTGGTCCAACCTGGACTCGAATACTTCCAGGGATGAGGCATCCACAGCCTCCTGTTCCATGGAGGAATTCATCTTTGGTGGCCTCATCTTCACACATCTCAGCACATCCCACGCAAGGGATGGGAAATCCGAGAACAAGGGGAGCTCTGGAAGTCTCCCCACTCCTCCTGCAGCTCAGGACTCAAGGAAGGGCTTTTACCAGCTCATTCCTGAACGATTTAAGGCAAATTCTCCCATCCTCATCTTTTCCAGTGCTATCTGCAGCCTAACAGGCCCTATCTCTAAGGAAAGCTGAGTGCCAAAAAGAGATATTTGTTATTAAAGAGCATTTTTATCATCCTCATCCATCTGCCTGCCCACCTTTACAGCACATATATGAGCAACATACAGAAAACCTCAAATGTAGGAATGTGACATACAGCCACGCTCGCTCCAAACGGGAACGGGGAGAAATTTGGTCCCATCCCTCCTGCTCCCCCTGCACAGCATCTCCAGCCCCATGAGCTGCCTGGAGGGGAGCACTCAGGGTGTGTTTAAGACGTGGTGGTTATTCAATCAGCCTGAGCATCGTGCTGACAGCTCCCACCGGGAGCAGAGGGAACAGCTGGAGGACCCCTGCATCCATCCATATGCCTCTGCCATATGCAGGGCTGCGGCAGCAGCGACAGGGACTGTGGCACAGCACGTCCTGCTGCAGCCCGGGCTCGTCTGCAGCGCTCCATCCCCAGGCCCCGCTCGCTCCCGGGAAGGCTCGTGGTGGGTACCGAGAGCAGGCACGCACAAAGCCCCTCCTGCCTCAGCCTGGCTCAGCCCATCGCTCTCGTGATGGGTGACGGGGTTTTACTGCGGAGCACCAGACTGAGACAGCCCAGCAGCCCCTGCTCGGAACGGGAGATGGAGCACCGAGCGCTCCAGCAGCTCCGTCCCTGCCGTCACAATGTCACAGCTGGCTGCCAGGGCTTCATCCTCACCTGAGGATGCTGAAGGCTTGGTGGCAGAGAGATTTTTCAGTGTCTGCCTGTGTCCGTGATCATTCCTACTTTCTCACGGAACTAGCTGCAAAACAGCTAGAGAGCTTTTATAAATAACTTACTTATCATGCACCTGTGAGATGTTTTTGGACACTGTTATTGTAGGACCAAGGTCTCTTTAGCAAACGTGTGTGTTCTGGATCTAGCCAATAGCCCTGGTGTGTGGCCAGCTAAGATCCAATGGCTTTCCTGTAATTCTGAGTATAAAACCCTACTGCATGTAAATAAAGAAGGGGCATTTCTATCTAGTCACTCCTGAGTTCAGATCTCTCCTTCCTCCCCGGGCCGTGTCCGTACTTGCGACACTCACCTCCCTCCTCCTCCTCTCCTCGAGGGGCTCACAAATCCCCCCCACCCCGCCCCAACCCTGCCTGCTGCTCTCACACCTCTCTCTTGTAGGTACATGAGACATAAATCCCTTTTTCTTCCCTGCAAAGACCCGAAGTCGGGACACACTTGGAGGATGCTCTAAGTGCTCTGCAGTCCCAGCCCAGCGCTGGCAAACGAGCCCTGCTGTAATGAATTACTGGCTTCTCATTCTAACACATCCTAAAATCAGGAGTGACAGCCTGCCTGCTCCTCATCCCCTTAAACTCAGAGAGTTTCACTCTGACACCATCCTAAAACCAGGAGTGGTGACAGCCTGCCTGCTCCTCATTCCCCTAAACTCACAGAGTTTCACTCTGACACCATCCTAAAACCAGGAGTGGCGACAGCCTGCCTGCTCCTCAATCCCTTAAACTCACAGAGTTTCACTCTGACACCATCCTAAAACCAGGAGTGGTGACATCCTGCCTGCTCCTCATCCCCTTCGGCTCCCGGGGTTTCCTCACTTTTAGCTTCAGGAGCACAAGTGGCCAGGATGGGTTTCCCTCTCTCCCTCCTTGCCGCCGCCTGGCGAGGGTTTGGAGCAGGGAGGTGAAGGCAGGGGTCCAGCTCGGCTTCTTCCCGCGGCAGCGAAGCCAAACCCGCGGAGCTGCCGCAGCTCCAGGCGCGGCACAGCCATCGCTAGATGGGGACAGAGTCCCACCGACGCCCAGCTCCCCCCAGCCGGGGCACTGGGATGCTCCAGCGGTGCGGAGAGGGACCACAGCCCCACCGACCCGCCCCAGCCATCACTGCACAGCTCGAGGGGGAACGTGAGAAAACCTTTCTGGGAGAAACAGGGTGAGAGCCAAACCCTTCCCAGCAGTTTGTGTGCGCTCCTGCCGGGTACCGCAGCATCCCCCGCTGATCCCATCCCACTTCCCCAGCGAAGTGCTTGGATTTATCACCAGCTTCCTAAGATCTCCCTCTTCAACAGCGATTCCTTTGAGAGGAGCTCTTGCTCTCCCTTCTCTCTGCTTTTTAGCAAGTTTGCCTGTGTATTGTGGGTTTTTGTTGTTTGGGATTTTTTTTTTTATTTTGCAGGGAGCATATTTATTGATTTTTCGCACTGGGCAATGCAACACATTCTGCACCTGTGGGGAGCTTCATTTGCAGGACTCACCATCCCTGATGGAACAGGAGGGAGGACTGAGGTACAGAAAATGCATGACAGCTTTAAACTGTTGCTCCTGTCACCCAGCAGGACACAGGTCCACGGCAAGCACACAAAAAGCATTCATTCTTTTTGGTTTTATACTGAAAAAAAAATGATGTGTTTTTCCAACTGACAGGATTTTCCTGGTTAAAATCCTGTCCAGGAGAAAATTATCTGCAGGTGGCCCCGGGATGCTGTGGAGAGTCTGCTCAGACCAGCAACACGGGCAAAGCCACTGACCACCCTCCCCGTCAATAACTGAATATCCACATTTCCCCCAGTTCTCTGCTGAAAACACCCCATTCCAGCCACAGCAAAGCGAATGGATCCTCTCCAAGCAGCAACACGAGGGATGCTGCATCCCTTAGGGAGTATTACTGCTGATCTTCGAGCAACAACCCCCTTTTCCAATATCTGTAAATACATTCCAGTGTCCAGGATCCCCTTCAACCCCACCACGCTCCATCAGGAGAGGAGTTCTGGTCCTTTTCCCCTTTCCAGGCTCGGAAATCTCCCACAGCCCTGCAGTTCCAGCGGGATGGAGGGGAAGGCACAGCTCTCATGGCTCCTCAGAGCTCCCCTCCTGCAGCCCCATCCACAGGCACAGCAGGATTTGGAGGGGTTTGGAAGACACCAGAAGACATTTCACTAACCCAACACACCTCTCCCTCCTCCCAGCCCCTCTTGCTCCCCAATATCACAGATATCAACCCTTGTCCTTTTTGCATCTTGTTGCATTAAACCCTCAAGGCAGGGGAGAGGGAAAAAACTAATAATTTTTTTTAAATCCATACAAAAAAGAAAGAAAAAGGAAGGAGGATTAAGTCAGAGGAAGAGGGATGTGTGAGGTGTTGCTATTATCGATGCCAGGACCTTGATCTCTTCTCTGCAGTTTCTTCAAGGCTGAGAATGGTAAATAAAAGGGAAATAACACATCTGGGCAAGGAGGGCTCAGGCACTGGAGAAGGAGAGGTCCCCGTGTCCAGGGACCAGGAAAAGGCAGGTCCATGGGACACAGAACTGGGGAAAAGCATGTCCATGGGACACAGAACCGGGGAAAAGGCAGGTCCATGGGACACAGAACCAGGAAAAAGCATGTCCATGGGACACAGAACCGGGAAAAAGCATGTCCATGGGACACAGAACCAGGGAAAAGCATGTCCATGGGACACAGAACCAGCCCCAGCCCTGGGAAACTCAGAGTTTCTTCCCTCTCACCGATACTTTTAATAACCAATTAATATTTAGTCAACAAGTAGCTGCGCTAAATCCGAGGAGATGGATTTCGCAGGAGGGCTATTTGATGTTAAATGAGCACTGACTCATCAGCAGCATTTACTGGGGATTATGGATTAGCCGCGTGCCCAGTATCCATCACCACAAATCCAGTGGGAAGGCAGCTGCTGGCGGGGCCGGTCCTGGTCCCGTGGTGGGGGAACACCTACAGAACACCCACAGCCCCTCCGAGGGGCCCTTCTTGGGCACACCCCCAACAGGGACATCCCAGAACGGGATGGTGACCCCAGCTGATGTTTCCTGACAGCTCCCCCTACTAAAATATGGCACAGCACGGAGCTGGGATTGAGCAAGGTGGATATGCAGCAGGAGAGGAGGAGGGGAGGAGAGCACCCTAATTACCAATCCCTGGGAAACAGGGCACAACAGCATCACAACCTACAAAAAATTCTGCAGAGGGATCTCCCTCCTGAAGTGTGTTTTGGCGAGGCTGGATTGGTCGTGTAAACGAGCAGAAAATACAAGGTGGGTCCTTCCATCGCTGGAAGTGTTCAAGGTCTGCTTGGACAGGGCTTGGAACAACCTGGTTTGGTGGAAAGTGTCCCTGGTTTGGAATCAAACTGTCTTTAAACCTCCTTCCAACTGAAAGCATTCTAGGATTTTAGGATACAGGAGCACTGGGCTGTGGCAGGCAGCGTGGGAAGGATCGCCTCTGTGATGAGAATGGAAAACTCCTGCCCAGTCCTGTCTGTGCTGAACAGCAAGAAGTGCTGCTGATGCTCCCTCTCTCCTCCTTATCCAGCCAGGAGACCCCCAGGCAGTCCTGCCCTCCCTCAAACCCAGTCCAGGCTCAGCTCAGGCTGGTTTTCTCCACGGGCACCCCATCCCCAAGTAGAGTTTTTCCCTGCTGATCCAAATGCCAGTCAGTGGCCACACGGCAGCTTCCCCAACCCCCTGGCACCCCATCCCTTTGGGATCCCTCTCGGAGGCAGGGTGGGATCCAGGGGATCCGGGCAGAGCCGGGCTCTGTTCCGCCGCTTATCGGCGTTGCTTCTGCTGGAGGAGGTGATTAACTCCCTGACCTGCCAAGCTTTAACGCGACCTCCGAGAATAGATAGAATCTTGTTATCTTGTAATGAGTTTTATGGCTTATTTCAGTACATTTTGGCCATGTTTCTCCAGTGATTAGGGCAATTATCAGCCTGTGCGTTTCAGGATTATGAATTATGGAGCCTCTGAAAGGCTACAGAGATTTAATATCTCTCAGCGTCCCTCTGCCTCACTTCCAGCACTTAACTGGCTCTAGACTCTTCCTGTTTGGAGCATGGGAACGAGGGCACAGCAAAGGAATTATGCATCAAAGCTTGTGAGCGGGATCCAGCCGTTACAATGAATAACATGGAATATTTAACACCGTGTGACCCGGGGTGCAGGGCACAGCCACATCCCTGGGGCACCCCCAGCAGGGATGCAGGTGCTGCTGTCAGGGAATGGGGAGCAGAGCCTGGGTGTCCTGGCCCCCGCAGGAATGAGTCACAGGTTCCAGGCTTGGCCGCAGGCTGGGATTTGGGGGATGTGATTAATCCCAAACAGAGGCTGGGGACAGCCAGTCCCTCTGAGCTGGCCGGTGGCTATTTCGGGGCACAGCGTCTCACCTGGCTGGGGACACCCAGTCCTACTCGTGGCCCTCTCCCTGGAGTGCCCTGTCCCATCTGAAGCTTTTTTAGAAACCTAATGCCACTGAGCAGCTTAGGCCCGGACTGCGCACGCGGGATTAGCAAGGAAGGGATACATCCCGTCAGACACAGCTTTGACCTGCTCGGAGCTGTCCTGGGCAAAAGGCACAGCCAAGCTGGAGCCATCCACGTGGACCACGGCAGAGGTACCCTGCTCTCCTAGGAGGTTTCAGAGCACCTCAAGAAAAGGCAGCAGCATGCTTTTGTGGAACGGGAAACTGAGGCACGATGCGGTGTTGTCGGGAATGAAATCCACTTTCAGCCTGCAGCTCGAGGATGGAGTCCCCATGAACAAAACCAGCCTGAGCTGAGCCTGAACTGGATTTGTGAGAGGGCAGGACTGTCTGGGGGGGTCCTGGCTGGGTAACGAGAGAGAGAGCATCAGCAGCACTGCTCAGCAGCCCTGCCCTGGGCAGGAAACCAAAGAGCAGCCCCTGCCCAAACCCAGCCCTGCACACAGAGCTGGGATGCACCAAATCCACGCCCAGCACCCTCCTGCTGCAGGGCCTCACTGCACGGCCCAGAGGCTTTCACAAGCCCCCAGATCCCACCCAAATGTAAAAATATCCTGTTTGCCTGTCCCTAGCTGCAATGGGGACAGCTGAGGCCAGGCAGGGCCATGTCTCGCTGCCATCACCCATGCTTAGCACCATCCAGATGGAGCCTTTTAACAATCTTGATCCACGCTTGGTTTTATTTTTATTTTTTCCTCCCTGCAAATGATCACTAGAACTTGATGGCTGCCTGGGAAAACACAGACGACAGCAGAAACCTTTTGGTGCGAGGAGCTGTGCTGGCTCAGCTTCCTCCTCTCCCCCTTCACGCGGATGCGGGTGTGTTTTCCAAGCAGAAAAACGAAAAATATTAATTTTGCATAGAAATAAAATTAAGCTTTTGGAAACGAGCTCCAAGAAATAAAGCCATCGCTTGAGTTAATTAAGAAGTGATTATACTGAAAGGCTGTAATAAAAGCTTCACGACGCAGGACACACCGAGCTGCTGCCACAGGCTGGGATGGGGAAAGACCTGGGCATCATCCTGGGGAAGGGGTGGGGAAGAGCAGCACCTGGGCTGATCCCAGCCCTTGCTCCGTCCCCTTTGCTCTGCTCCATCTGCTCTCCATCCCTCACCCTGCTGCTCTCCCAGCGCTGGACTCCGTGAAGTCATTCCACAAAGCACTGGATGCAAAAAATATGCAAAGGCAGGCTTCCCTCAAGGGGTGCAAGTGCCTCTGCCCTCCACGAGATGACAGATAAAATCCCCTGTTACTGGAGGAAGGTAATTTGACATAACAGCTGTTCTGACATTCTCTCCCTATGGATATTGCCTGCAATAAGAATGCAAATCAGCACTCTTTGCACTTCTCCTGGAGAGCAACTTTCACCTGAGAGCACTTCCAAAACGTGCACTCATTACCACCCGCCTCCTCCGGAGCATCTCCGCCCGGCTGCCTCTGCCCTGGCCACAGCCACCCGGGAGCAGAGCCTGCGCCCCGCTGACCGCAGCAGCAGGAAAAACAGGGAACCTGCCTTGATCTTGGCAGCAAAACCACCGTTCACCACCTTGCCTCAGTTTCCACACTGTGAAAACCAGGATCAAGACGCCTGTGGTGGTGAAAGAGCTGGAGATGGAGCAGAGACAAAGGCTGCAGGCAGCAAGAGCTCGGGGTGACTTCTCAGAGAGATGCTTTCACTCATCAAGCACCGTTTCTCCAAGTCAAAATGAGCCACCCACCTACAGACCCTTCCCTGAGTGCTCCCATCCTCTGGGATGATGGACTGTGCTGGTGTCAGACCTGTTCCGAGGAGGAGGAGGAAGAACCTCCTCACCCTTCCTCCCCATCGCTCCCCCGCCTGGGCAGAAGAGGCTCCAAACCTCGAGTGAGAATGGCTGGTGCCCTGCTGCTCTCTGTATGGCAGCTACTAATTATCCCTGGAATTTATGGGCTCCCGGGATGCACGCAGATGGATACTTAAGCTAACAGCAGCCTCGGATCATTTGCCATTCATCCCACAGCGATACCTGGCTGGCAACCGAGCCCTGTGGAATTAACGCCGTCCTACGCCCACCCCACTGCAGGCTGGACTCCCCACATTTGCACCGCAGCTCTTCAACGGGAGAAGGGAACAGATCCCAACATCCTCCACTCCAGATGGGAGCCATCCAGCTCGCCCCATCCCCAGGGACCCACAGCCACGTCCGTGTCCCACGTGCCGGCATCCTGCCGGCCCCCCCCTCATCGAGCATTCAGGGGGGCTTGCTCCCTCCTGTTGGTGATATTTTACTTTGTATAATTAAACCTTAATGAGAATAGGGACCGGAGCTTCCCCAGCGAGCCTCCTAACCTCTGAATGAGGGAGCCACTCGGATTGCTAATTAATAAATACCTATTGGTATACAAGGCAGGGAGCTCCGAGCAGGGGCCAGCCCTGCACCGTCCTTCGGCGCTTCCCGGTGAGCTGCAGGTCCAAATTCCCCAGGCAAAAAAAAAAGCAGGATTGATTCCCAGGCGGCTGCTCTAAGTCCTCAGCTACTGGATTAAAACACAGTTATCACCACTCCATTGCTTCCGTCAATCTAGACCCGATTTTTTTTTTCCTCCTGCAGTTGAGCATTTTGATTAATTCAAATCACATCACTCCCAGACAAGTCAGAGGGATTTACTATCCACTGGAAAACAGATGTACAGGTGGACTAAGGCTCCTCCACATCCAAACACTCAGGTTTGAGCTGCTCTGGCGTACGGAAAACCACCTTAACCTTAAACTCAGCACTGGGGAGCCTTGGGGAGCCAGGCTAAGCTGGAGCATCCCCATCCATCTCTTCAAACAAGCCCTGCAAAACAAATGTCACAACAAAAGGGATGTAGGACTGCAGAGCGTGCAGCCCCCTCCAGCCTGCAGGAGATGCTCCGAGGCATCCTGAAATGTAGAGTTTGATGGATGGAGGAGGGATGCTGGCAGCACAGGGTTGGGGTTTAAACTTCATGTTGGAAAAATGCCAATTTTGCCATCCTGCAACACGGAATATGGCTCTGGTTCAGCCTGACCAATTAAATTAAACCTGTTAGCAACTCCTCTATTATCATTTTCAGTTGAGTTGGTGGAGCAGCAGCTATTTTTTCCAGGACAGACACCCCCTAAGGTGCTTCTCACCACCAAGGCAACAATGCTCCTACAAAACAGGAAAAATTTATAATGCCCCATCCCACATAGGAAACGGAGCCCCAGAGAGGAGAATTTGACAACATCTATGGCAGAGCAAGAAAGGAAAATCAGGTTTCCCGAGGTTCCCCAAGGACTGGGCCATCCTCACTCTCCAAACCAATGAAATCCCCAAAAATGGACACACTTAAATAGGCTTAACCCTCCATTAAATCAGTTCAGTCTCACTTGGTAATTTACTGTTGCAAGCAAAATCAATTTTAGCAAAGGTTAAACTAGTTCTGTCTGTATTAGGAGTTTGCACCATTCTAAATAAATTGATTTAAAATCAATTCACCTGATTTTGTGCAAATTTCTAATACAAGCAAAGGCATCACTAAGCTCAGGTTGAGTTTCGGCCAGTTGCTTGCTTTATTTCCTTGCTGGTGCTTTCCCAAAAGGTGTCAAATGCCAAACTTGGATGTTAATTTTAAGGAATGATGAAATCTCCACAGTTAACCCAGCTTTAAATAGTGATTATCTCGTATAAAAGTTGTGATACTCCTCCAAAAGGAAGCAGCATTGCCCAAAGTTTTCTGGGCAGCACAGAAGATTCCAACCTGCTTTTCCCAAGCAACCAAAGGAGAATCAATACACACGAGAAAGCTTTTCATTTTTTTGTTCCCCATCCTGGGCTACTGCCCTGCCCTCTCCTCTTTGGTGGTCCAGGCTTAGATCGTGAGCGGGTCCAGGTGTGGTTTCAAAGCACCTTTAGCATGATGAGGACTTAATAATAACCCATCTCTTCAATTCCTCCAAAGGCCTCTCCGAAACGAGGCCATGAAAGCACCCTGTTGACTGCCTGTCCCATCACAGGGTGGAAAAAGGAGTAAAAATAGCTCGAGATCAGTGCAAGAAAAAAAAACCCACCAAAGTCCCCTCCCTTTGTCAAGCAGAACTGACCTCTCATCCCACGAAGAATAACCGCCAGCAGCCTGCCAAAAGCTTGGAAGAAGCAGGGAACCATTTGATTTCCACCCCCGTGGGCTGCATAAAACGAGGAGGCAGGACCTTTTGTGTGCATCCTCATCTCTAACCCAAAAATTCCCGGAGCGTGAGGAGCCATGGAGGTGGCTGGGGGGGACACGGCAAGGAGAGGGCTCTGATTGCAGTCCCAGGATGGGATGAGGATGCAGGAGCCACCTGGAATTGGTGTAGGAGAGCTCTGGTCTCATCCCAAGTGACCTGAGACCTGGATTTCCCGTTGCTATCCCTTGGGAGCTGCAGGAACCACCGTGGCAGAGGTTTGCCCCCACCCCACGCTGCCCCGGATGACGTGATTCCCTGGAACAGTTAATTCTTCCTGGAGTCTGCTAAACCCTCAGCTCCATAACGCCTCAGGCCGGGAGGTGTCACAGGGCAACTGCATCCCTACTAAAATTTTATCGCGGATATAAAATTCCCCTGCATCAGCCTTAATTTTGTGAATTTTCAATTCCGTGGGACATCCCTTGGATGCTGAATTAAGGGAGAGCCAGGAGCAGCTGCAGCTCAGCTCCCCTCCAGCACCAACCCTCCTGGGAGAGAAGTTGTGCTGTCCAGGGAAGCCCCATCCCTGGAAGTGCCCAAGGCCAGGCTGGATGGGGCTTGGAGCAGCCTGGGGTGGTGGAAGGTGTCCCTGCCCATGGAAGGGGGATGAGATGAGCTTTAAGGTCCTTTCCAACCCCAAACATTCCAGAATTTTATGAGTCTATTCATGCTGAAAAACACTCCAGAGAAGAACTGAACTATCTGGCAAACAAGACCCTGATCCCAGTGTCCTGGTCCTCTAAATCCTCCCACCTCTCCCATCCCCAGGCATTCCAAAAGGAACCATTTGCAAGTCCTATATTTTACAGCTGACCATGCAGGGAGTGATGTGCAGAGACTGGTTTTTCTTTCCCAGCTCTAAAAGATGGAGAGGAAAAGGATCAGAGGGGAAGGGAGAGGATTTGTGGATTTGGAGGAGGGAGCTGAGGAGAGGACAAGGTTGGAAATTTCCTCCTGGCAGCCCTTTTCAAGAAGAGTATTAGAATTTATTTTCAATTATACACAAGAATAAGCTGTCTGCAGTATAGTTAACTTTCAATTTCAACCAATTTTCGACACATTCAATCACAGATGCCTCAGTGATTAAGAATCTATGTTGCAAAACAATTCCCACTTTGCAACAATGCAATCAAACAGATCTACAACTCATAACCCATTATCCAAGAGTTTTTCAGCTCATTGGGGAAGTGAAATGGGATTCACCAAGCATGCCCTTCTTTTACCCAGTGAGCCCCCAAGCTCATTTGCAAACAGATCTGTGACTCCAAACAACCCACACGGGGATGGATTTTTTTTGTGGTTTCTGTTGCTTTTCCTCCCTCTCCGGAGATGCTGAAGTGCAAGAACGGAATGTGGGATGCTGTTGGAGGGGCTTGGAGCTGCATGGGAAGGCAGTGGGGGGCTGGAGAGGGGATCCCCATCACCCATAAGGCTGAAAGAATGGGGAAGGCTTTGGAAAAGCTGCTTCTCTTGCAGCTGGCTGCTTTTTCCCCACCTTGATGCTTTTTCCCCACCTTTTTGCATCTTACAACGATGCTGCAGCCAACAACAACACGCAACAGGTCCCAGCCAGCAACAGGCTGGAGCCCTTCCCACGCTGGGCGTGGAGATGCCCCCTGCCTTCCCCCATCCTGCTGCTGCTCCTGGCAAGGAGAGGAGCTCCCCCAGGACTGGCAGGGCTTTGGTGGCTCAAGGAAATCTCCTGCCCCTGCAGCCTCAGGAAACACCGGATAAACCGAGTCCCTGCGCGGCAGCAACTTCGAACCCAAGATGTTTCCTCTCCAGGGACTATTTTGAGCGGATAAATACGATTTGGAGCTGCACAGAACCCCCCTGCAGCCCCCAGGAGCAGAGCAGCCAATTATTGCTGCTCCCAGGGGTGCTGATGTGTCCATCCTCTATTCTGGTGTCCAGCCCTGCTCACAGGGACCTCTCCAAAGGCCATCGGATCCCTCTGGGAAGGGACACGTCACAGCTGGAGATGCTGGGAACAGAAGGGCTCAGGCTGATGGGAGAGGAGGAGGAGGATTTTAAAGCTCGCTGAGCCTGGAGGAGAGGCAATAAAGCAGCTGAAGGAAATTACTTTCCTGGGTAAAGTGTCGTTTTGTCAAGACCAAAGTTCTCCCTGGGAACGAGTTGATTTTGAGTAAAAACCATCAGGAAGAAAAAAAAGAAGTGCGAGGGACCAGCTGTTTGAATGACACACTTTGGAAAGGCAGAGTGGAAGTGCCACAAAACAGCTGCACAGACCTCAGACTGCCTCCCTGTGCTCCTAACCCTGTGGAAAGCGCCCTGAAGACACCTCAAATTCCCTGTTTTCCCCAGATTGGGGAACAGCAGGTGCTGATGGGATCCAAGGAAGCAGATGGAGGTACCCCCTAAGGGATACCCCTGGCAGAAGGTGGGCTCCCCATCCCAAGGGACCCCACGTGCACCCCCTGCTCCAGCTCCTCTCTCCCTTTGATGCTGACAAATAACAATTTCAAACTGGGGAAGACACCTGGGAGAGCCGAGGCACTTGTGCTACAAGATAATTAGAGATTATTATAATCGAAATTTCATTGCCACATCAAACTGTGTCTTTTAGCATTAATTAATCTCCTCTCCCAGCCTCTGAGCACTCCCGGCTCCCGCGCTGTAGGACAGCAGCTTGTCAAACACACCAAAGACTCGCATCTCATTACCTTATCAGAGGGGGAGAGTGGGGAGCCGGGGAGCAGCACTGCCACATTCCCCAGCACAGCCAGGGACGTGAGGACGCCTGCAAAGCCGCTCCTTGGATTGCAAACTTGTCAAACAAGGCACACGAGGGATCTTCATCCCCTCACCGCAGCCTCCTTCCTCTACCTCTCGCCCCTCCCCGATAAAAACAGGCCTGGCAAAGATGCTGCTTCGTCCCACTGCACTGCATGACTTTGAATAAATCACAGATGAGAACGGCTGACATCCTTGCAGGGCATGGAGAACTCGTAGAACTCATTCCTTGTTTTCCTTAGGCTCCCAGAAGTCGGTGCAGCCGTGCTGCCATCCCAGTTACGGTGTAAAAATTCCCGTTTAATATCCCATTCCCAGCCTGGTGCATGAGACTCCCCTCCTTCAGGAGGTTTGGGGAAGATGCGAGGCTAAATCCAGTTTTCTACATGAGGTTCACAGCAGCTGCTGGATGAGACCAGGCAAGACTGACCCTGAAGGACCGAGGAAGAGGAGGGGAGCTGGACCCAGCTAAGGGCAAATTCAGACCTTTCTGAAAGTACTCAGCACCTCTGAAAAAACCCAAACCAAACCAAAATCCACCTGCAATGGGAGAAACCTCAGCACAGGCACACACTGCATCCCTTTTAGCAGCAGCTGAAGGAACTGGGCACCCCCAGCCCCCCCAAAAGCTGGCCAGGGCTGTGTATATATTGGTGCTATGCATGAGGTGCTGTATGTTCTAGTCATTGATTCTCCACTCCTTCCATAGCTCAGCTGAAAATAAATATCCTCTCCCTTGTTTCCACCCCTCCACTCCCCCTTTCCCCATTATTGGCTTTCTGACGGAAGGCTTTAATTTATTCCCCCTGCCATATCTTTGTGCCGCTGTTTTCCAGCGCTTTACACCATATATTACCCACCGTCCTGTGTCATTTAACTCCACAAAGCACTCGGAGATACAGTTTGCTTGAAGGATGCTGGAGCCATTAATCCTGATTCCACAGCCCTGCGGAATGCCCATGGCACTGCCACCGTGCACACACACAGCCCTTCCCGGCTGCTTTTACAGCCACATGGCCATCGAAACCCACACCCAGCCCGAATTTAACACCAAATCAGTCAGTAAAATCAAGCCCCTCCTTACCACTCGTGGCTTCCCCCCACCCCTGTGTCCCAGGCAGAACCTCGTGGGTGCAAATGGTCCCAGCTCCAGGTGAGCAGCTGGATCATGGCAAGCAGAAACCAGTATGGGGAGGGGAATACCAGTATCCTTCGTCCCGGAAAATGGGACAATGAGATGATGAAAAACACATCAAGCACAGCAGATCCTCTCCTCGGAGCCGCTCCGCGCCACGCTGCCTGCAAATTGCTCACCAGAGGGAGAGCTTTGATGAAAAATAAAAAGGAGGGGAAAAAATTTTAACGGAACGAGAAAATGTCATTTATTTTATTTATTTATCGGAATATTTCCGCGTGGGGAGAGGAGGACGGGCATGATTATTCATCGGATTGCACACGGCAGGCTCCGCAGGGAAACGCCGCCGTCGCGCTCGCATCCCTGCGCCGCCTGACACGTCGTTAGGGGGTATTAATTGTGCCGGAGTGAGAGATGAGAGGGAGAGCCCCCGTCTCAAAGAGCTGCGAGTCCAGCACAGCACCCTCCCGGCTCCAGCTGCAGGGACCAGTCACCGAACTCCGCAGCTATCCCGGCTGGAAAAGGCAAACAAATCCCAACCCGAACCCTCGCGCTCCTGCCCGCTGCACAGAACGAGCGCTGACTTGATTTAAAATCACGTCTGTTATCAGCACCACTGAGACAACAGCAATCTGTGCCTTCCGTGGCGTTTTCCATATGCCTCCAGAACTGCAGAATCATGGAATGGTTTGGGTTGGAAGGGACCTTAAAACCCATCTCATTCCATCCCCTTCCACGGGCAGGGACACCTTGCACTGAAACAGAGGGAATCGATCTCACCAGGAAGGATATTTTCCTGTTGTTATTCTGCTGATGGGGAAACTGAGGCACTCGGGCAGCAGGCTGGTTTTCCCCAGGCCACGTGATGCTGGAGCATCATCGCTGTGGCTCCTGCCTGCTCATCCTCTCCCAGGCCACTCTGGAGATGCTGCGTTTCAAAAACTCCTGGTTTTTCTGCTGCACGCACAGGAATTTGAACAGCCTTGCACCGGCATGGTGACGAAGCTGCAAAGTTTGTGGGGAGAGCTGATATCTTTCACTGGAGCAGCTGAGGCTGGTGGGAAAAGCCGTTTTTATGCTGAAAACCCGGATCTGATTGAGCTCTGATGAAGGGATGCTGCATTTGTCCACCTCCTCTGGCTCCCTAATAAAACCTCGCTCCCACCAACTTTTTAAAACAAGGGAGCAGCAAACAGCTGCCAGCCCCCACGTCCTGCATTCAAACATCCACAAAACCCCCTGGGATATGCAAATATCTCCATGATTTCCCAGAAACCTCACAAGCAAGAAACTACTACTAGGCCCTGAACAACGAGATGACCTGAAATTCCTACTTGGATACAAGCAAAACACTCACAAGTCGCTTTTTTCAGAGCTGGCGGGGATCAGTTTTTTAAATTTGTGGGAGAAAAGAGTTGTTTTGGAAGCAAGAAGCACTTTGCTGCCATTACTGAAGCCAAAATAATGGCCCACCTGGAGACACACTCCCCTGCACATAGCTCAGCATTCCTGGGATGAGGAAGGGAAGAAGTTTGAAGAGAGCTGGTTTTGTGGTTTAGTTGTTTGGGTTTTTTAAAAAAAAATCACTATAATTTAAAGGCCAAAGCTCTAACGAGTGCACAAGGGCAAGAGGCGACAAATGCCTCGGTGAAAAATACAAAATTACCATTTTAATGGATGAGTGTTGACTCCCTGGCTCTCCCTGGGGACGCCTGTTTGATTTCCTCAGCTTGTTAGCACAAGGATTTGACACAAGCAATTAATGCTGAGTTCATTAAGGGGGGGGTGAGCGCTTTTTTGCTTTTGCACTGGATTCAGCATGGGGAAAAAGGCTGGGGGGAAAAGCAGGGGATCAGTGGTAGGGAGCTCCTGCCCCTGAGGGTGCAGAGGATGGAAGCAGCTCATCACACCAGTGCCCAACAGCTTCAGTCCCAGAACGCTGCTCACTTCGGGGCTCACGCTTCAAACCTCTGCCCACACCATCCTCACATCCCAAAGACGGAAGGAATTGCCCATCCTTTACCCCATCCACCATCACAACAGAGACCAGCTTTGGCCCCAAAGCCTGAAAATACCCAAACACCACATTCCCTGGCACGATCCCAGCTCTGCAGCGGGGAGAAACCGAGACAGAGCGCTGGGAAGGGCTGACCTTGGCACAGGCACCTGGAGCAGCACAGGAGGCGCTGCTGGAGCAGAGTCACCAGCCACGGGGACACACATCTGGCCCTGGTCAGGAGAGCAAGGCAGCACCGTGCCCACGGCTCTGCCATCACAGGCCACTCCTGCACAGGGAGGGATGCAGGGGGATGGATACAGGGAGAGGGATGCAGGGAGAGGGATGTAGAGAGGGATGCAGAGAGAGGGATGCAGGGGGAGGGATGCAGGGGGAGGGATGTGGAGGGAGGGATGCAGAGGGAGGGATGCAGGGGGAGGGATGTGGGGAGAGGGATGCAGGGAGAGGGATGCAGGGGGAGGGATGCAGGGGGATGGATGCAGNGGAGGGACGCACAGGGAGGGATGCACAGGGAGGGATGCAGAGGGAGGGATGCAGGGGGAGGGATGCAGGGAGAGGGATGCAGGGAGAGGGATGCAGGGGGAGGGATGCAGGGGGATGGATGCAGAGGGATGGATGCAGAGGGATGGATGCAGAGGGATGGATGCAGGGGGATGGATGCAGAGGGAGGGATGTAGGGGGAGGGATGGGCTGCACCCAGCCCTGCTCTTCCCACAGGCACTCACAGCACCAGCTGCTGTCCCCAGTCACGAGCGCCTGCCCAAAGGGGAAAATCAGCATCCTTTAGAAGGATGGCAGAGCAGTGCCATCCAGAGCCAGATCCCGTGCCAGGCCTGTGCCAGGGCTCAGGGAACAGCTCCATCTGACACTGCAAGGTCAGCTCCTGCCCCCTTCCCACCAGCCATGGCACCTCAGCTCCCAGGGGAAGCCCCCTCTGACACAGCTGGGAGGCTTCAGAGCCTTTGGAGAGAGAGAGCAAGCAGGGAAGAATACCCCTTTCCCAGGGGACATTTGGATAGCCAGGGATGCCTGCCCTGAGCCAGCAGCTCTCGGCAGCCCAGCTGCCTGCTTTCCCCTTCATTCTGATAAAGTCCCTGCTCAGCAAGAGCAGTTTGTTTGGGGTTTTTTTGTTGAGGAAGCACAAGCAGAGGTGGAAGGTTAAGTCCACTCCGGTGCTCTTTGCTGGCTCTCTGGCCGATTTGGCAGATGAATTCCTGCACAACTGGCAGCTTTGAGGAATGAATGCAGCTGGTGCTGGCTGGCCGTGCCCTGTCCTCTCCCCCTGAGCTGAACACAAGGCTGGCGATCTGCAGAACCATGGCTTCCCCTTTCCTGCACCCCCAGGAGCCCCCCACCCATCACTGATGCTCCCACAATTTAACCAAGGGATGTAGGTCCACTGTTTTCCAGCTCTGCACCAGAGAGGAGCAGCAAGGCAGTCATGGGGAAGAAGTGGCTGCAACTAAAAGCGACTTACTATTCTTTTTTCTTGTAAAAATAAAGCCCTTCCTCCCTTTCTCTGACTCCTTCCCGTTAATCCTCTCTCCTCAGGGTTTTTGGCTAAGTGCCGCTCCCCAGGCATGGGGCTGTGATTTTATATCCCGTCACTTGGGGCGGGGAGCTGGGAAGATGGGAAGATGCTTCCCAGCCACAGCTGTGCCCTGCCACATCAGCTCATGTCATCGGGCCATTACTAAACCATCACCAGCTTCCTGCAGAATTTCCTCCCCCTGTATTCCCCAGATGCCCACAGATCTCTCCGGGTCCTCGCAGGGGCCACGAAGACGTCACCGGCTGCAGTGATTCCTGGTTTCTCTCCCGGCTGGAGAAGCTTTTATTTTAGACAGGCAATTACTTTGTGCTGCACTCTGTATTTTGCAGCACTCTGCTGGCTTGGGCTGGGGCGGAGTTTCTGGCTGGGGTTAAACCATGACACGCAGGATGGGCACGCTCGCAGACCCGGGATGTTCCAGGAACACCGGTGGCCTGCTCACTCCCTAACAGCAGCCCTGCTCTGGCACTTTACAATCCATTCCCACTGGGAAAACTCCCCTCTGCAAGGCTCCCCATCCTCGTACCTCCCCTGCAAGGACAGCACAAGAGGTGCTGCTGGGATGGGCTGGTTTAAGGAGGGAGGCATCCCTCACCTTGCATCTGGACACAACAGAGATCCCCAGGGAAAGCACGAGAGGGAGGGTCTGACAGAGCGTCCATGATCCCGTGACTGATGAGAAAAGCCAGGATGGAAAGGGACAAGGGGCCCCTCACACTGGGGATGCAGCTCAGGAGCCCCAGGACCAGGATCAGCTCTGCTGGGTGAACACCAGGATCTGAGCTGGGACACCGACTGCACCAGGAGCCAGGTTGGGTGGAGATGCACAAACCAACCTGGAGCAGCCTGGTGCAGTGGGAGGTGTCCCTGCTCACGGCCGGGGGTGGGACTGAGATGAGCTTTAAGGTCCTTTCCAACCCTAACCGTTCAGGGGTTCTATGAAACACCCGTTTCGCCCTCAGCTCTGCCCAAAACCCATAAACACATTCCATGCCCAAGCTCTCCTCAACCCACAGCTCCCCAGGGGCTCAGTTTGGGGCAGGCTGGTATCCACAGCCAAGCCCAGAGGGGCAGACCCAGGCTGGCACAGCGGGTCGGATGCAGAAAAGCCCTGATGACAAATGGCATCAGCACCACGACACCAATTAGCTGCTCTGCGAGGTTAAGACAATGCGAGTGCCGTCCCTGCCAGACAGAAGATGCCAAGGGAACGTGTTCTGAAAGGTTTGGCCTCCTTAGCATCTCTCTGAAGTAATTCCACTTGTAACTCATAAAGCTTCCCCAGCCGACTGCACGGGGCTTGCCAGCTCCTGGATGAGACAGACATTTGTATGAGATATACGAAGCCATTTAGCTGTTCAAAAGCTATCAGCACTTACATGCAAGGTTGAAGCAGGACAGATTCTGCTGTATTCAGGGCATCAAAGGGGATTATCCAGGAAATGATAACAGATTTTAATTTAGATCCTCCAAGATGGGTATTGGGGCTGGGCAGCGAGAGGTAGAGAAAGAGAAGGGGGGAGATTGTAAGGCGGGGAGGGGGAGAAAAGGAAAATAAATAAGCAAGGAGAGATAGCTGATCACAAAAGTTGTGTCCGCACGTTTGCCATGCTGACCACGGAGCTGCTGCTGCCACGTCGGCATCCCTGCTCCTGCCCGTGCTCCTTTTCCCTAATCCATCACAATCCCAGGGTGAACACTGAGCTGCAGCCCCTCCACGCCAAATATTGCCACTTTCCCAGGCACAGCCTCTATTCCTGCTCAGAGCTATTTTTTTCCAGGCAGGAGAGGAAGAGGCTGCCCACCGGGCTGTGACTCCGGCTATCAGACAGTCTATCAGCGGCTTCTGGGTACATTAAGCTCTCCTTTGCAGCGAGATCTTGATATTCCTGTCCTCCCAGCCTGATTTTCCATACAGATTTAAAGAGCTTTACACAATGAACACTGCTGCATCTCAGACACGCTTGGGTTTATGTGTTTTAAGTTTTCTAATTTGAGGGGCAGGGTCTGAGGCTTTCCGCACAAGGGATGGATGGATGGATGGATGGATGGATGGATGGATGGATGGATGGATGGATGGACGGATGGATGGATGGATGGATGGATGGACGGACGGACAGACGGATGGATGGATGGAGGTACCTCCAGAGATGCTCAACATCAGCTCTCTGTGAGTGGCTTTCGGAGATGCTGGAGGCCCAGCTCAATTTTGAACACTCCCTCAAAATCAAAACATTTCGTTAAAACCCTAAAAGCAGTAGCTTTGTATTTTAAACTGTTTTAATTGAGGATACATGGCAAATCCTTCCAGATTGAGGAATAGTTTAAGTCAATCCCAAGCCTTGTTTTCTTTTTAGAAGCAGCTCCTTGCCTCATGTCCTCTCCTGCCACATGGCTTCTTTGCAGGTTTTGCCTTTCTATTTCCGACAGTCCCAGATGGGATCTATGAATAAAACTGAAGAGGAGCTGGAGATTGGCTCCGAGTCATTAACGCAGCAAATATAGACTCTGCTCAAGATCTAAGGCAGGGAGGGGGGGGAAGAAAAGCTCCCACCTCTCTTCTTGAGGACGGATCCAGGCTAATGTGGAATGACGTATCCCTGCCGACATTAACGGAGCACAGGGGACAGTTCTTGCCTTTTAATCCCCAGATAAATTCGCTGTATGCAGTGGGTATACAAAGTGCCTCTGGCTATGCATGACACAACTTTCCTGCCCAAAATGCCCATCTCCTCAGGCTGCTTTTGCAGAAAAAGCACAAATATCCCAAATCAATCTGTTCAGTGACCCGTATCTTTTGCCTGTGGAAAGATGTTTTATACATGGAGTTCTGTAGGAACCAGATCCCACGGGTGCAACGCAAATTCACCCTCTGGTTTGACCTGGTCTGCCCAGAGACCTCACATCACACCCATTCCCAAAACTCCTGCCCTCCCCATGCAGCAGGGATGTGGCTGGCTCAGAGAGGAGACGCTTATCCAAGAGGACAAGAGGATAACTCGGAGTTGTTTTTAGTCACATTGATCAAAATCCTGGTATTTGGCCAAGAAAATTTCTTGGGACAATTTCTCACCCCTCATAGTAATACTGGGCTGCCTGGATGGATCAGGGGAGGGATCAAGCCCAAGAAACATCCCCTCAAAAAACCCAAATCTTCCCCTTTCCCAAGCCAGCACTCAGGACAGGTCTGCGAGCATGGCCTGTGCATGCACTCAGGTTAATAAAACAACCCAAAACCAGGAGGGGTGAGCCCAGAGTGACAACCTGGGTGCCACCAGCACAACCCGGAGGGAGGACAGTCCTTCTGCTTCCAGGCCACCGAGGCTGACCTGACGTCCAGGTCAACATCACAAGATCATCAACGGATGAGAACCTCTGCAAACCATGGCAGAAACCCACTCACCCTTCAGCCGTGTGCTCCAGAGAGAAAATCCCCTGCCTGTGCTTCCCCACTGTCCGTCCTCCTTTCCCCTGCCCGGCAATTAAAGCAATAAATAAAGGTGAAGGAATCTCACTCCATTTTTAAGGCAAAAGGCAGGAAAACGGAGAGCGAAGGGCACCGCTGGGAGGGAAGGGGCTGCAATTAAACCCTCCCCCCCTTTATGTTTTCGCTGTTTTTCTGCAGGCCTGACTAAAACGCCCTTAAAACCTCCCTCCACCAAAGCGGGAAAAAGACCCCCCTTCCCCTCCCACCGCCCGCCACTAAATGGAACGAAATGGATTTTTCAAATGTCATGCTAGTATCCACTTAATAATACATTTTCCTATAGACAGGACAATAATATATATTTTAATCACTTTTCTACAGGCAAATAAACGGCATGGAAGCCTGGCCTTCACCGGCGCTTGGAAATTATGAATTTTTCAATAACCTTTTCTATTATTCATCCCGTGTTATTCCGTAACATTTCTATGTGAGGAATGTGCTTGCCAGACACCTTATGAATCTCTTCTTTTATTTATTAAACAGCAAGGTGTCTCCCTGAAACCCCTCCTCCCTCCTCTGGAAAGATGTCGGCGGAGCCCGAGCAAGGCTTAAGACATAGATAATTACACCTTGGGTCATTAATAATTTCCCCTCCGTAAGAGCGGCCACGTGAGCAGCTCCTGGGATGCAGCTGGCTCAGCCTCAGGTGGGTTTGGGGGCAGATGCCAGGAATGAAATCCAAAGTTTAGGGAAGAGGACAATGGGGTGGACTCCAGGGATACGTCTCATAAAAGCATCTTGATATAGGGAGGGATTCACTGGTGGCACAGCACAGCTCCCTTGGCTCTGGTAGGGATGAGCCAAATTAGAAATCAAGGCTGTGTCCATGGAGTTTGGGTTTGGGAGAAGCCAGCTCTGCATCCCTGGCTCCCATGGGCACCCTCCATGAGGGTCTGCACTGCGTCCTCATGGTTTGGATGGCCAGAAGCCAAAAAAAAGCCTTTTTCACACCAAAACACCAGTGCCCCTCTGTCCCTCACCATTTACACAGTGACCTGCTGCAGAAACGACCCCGTAAATACAAACCAAGTCCTTTTTTTATGGATGCCCCCAGCTGCCCCGGAGCAGAGGGACCAGTGGCTTTGCCGGGTGTCGGGTGCCGTGTACGGCACAGCAAGGGATCAAACAGGGAAGCACCACTTCCAACACCTAACACCAGCTTAATTACGGGATGATATCTGTGACTTACGTCCCTGCACAACGCAGAGAGCTCAGCAGCTGACGGCACAGATCCTCTGATGCGACCCAATTAGGAATCCAGATCCGACACTCGAGAGCCGAACGCACGGCAAAAAGGAAAAGCAAAGGAGACGACAAGGAAGCAGACCTGGAATTAATCTGAGTGCTGTGCTCACGGATACCCACGAGGTAATGGTTAAAAAGATTTATAATTTGAAGGCAATGACCCCGTGGGGGAAGAGTGGGGGTGCTCTCCTTGCAGGAAGCAGGACCTTATTATTTTGCAAATGACATCTCCATCACGAGGCAGAGCCTCTCGCGCTGAAATACGGATGAATAAATGATACATGGAGGAGCTTTATGCAGATTCTTGGTGGAGATATGAAGAAAAGGGGGAAAGGAAAAAAAAGATAGAAAATTAAGGCATAGATTTCCCACAATGTTCCCGCTCCCGTCCCCAAGGTTCAGATAGCAGCATCACTTGGGAATTAAAAAAAAAAAAGAAGAAAAGAAAAGTAAAATAAAATGATCGAATATACCGCCTGGAGCTCTGCACTTAAGAAAGAGGGAGAAGGAATTTTAAAATGGGATGCTGGATCTAAAAGCAGCCTTGGCAGAGCAGCTCAAAGCAGCCAGAGCATCCCTAGGCACGGTCCTGGTTCAGCATCTGGAGATCTTGTCCCACGCATGGAGAACTGGAGTTCATGTGACCGGCCAGACCCTGATCCAAGCCATTTTTTCCTCAGTATCCTTAGACGATCCCTCCTGCCTGCCACAAGGACACGAGGAAGGACATCGCCCCAGTCTGTGGCCAGGAGCCTGTTCCATACCTGTTCAAATACTGATAACTCCTACTCCAGCTGCCTCCAGTGGCTGTAGGCTGACACTTGGCAAAGGATTTCTCCGATAACTCCTTGTAATCAGGATGGGAAAACAGCCCCACTGAACCCAACAAAAAAAATAGATTAAAATGAAAAAAAAAGCAGCTGTGAGAAAAGGCCGGTGACAGGGACTGTAATGGATTTTCAGGGGCGGGAAATGCTTTTGGTTCAACTTTTTGTTGTTGCAGCAGGGGGCTGGAATTGGAGGAATTGATTGCAGGGCAGGGATGCAGCTCAACACGCCGAGGACAGTGTCCCTGCTCCAGGGGCCTTGCTAGACAGCCTTCAAGGCAAAAATCATTCCACTATTGTTACTGATACTGTGGTAACATGGGGAATCCACGAGGCAGAGGCAGCGTCCCACCGCAGGAAAGAAGCTCAAATAAAATAAGGAAAATCCCTAGGAAATTCATTTTTTCCTATATCTTGAGGACGAGGAAGAGAAGCACAGAGAAACACCAGCTAGGTGCCATGCTCAGGATGGCAAAGGCCACGTCTGAGGCCCAAACCCTGCAGGTTTTATGCCAGCTGTGAACCGGAGTGACGGTGGGCAGCAAATCCCAGTGCCCTCATTAGCCAGAATTCCTATTTCATGCCCAGAGCTGGTTATTTTTTAAACCTGCACATCTCACATGAGCAGAAAGCTCAGAAGACAGGCAGCTCCAGCCAGAGGAGCAAGATCCGTGGACAATGGCAGCATGGAGGGGTGGAGGAACAGGAGAACAGGGCTGGGACAGGATGCTGTAAGAAAGGACAAGCACAGTCATCTTGGGGTTCAGTGTGGATGGTGAACATCAAAACTGTTCCAAGACATCCGGGAATCTTGGAGATTCCAGCTCCTGTGAGGGTGCTGAGGTGCCGGCACACGGTTCCAAGACATCCGGGAATCTTGGAGATTCCAGCTCCTGTGAGGGTGCTGAGGTGCTGGCACAGGCTGCCCAGAGAAGCTCCAATCTTGGAGATTCCAGCTCCTGTGAGGGTGCTGAGATGCTGGCACAGGCTGCCCAGAGAAGCTCCGGATGTCCCGTCCCTGGAAGTGCTCAAGGTCAGGTTGGGTTAGGATTAGGGTTAGGATATGGAGGGGGCTTGGAGCACCATGATCTAGTCCCTGTCCACGGCAGGAGGTGGGAATGAAATGAGCTTTAAGATCCGTTCCAACCCAAACAATTCTGGGATTCTGTGATCGTATGATCCATGATCAGCAAGGCTGGGAGGAGGGAGCAATTGCTGAGGGGGGATTTCCAGGTGGACAGAAGGAGTAGCTCAGAGGCAGGAGGAGGGATCATCATCCTCACCATCAGCATGGAAGGCTGACCTGACCTCCCCAATCCCACAGGAATTTCTGGACCCAGTGACAGAGGCTCCCAACTGCACTCACCTCTGCAGCTCTGCCAAAAGCACCAAGGCCGACCCAAAATTGAGGTGTCCCAGATCCCAGCCCATTGCCTTTGTTCCCTGTCTTTGTCCTTGGCATAAAGGTCCAATCTCAGCTGGTGGGAAGCGAGGGCTTTTTGGACCTTGTGAACCCCACGACAACCAGAATCTCCAGTAAAATGGAACAAAGGTACCAACACGTTGTGCTGGCCAACATCTCCAGAAGGATCCGGTGGCTTTGGCTCGGGGTAGGTACCAGAAGAAACAGCCACGGTTTCCAATGTCCTCAACGAGTTGGCTGTTGAGCCTCCGAAATGCAGGAATTTGTCCAGCAATCCAAGCTGAGCACTTTGGGAAACACAGGCTGAACTAACCACTTGGAAAACAGCTTCCAAGTCTCTCCGAAGCTTTCCCCTGAAATGACAGCTCCAACTTTTTAATGGCACCCAAAGTGTTTTCAGCCTGGTTTCCTGAGGAAATGAGCCTTACACACCGGCAGTGCCTGCCCGGCTGTTTCCTTTCCCCATCTCCAGTGATTTCTAAACCTTATAACCCATTTCAATAAAATCTGATGGAAGGACACATTTATCTCCAACATACAAGTTTGGAGAAAATAGGGAACTAGTCAGATGAAAGATACTATTAAAGCTTTTACCCAGAGAAAGGCAGCACTGTGAATTCAACTTTTTTTAAGCATCAGAAAATCTAGCATGAGTTTGCTCTCAAGACACAGGCAAAGGGATCCAGGAATAATTATTTCTGCTGCTCATGGAAGTAGCTGTGTGTGTTTTCTTGTATGTATGAAATCAACACTAGAATATTTGCCTGGATAAACTAATCGAAATTGCTTGTTGGATGAGTTCACCGGCTATAAAACCCCGCAGTTACAAGGTATAATTACAGCAGCTTTTATTTTCCTCAACAAAAAAAGTCTTCATTAAAACAGAGTTAAGGTTGTAAACAGATCATTAATTTATAACAACATTATCAGATGGGTTACAGTTATTAAAAGAGCACACACCGAAGAGCCAGGAAACCGAGGAGTGAAGGTTAAAACCAGCTGAAATTTGGAAAGCTCAGTTTCATAAATATCCCAGCCCCAGCCTGATCAACTGCAGGGATACTGCAGCAAGGACACCTGGAGAGATCTGCATTATGGATGGGCTGGTGGGAGGCCCGGCAATGCCGGAGATGCTCCCGGAGCAGGCACGGACACGGAGCTTCCCGGGAGATCTACGGAGATCTGGAGCTGCCGAGACCTGGTCTAGTGGAAGGTGCCCCTGCTCGTGGCAGGGGGTTGGAGCAAGATGGGCTTGAAGGTCCTTTCCAACCCAAACCAGTCTGGGATTCTCTGATTTGCCCCACTGAACCCCACAGGGATCCCAGGGGGCTGAGCCCCACTCTGGATGACTCCTCCTGAGACCGTTTTGGGCTGCAGCTCATCTCACACGGATCACACCCCAGGGCACTGAACCCAGCTCTCCCAGCCCCACCTGGAACCCTTTGGGTGCCCACGTGTGCCCCAGAGCAGTGACAGCCACGGGGACCACACCATGCCCAGCAAAGCCACCCTTCTCTTCTGAAGGAAAAGCTCATTTAAACCCTGCCTTCGGAGAGCAAAGACTGACAGCACCACGGAATCCCAGTGAGAAGGACCAGGATGGGATTTCACCCAGGATCTCAGGACCTGGCACGTCCCTGTGCTGCTAACAGCAAATGAAGGCAAGCCCACACAGAGAGGGGGAATCACAGGAATTCAGAGAAAATTGGGGTTTTCAGCTGTTTGCTCTCCCTCTCAGCCTTGGGTTTGCATTCCTTTTATCCCTTACTTTTATTGTAAGTACAAAGCTTTAGCTGTCTCTCAGTACCTCCTGAAGGAGCCAAGAGCTGGAGTGATGGACCCAGCAGGGAAGGGACAAGCATCCCACGTGTCCCTAACTCCAAGAAAATCTGCGATCTGGGGTCTTGCCATAAAGCAGGACACAGGCACAACCAACTCCCTCACGGCCATGGCTCAAGGCCTCCTTCTTCCCTTGAAATCTGCCCCAGGTTTGCTTTCAGCACATCGGGTAGAGAGAGAGAGAGAGAGAAATACAATCGTGGAAAACCTTTTAAAGCCTGCACAGCTCTCCCTTGATAGCACATTGTTAAAAGGGATGTTATTGCGGGGGGACACTGTGAATCCATACAGTCAATGCTCCAGAACTTTAGTGGCAAAACAACTCAATAGCCTCAATTGACTGCATGAAATTCTATCATTTTACCACTAGAAAGAAAGAAGGCAGGAGGAGAAAAAAAATAAATAAGAGACTACATTGCATTTGTCTTTTGTTAACTCCCTGGGCAAAAGCATCTCAATCCCTGTCCTTAGCACAATGTGAGCCAACTCCCAAGTGGCTCCAATGAAAAAATAAAAAGCCAAATACATCCCAAATGCATTCCCACACTCCAGAGCTGCTCTCCTGACTACCCCAAAAAGAACAGCCTCGGCAGCACAAAGACACAGCATCAGCCTCAGGCAGCTGCCTTGATTACCACCTTCCCTCTGATGAAGATGACGCGGGATATGATTAAAGATGCTCTGAAAAGACACACAAGTAATAGAGGAGAACTTTTTGCCTCCTTTCCCCTGCTAGGTCACTAGGTGTTCCTCCTCAGCAGCTGATTTCTTATTCCAAATTTGTCCAGACCCTGCTCTTCTTCATCAGCTGAAGAGCTCCGAGACCGCCGGCGCTTCGATTGTTCCTCTCCTGCTGATTGGGCTTTGTGGCTCTTGGGAAGCTCTGCCTGATGGCAGGAATCTGCCTGCACCCTCCACCAACTGGTGCTTAAAGGGGCTCCAAGGCATCGTGGATGGTTCAGAGCATCACAAAGAACCAGAAAGTATTACTTTTGTAAAGCAAAACCCCTGCTTAGCTTCTTTTTATGCCTTTTTCTCATGCTGTACACTCACAATCCAGCTGCTTTTGCCACAGCCACTCGGAAAGATGCCAGCCACCCCGAGCTGCCCTCGGTCCATCCCCATGAGGGAGAGAAAAGATGCTTTTCTTTCGAGCGGTACAATCCAGCAGGCAGGTCAGGGGGCTGAGGGAGCAGGCAGGCACCTGGCTCTGTCCCCACACTGCAGAGTGACTTTGGGAAGTCATCGCACTCCCAGTCCCCTCCCCTTTTCCTTCTCTGCTGCCCTTCTCTGCCATCTGACACACGGGCTGTTTCCTTGTCCCCCGTCCAAGCCCCAGCCGCCGCAGCGCTCCCTGCAAATGCTAATGAGCGGTGCCATTGCAACCTGGACACGCAGGGCTGAACATCTGTGCTCCCCCAGAAACCTCTGGATTTCGGGCTGGAGGGATGGAACAGCACAGCCAGCAGGGCTTTGCCTCTGTCCCAAAGCATCCTCTGCACTTAGAGCTGCCCACCCCAAAATTCTGCCTCCGTCCCCATGCGTGTCAGCCCACATTCCACCGAGACAGAACATGGGATGAGCACACGGATGCCAGGAGGGACTGTGCCGACTTGTGCAGCCTCCTCTGTGCAAGGCAGCACCTGCCGGGATGTCTCATCACAGCCAATTGATATTCTACTGAGCATCTTTGGAAAAATAATCTGCAAACAAGGCGCTGCAGGCTATAAAATCACTCCCTCTCCTTCGCTTTAGATCGCAGCTTAATAAAAGCATAACACAAGGTAGCCGAGGAAACCGCCGCACTTTGCCCAACCACATCATCCCTCTGTGTATTATTAATCGGTTTCAAGTTGTACCACGGCTTCCTGGGGCGGGAAGGAGAAGGGGGCTCCGGCTGCGGAGGAGACTTGTCTTTGCCTTTCAAGATTCGCTACTAAAAGTCTCACTTAGCGGAGCAGCGGAGAAAGAGAGTGGCACTTACACCTCTGGCTCCCCACGGTGCTCACGGTGAGGATCGATAGGAAAAGTCATTTGGGGTTTATCTCTGCTGAAGGACACGAGCGCAGCACCGAAATGGAGAAGTTTCAGCCAAATCGGGTGGAAAAAGCATTGTCTGGAGAACGGGGAAAACACACCAATTTTTGAGAGCAGAACAGGGCCCCTAAGTGGCACCCTGGCATTTTACAGTAGATGTCTCTCCCCCAAAGCTTCCCAACGTTCCCTTGCTTCATAAAACCACAGAATTCAGTTTGGAAAAGACCTCTAAGATGTTCCTGGGTCCTTGAGGGGTTTGCAACAGCTCAGTGCAGGGGTCTCCTCCCTGATCACAACACATTACACAGGAACATTAATTCTGAGGTCTGCAACCTGTTCCCAGACCTCCACACGGGTTTGGTTTCAGGCACAGGCGGAATCCTCTCCAAATGCTCCCAGGATGGAACCAGCAGCTCCCTGGATGCTGCAGAGCGTATTGGAGAGCGGCTCTGAGGCACTGAGCGCTCCCATCTGTGGGATTTCTGCATCACCTGGATGAAAGAGGGCTTTACGGCGGGGAAGAAAGGCACGGAGCATCCATCAGAACCCCAGGAGCTGCACGGGCAGGAGACCAACAGGCTGCTGCAGAGGCTTCCGGTAATTTCTCCACTCCCACTAAAAAAGTACAATATATTGTCTACTCGGGAGCAGTTTAAGTTGGTTCATTTCACACAGTAAATTAACCTGATTTCTTTAATAGGGGATTTTTATTTGGTGTCAAGCCCCAACTGTTATCCCAAACCCTGCACCCTGAGACTCCAGCTATTAAACCTTCTCCCTGGATACGGAGCTGGAAACGCTGCTGGGGCAGCAGGTTTGGTGACACTCAGAAATAAATGGCTCAATCACTTCTAAACATCCTGGCCACTTACTGCTGCCACCTGACCCAAGAGATTTCTCGAAGCAAAGCTGCTTTTTAGATTTACCAAATGGAAAACAAGATATTGGGAGCCCTCCAGGAGAGCAGACCCTCCCCAAGCTCCTGTGGGGATGCTGAGGGCAGTTCTGCGCATGGAAATTCATTCTAGGATGGGATAAAACACTAAAACTCCCTGAATGCCCTGGCCAGGGAGAAAACCATGGTTTTGTCTTCTGGCCAGGTTCGGTCCCAACTTCCTCTCACATGGCTGCAGCAGCCCAGATGGGAGCTCAGCTCCTGGGCTGGAAACTGGTTGTCTGTGCACCAGAGATGAACCACAGGACGTGGCCAGGCTGATCCCAGTTGGGCAAATAACAGCACGGATCCAGCAGCCCAACTGCTCCCCCCACTCCCTTCCGTGGCTGCTGGGGCTCCACAGCCCTTAATGGGACCAGAACCAGCGGCCAAGCTGGGAGTCACCAGCCCTGGCTCTGCCAGCAGAGAGGCACCCTCTTCTGAGACTAAAAAACGTCCTGAGATTTTTAATTCCTGAGAGGCGGAGAGCAGCCCTTTGGGAGTAAGGATGTAGTAATTTCTTTTAACTTCCATGGAAAACCCCAACTCAACGTGGCACCCACAGCACCGAGCAGAAACTGCCTGTAAGGCAGAGCCCAGTCCCGAAGGCAAAATCCCCCCTCTCCAGTGAATCCAGCTCTCCTTCTGCCCCTCTCCCTCCTCCTCAAAGCCTCCCATCCCATCCTGGCAGCCGTCACCTCGGCATCCAACCGCTCTGCTCCGATCCACGCCTGGTTAACCAGGTGACAAATGCCCCCAGTTAATTTTTCTCCTCTCCCCTATCTGGGGTGCCGCTGACATTTTGATATTTCCCGCTGCGATTATCCTTCACATAATGAATTTTCTCCCCAGCCCCTCCTTTCCTCGCGCCTTTTGGCTTTGCCGGCGCACGCTCTCTCTCAACTCTGCCGGCTCCAGGAGCATGCCCGACACAAGATGAATCGCCCGGAGACTCCTGGTGCATCCTTCTTTACACTTCACATCTTCCCAGCGCCGATGAGAAATAGGTTTTTTCCTCATCCATCATAAGTCAGCGTGACAAGGCTGTCGTTCTCCGGCGCCGCATCGCTGTATCATGCGCCTCTCCGTCCCGCTTGGCTGAGCAACCCGCTTCCCCGCGAGCATCTGGGACCTTTCCGAAGTGCTGTCGGCTGGATCGGGAATTTGGGCACTGACAAAAAGTTATTTCTGAACGTTTCCAGCCTCCAAATTGCTCCCGGCCTCTTGGGCTATGCCCCAGTAAGAGCCTGCACGGCTCAGGCTGTGTTAATCCTAAGGAGGACTCATGTGGAAGGGGAAACTGAGGCACGGAGCAGTTTTGTGACTCCCATGAGGTCTGACTGTGAGCCAGGAATAGCTCTCCACAAATCCCGCCTTTCCATCCCACATGCAGCCAGCACTGCTTGAATAACCAAACTCCAAACCTGAACAATGGTATCAAAACCAAAGGAACAAAAAGGTAAAACTGTCAATTCTCATCCCTTCAATAAACTCCAAGTGTTTCACTTCAATTTTCCTCCTGTAACATCAGCCAGAGAAAGCAGAGGATTCTGCCTCAGGTACAATTTGATATGGATATTTCCCTCTTTCTGGCATGGGATGTTTTTCCCAACACCTTCCACTTACTCAGAAATTCCTCTCAGGCCCAGGATGGAGGGAATTTGGAGTGGGGGAATCACCCTGCTATGAATTCAGGCAAAGCCCAGCAGAAAGTCGGAATCTCCTGCCAAGGTTAGGAGCAACCCTCTGCTTCCACTTCCTGCTGAGCTTCCACCCTTGGGAAGCCAGAGTGTGAGTCTGGCAGCGGCACAGGGGGGTCTGAGTGAGGATGTCAGGGGGAACCAGAGGCAGGCAAGGGTCAGGTGACTCTGTGCCACCTTCTGCCACCTGGCCCGGTGTCCAGGCTTGTTTCCATGACAATAGCAGGCAACTTCTCTCCAAGCCAACAGAAAGAAATGGGGTGGAAAGGTGTCCAACAGAGGCGGAGAAGTGACAGCTCAGCCATTGGGATCAGACCCCCACGAGCAGGTTCCCTCTCAGCTCTACTGCTCATAGATTAATGAATAGATAGATCCAAGCCCAGATAAATCCTTGCATTTTGGGTTTTCCCCCTACAAACAGCAGCAATGCCCTCGCGGTGATGAGCCCGCAGCCCTTTCCATGCCAGATCCCTACACCAGCTGCTCCCCCCAGCAAAGCCATGTGCAGTCTGGAGAGCCAGGAGCAGGGCAGGAGCATCCCCGAGTCTCCCGGCAGGAGCAGGGAAGAGCTCCCAGCCATCCGCCCTCCTGTCATTCCGAGACAAGCAGCTCAGCCGGGAAAAGAAGATTTAACTGTGTTTGCTTCAAAACCCCAAAATGAGTTCCCTCCCATCTGCCGGGAGAGATTGATCTCCTAAGTCGGCCGTAAATCGCCCGAAAACTCCCTTGGAGCATTTAGGCAGGAGAGGGATGAGGCTGGGAATCGTGTGCTCTCCTAGGCTCACATCCTGCAAGGACACTGCCTGGAAGCAGGTGAATTATCCAGCTTGGATATAACAATTTTGGCTCGTTAATTAATTTTCTAATCTCTTTTATCTGCAGGTCAAGATCTTTCCACCCCCAAAATGAGAATCCCAGTTCCCCAATTCCTAATCCAACTCCCTAAATAATGCTGACTCAGCATTACGACGAGGAGGAGACCCCTCTGCCATCACCGAGGTCACGGATACCCCCAGGACAAACTTTGCACCTACTTAATGTCACTTCTGGGCACTGGACAGTGTCACAAGGGGAGAGCAGCCTCTTGCAACAGAGCTGGAAGCAGCAAAATGCAGAAAATTCAGAATAAATAGTGGACATCCAATATCATGTGTGTTTGCAGCCCAGCCAAACCCAAGATATCCAACTGCCAGTACTTCAAAGGTACAAATGTGAGACATAGAGATATAGAGATATAGAGACATATATAATCTTTTTTTTAAACTCTCAGGCTCATTAGTCCAGTTCAAGCTGTGTTGCTCCACTAGAAAGGCTCTGATGATGCCAGTTTTATTCCCTACTGGCACCTTAGTTTTTCCTTTAACTTTTGCAAGTTAAAGTTTTCAAAGAGACCTGCTTAAAAGTCCCTTTCTATAAATCCATATTAACTAATTCCATGCAAACCCATGGAAGGTGCTGTCAGTATTCTTGATCCCAAACGTCCAGCAGGAGTTTAGTCCTTAAAGTCAGATTGGAAAATATTGGGGTTGCTTTTTCAGCGTTCTAACCTAAAACCCGCTTTTGGTCTGTGCTTTTGAGTTGTTTCTTGCCTCAGCGGAAGAGGAGATTTCTCTACAGCGTTCCAAAATCCTACAGATGTTTGAAAAGGCTGGACACAGAGACAGTGAGAGAGGAATCCAAGTTGTCTGAATTTTGCTGTGGCAATTCCTGCTGAATGCAAACTGCAAAATAATTGGGGACTCGAGACGCTCATGGCTATTCAGAATGGCAGGATAAAAGAATAACTCTTTTCTGTGAACAATCACCAAACAAATCGCTCCTGAGCATATGCTCAGACAAATTAGAAGGAAAAACAGAGAGGCCCAAACAGGCCAGTCATGGTACACACAGCGCAGGAGGCAGGAATTCCCAAAGGAATGGAATGGATGCTGCTCAGCCCTGCCAAGCCCAGGAAAGGGGCAGAGGGAAACTGGGAGGGTGGGAGTCAGGGGGTATTTGGGGGAGCAGTCATGGGGTGGGTCCTAAACATAAAAAGGACGTGGAGCTGCTGGACAGAGTCCAAAGGAGACGACAAAGAAACTCCGAGGGCTGGAGCCCCTCTGCCCTGGAGCCAGGCTGGGAGAGCTGGGGGTGCTCACCTGGAGAGGAGAAGGCTCCAGGGAGAGCTCAGAGCCCCTTCCAGGGCCTAAAGGGGCTCCAGGAGAGCTGGAGAGGGACTGGGGGACAAGGGATGGAGGGACAGGACACAGGGAATGGCTTCCCACTGCCAGAGGGCAGGGATAGGTGGGATATTGGGAAGGAATTCTTGGCTGTGAGGGTGGTGGGGCCCTGGCCCAGGGTGCCCAGAGCAGCTGTGGCTGCCCCTGGATCCTTGGCAGTGTCCAAGGCCAGGTTGGATGGGGTTTGGAGCACCCTGGGACAGTGGGAGGTGTCCCTGCCATAGCCAGGGGTGGAATGAGATGATCTTTAAGGTCCCTCCCAATCCAAGCCATCCCATGACCCCGATGATTCCCTGGCTCTGATTCTGGCACATTCACATTTTGCAATCCTGGGACATTCCTAAACCACAGCATGCTCTGCCTTCTCCCAGCAGGAGATGTTATAAAGCTGCATCAGCACCACAATCTGAATTTCATCTCCCTCAGGACAAACGCAGTTTCTGGAGCCACAGGAGGTCCAGAGGATCCAGGTTTACATGCGTCCAGCTGGGACATCTGGAGTGAGGTGAAATGTCCCTCTAACCCAGGTCACTCCCTCCCTGTCCTGGCAGGTGAAACACACCTGAGATGGCGACAGCACTGGCACTGCAAGGGCGGGATGGAGATTTAGGAATCCAAATCCTTGCACTTCCAGGTAAAACTCCCAGATCTTGAAAAGAACCATCCCTATGGATCTCACAGCAGTTCCAAATCCTGCACGTGAAGAAGACAGACACCACTGACCTCATCTGTCCCAGCTGAGCCAGCTCCTGCCCACCACCTCCCACCACATCCCCACCCTCACCTGGGCGCAGGATGCAGTTCCCAGCGCTTCCCAGTGCTCCCCAGCCTATCTCCCAGCACCAAGGCCTCTCAGGGCCAGCTGCAAGGGATAAACAGCTGGAGACAGACACAGGGAGGGAAAGTATCCGTGAGGAAAGGGATGGAAGCTGCCGTGTGTCACCGAGCTGCAGCCACCAAGGCTAATTGAGCCTTCAGGCCCTGCTCCTCCCGATGACAGGAGCAGGTGAGATTAATGAACAGAACCAACCTTTTCCTTTTTTTTATGGTTCTTTTTCCCTAGCAGTGTCTGAGCTCGGCAGCAGAACCGGGATCAATAGGTGGGAAATGTAGGTAATAAGTGGCCTTTAAGATGACAGCTGGGACCTGCATGTCCTGCTCAGCTGCAAATCCCAATCCTGCCCGACAGGCACGGCTCTGGCACACGGGTCCCTGGACCGAGAAAATCACGGGACAGAGGCCAATAGCTGGAGCTGCTCTATGGACTGAGTTCATCCCTCAGGCCCCACGGAAGGAAGGGATCCAGGATCTCAGTTTCATTGTGGGGAGCAGCAGGATGGATGTTTGGAATCAGATCCCCAGAGCACGGAACGCTGANTGAGCAAATCACGGGACAGCTGCATGTCCTGCTCAGCTGCAAATCCCAATCCTGCCCGACAGGCACGGCTCTGGCACACGGGTCCCTGGACTGAGCAAATCACGGGACAGCTGCATGTCCTGCTCAGCTGCAAATCCCAATCCTGCCCGACAGGCACGGCTCTGGCACACGGGTCCCTGGACCGAGAAAATCACGGGACAGAGGCCAATAGCTGGAGCTGCTCTATGGACTGAGTTCATCCCTCAGGCCCCACGGAAGGAAGGGATCCAGGATCTCAGTTTCATTGTGGGGAGCAGCAGGATGGATGTTTGGAATCAGATCCCCAGAGCACGGAACGCTGATATATCCATCGCTTTTGGGAACATGCTCAAGCTCTGCCACGCCACATCCACTCTCAGCACCCACCAGCCAGTTTAAGAAAAATATCATTAAGGTTTACAAAGGAGCCACTGGGACAGCTTGGGATTTTGAAGCACCCTTCATCTGCAGACCAGGAATGGTTGGAGAGGAACTTTGGGAAAGGCTGGGAACAGGTCAAGGGAGAATAGCTTTAAACTGACAGAGGGCAGGTGGGAAGAAATCGCTCCCTGTGAGGGTGGGGAGGCCCTGGCACAGGGTGCCCAGAGCAGCTGTGGCTGCCCCTGGATCCCTGGAAGTGTCCAAGGTCAGGTTGGATGGGGCTTGGAGCCACCTGGGATAGCGGAAGGCGTCCCTGCCCATGGCAGAGGGTGGGATGGGATGAGCTTTAAGGTCCTTTCCAGCCCAAACCACTCTGTGATGATTCGGTGACGATGAAGGGAGGGAGGGAGAACGCATTCGGATGGGTCAGACCTGTGAGCAGCATCACGCCCAGGCAGAGCCAGCACCATCCACGCCAGCCAACACAACTGCACAAGCTCCTCAGAGCCATGGTCACCCAGGTGGGAGGGCAGGGCAGCCCCCAGGAAAGGCCCCTGCTCTGGCTGCAGCTTGTGCCCCCGCGTGAGAGGGCCGAGGGTCGCACGGCTGGGCTGCAAACCCAATTCCTGCCTCACACAGCACTCCAGCTGAGCTCCAGGCAGCCCGGGGGCTGCGTGTGGCCCGAAGCGCTGGTTATTATGCGAGTCAGGCAGCTCTGGTGACAATTAGGCACCGCTCGGAGGCGGCGCAGGTGGCTGCCTGCACCTGGGGCTGCGCTCCGGGAATCCGGGGCTGCTCTGGGAGAGCTGCTCCCTTTGCTGTGCTTTTCCCCACTGCCCTCCCGACCCAGGGCCACAAATCCCGTCAGGATCCTGCCTGGCTCGTTGAGACTCTTCTCCACAAAGCTCGGCCACGTTTCAACAGAGAGCAGCCCCTCTATGGAAGCCACCTGAGACAGGAGAAGCGCTGCCCGTGCGGAAGTGATGGACTAATTCATCTCCTGGCCACCAAAAGCATCCCAAGTCCTAGCTAACGACCTTTCCCGTCCTGTCGAGGCATTAATCAGCTTGGAGTGCTGATTTCACACGACTTCTGGAGGCAGGCAGGCTCCCTGGCAGGAGCGTGGCCGTGGACTCCTCCAGACCTCTTTCTCTCCTCATCAGAGTTACTGTTTTGGGTAATGATGAAGCAGGGGAATTGATTTGAAGCCTAATGAATAATCAGCCACCATCAATAATTGTAATCACTAATCTGGTGCAATTAGAGGCAATTATAGTAAATGCAATTTCCTCCCGAGCTGCTAACGAACTGCAAAAATATGAATTGACTTGAACTGGCTGCCTGTGATTTATGCAGCCGCAAGATCAAGGATCCCATTACACCAACAAAGGCTCTTAAAGCGACATGGAAGTTGCTTTGGCCCCCTTTTCCACCCCACCCTCCCAGAAAAGCCACCAAACTTCGGAGGGAAGCCCAAGGCAACACCGTAAAAGGGATAAAATCCCTTTTTTCCTCTTCTTCCCCTCCACGTGAGACGTGCCGCATCCAATTCCCACGCCAGCTCCTGCAAGGCGAGGATAACACGTGTGAGGAGAGGTGCCACACGCCACGTCCGTGTGCGTGGAGAGATTGCCACCTATTGGCACATCCACGGGGAAGGATGGAAGGAGGAGGCAGCGTCACCTCCAGATCCACGGGGAGCGGCGGGTTCTCGTCGGTTTGGAGATGAACAGCGATTTCGAGCCGCCTGTTATCCTCCCGACGCCGTTAAAAGTGCTGTTTCAAAGCACCCTTTAATTTCGAGTGCCTGGGAGGACACACACCAGCCTCAGTTGGAAGAGGTGATAAGCACAAGAGTGGGATCTCAGGAGAGTTTTTGAGATGAAAAGAGAGCTCGCGAGCACTTTTTTCCTCCCAAACCGCAACAGGAGCAGAAAGATCTTGAAGAAAAGCGCAAACCACTTCCCAAAACAAATGAGCTGAATTCAGAGCCAAGAATCAAATTGAAAAAGCACCAAAATGAGCAATTTCAGGGATTTGGGGCAGGTCCCAACTTCTCCATCATTTTGGGAACTCTACAAAACTGGATTTTGTGTAAAAAATACTCAATCTTGACAAAGGTGGCTCTAAAGAAACCTGGTCTGGTGGAAGCTGTCCCTGCCTGTAGCAGGGGGTTGGGATGGGATGATCCTTGAGGTCTCTCCCAACCCAAACCAGTCTGGAATCCCATGATAATGTGGAGATTCATTAGATTTCCAGCCTCAGAGCCCATGTGATGACCAGTCTCAGGGAAACGGCTCTCGCCAGGCAGGTACACACACCAAGGCACTGCATTTCCACAGTCTGTCCATCCCGAGGCTGGAGAGACATCAACCACTGGATCAGACATGGAAATGAACCTGCCTCCATGAGCAACTCCCACTCGATTCCAGCTATTATTCTCCTCAGAGTCAATAGCTCCCACTCTCCAATCTGTAAATCTTGATATTCACCTCCCCAGAAATCAATAGCTGCCTATTATTGGTCTGTAATTGTTACAAAAATTTAATCAAGGGTCAATAAAGGAAAGGAACAAGTCTATTGCAGCAGCAGAACCTCCAACAAAAAGTATTTCACTGCCCAATTATCCCCTGCTCCTGACTTCTGCTAATATTATTTATTATTCAGGCAACTACAACGCCCAGAAGACTCAATCTGAGCTCCGAACGATGTTCTGCACAAGCAGCAAAACTCCCGCTGCTGCCCAAACCACTTGCAAGGCAAAGCACCAACTGTATCGTACAGAAAAGGGTACAAACTGCTGGGGAAATGATCACTGCAATAAATCTGTGCCCAAAACTAAGCACCAAGTGAGCGCTGAGAAATTAGAAGACAAATGAGAGACTCGTTCCCAGAGGAAACACAAGTCGGCGGTAACGGGTGGAAGCTGGGGATGTTTTTACTAGGTGTATTTTGGAAATGTAAATTGGGTTTCTGCGCAAAATTGCTACTTCTGTGGAGATTATTGGATCAAATTCACCTTAAAGTAAAAAAAAAAACAACTTTAGGAGAGAAAGGGATTAAAAAATCTTTTGTAATTTCCACCCAAATCTGTTCCAGGAGGTTGTTTGCTCTCAAGGCTTCATTTGTCTATGCCTTGCAGTCAAAAAAAAAGGTAAGGAAAAGAGCAGAGACATGAAAACAAGTCCAAATGTCTTTCAAAATAAGAATAATTGTCATTTCTGACCTACTCCAGTCCCACTGATAATTTCTGAGAGGTCTGAAGGGGAGAGAAATTTTCCCAGAGCAGCCATGTCCCACATTGCCACTTGGAAAAAAAAACATACTTCCAGTTTTCCTTTAGGTTTGGAGACGCTCGAACCTGGAGATCTCTCCTGCCTCATTCTCCACTTGCCTTTTGGGCTTTAAAAATCAAATTTTAAAGTTTCCCATAAATCCAGCATGTTTATTCTATGCAAAACACAGGGAAGTGTGTCACAGACCTTCTGCTCACAAGCTGAAAAGCTTCTGGTTGCATTTATGAGGAAGTTTATGCATTTTCCTAAGGCAGTCAAGGGTCATTTTTGCTTCTCCTCTTCCCCAAAACTCCTCTTCCATCGATGTCTGCTCACCCTCCATCCTCCAAAATGCATGGAACCTAAACAATTCCAAACCACAAATTCCCATATGCATTTTCCCTCAAAACAAAGCAGAGGCTGCGCTTGTGCTCCAAGGTTTTATGCCCAAGCAAGGATCTAAATAAAGCCATCACATAAAACCCCCTGAGAAAACATAACCATAAAAAAAAACCCCACCAAAACACCACCTTAAACAGATAAACTATAATTATCCAGCAACGAATGGTGCCAACACTCCAAAGAAGCAGGAGGAGCACAGGCATCTCCAAACCCACGTAAATTTCCAATTGCAAAACATTTTTCCCCCCTGTGGCGCAACGCAAGTAATAAATATGGAAATCCGTAAAGAAAGGAAAAGCAGGGACTCTGCTGTGCCTCACCAACAAAGTACAGCACGGGTTTGTGAGGAAATGAGGAGCTTTATTCCTTCGCTGGGCTTTGAGGGGTTCCGTAGGGTTTGGGATATTGCTGGTCCATCACTGGCCTGGGGGATGGACACAGCAGGTGGAGGGATGTGTGGGAAGTAGGAGATGCAGCAAAGCATCCTCACCTCCACAAACCCACCCCACCCCAAATCTATAGGTTTGGAGCTTCATTCCACTCTCCCAATCAGCTGCTCCCAGCTGTATTTTCCGTTGGTGACTTCCACCACCCAACTAAACCCTGCTTAAAATGATATTTCCTCGGATCACTCACGTGTTTCTCACTTTGCCATTTCCCCAAGAACTCTGTCGTATCCTCCTGCCGGGCTGCAGATGGCCAAACCCCCCCAAAAAAGCTTTTTTAGAGCTGCTCCTCGCTGCACATATCCAATCACAAAGCCTCCAAAACCAGGATTAAACCCTTAATTTGCTGCAAGTTGGTAAAAATTTGGCTTTATTTCAAATCAGACCCGAAGCTGAAGTTTTCTCCAAATGTTTTGCTGCTGGGCAAGTGGAGCATTTCATTTGCACACAACAATTTCTGTTCGCTTCAGTTTTCCCCGTTTCCCAATTCTACATTGCGAGATGCAATCAGAAGAGGGAAAATAAAGCAATTAAAGGAATCGCATGAGATTCCCAGACGGCCACTGATACCAATCAGCTTCAAGAGGGTCTTGGCACCCAACCTGCAAAATATTTGATTTTCTGGAGTGGGTTTGGGTTTTTTTTTCTTTGGTGAGTGGATTTGGAGCTCGGATCCACATTTGCATATAAAGAATGACAAGGATGCTCTGGAGAAGACCCCAAGTGGCAACTGAGCTCCAGCTCTTCGTGATGTTTTTCCTGTTGGTGCAACCTGGATTTATTCCCCAGAGCCTGAGGATCAGGTTTAGTCCTTCCTCAGCCTCTTGCTCTTTCCTTGTTCATCCCTACCTTTATCTCCTCCTCCCAGAGCTCCCGTTTACATCCCCGTGTAAGCAGCCGCCCCGGTAATCACAAAGCAGCTTATTTTTAATTGTGCTGAAACCAAATTGTTATTTAAACTTCAGATCTTGCTTTTCTCCCCCAAGACCCCTTTAATTCCTCCCAGATGTTAATTATACCGAATCACAAAGCTGCAAAAATCTCAGGCTGGCTGAAGAAAGAGCCCCTCTGGCCAGATGCTGACGGGAAATCAATGCCACCACTGAAGCTGTATCATCTCCATCCATGCCAAGCTTTGGGAATGGGAACAACACCCCCGTCTACAGCACTCAGAGGATGACACTTCCCTGAGGACCAAGGTGATTTTAGAGGTCCAATTCCCATTTTTCCATGCAATTCCCAGTCTAAGCTCCACTAATTTCTAATGAAATCTTGTGGTTTTCCAAATCTCCTGTGGAATTTGGAGCAAAGGCTCCAACCCATCAAGGCTGTTGTATCCTGGGTGTTTACACCTTTACCCTTATGCTTGACCCCCAAATTCTTTTTCCTTGCACATGATGAGGAGGCAGGAGATGATCTGGAGGCAGCAAGGATTTTATCTGGGTGGATTTGGAATCATTTCCATATTTGGAAATACGTATTTGGAATATACAATTTAATATTCAGAACCAAACAATTTAATTGGAATTTCAGGGCCCTTCCACCAGGACCTATCAGTCTAGTGGAAGGTGTCCCTACCCATGGCAGGGGGTTGAAATGAGATGATTTTTAAGGTCCCTTCCAACCCAAAGCATTCCAGGACTCCATGATTCCACGGCAGTGGTTCACACAGGACAACAGTTTTCTATCACACCTGCACACGGGAAGCAGGGCTCGCACCCAACTTCATCACTTCAGATGTGGTTTGGTTTAGTGTTTCTGCTGCTGCATTACTTTGCTGTTGGGATTGTTTTTTACTTTAAATGCCCGTCACGTTAAGTCGTGGCATTTTGGTGGCTGACTTGATAACCCTTAGGATATGAAAGGGAATGTGAAAAGTGCAGAGAAAAATCTGTTCTTCCTTCTCCTCCCCACCACGGTTCAGCAGCAGATATAACCCGTAACAAATTGATTTGTTAGAACGAGAGAGACAGCACATGGTATTAAGAAATTATGAATTATTAGGGAGCTTTAAATGCCAAAAACTTGATACCTATAAACCATTGCTCTGAGCAGATGCCAAACCCTTTGGAACTCACAATGCACACGGCTGCAGTGCAGGTCCTGCAATCCCACATCCGGGCTAAAAATACCAGAGAACAGGGCCAAGCTCCATTTTTAAGCCCTTTTCCATGCCAAACCCTCAATAGGGATGCTCCAGCTCTGATTTCCCTCCTGCTCATCACAGCTCTTCACAAATCAAAAGCATTCCCAATTTATTCCTCTCCTTTCCAAGCTCCGCACTCCTCTCATCTGCTCAGCCTCGCAGAAAGCTCGTTAAACAATTCATTGCAAGCGCCTGGAATATAATGAGCAATGGGAGGGCTGGGAAGGCTGGTGCCAGCAGGCACACAGGGCTCTGCATTCCCAGGGGCTCTGCACCCCCAGGATGCTCGGGATGGCCCCAAACCCCACAGCTGGAAGCGGCCATCCCCTGCTCCAGGTGCTACGGAGCGGCTCGTGTCCCTGAGCAGGTGAGTTTAGGGATTCCTCTCCCTCCTGCTGGTAGGGAGCAGGTGCTTGGAGAAAATCAGAATAAAAAGAAGGCTGAGGAATGCACAAGAGCAGGGTGAAGCCCAGGGGAGCTGGGGCACGGCTGAGAGAGAGCAGCCTGACCTCCACCGAGAGCCTGAGCAAAGTGCAAATAAACCGCTGGCACAGAGCTGAGTGTTCCCAGGATGCTCCTACATCTCTCTGCTCTCTCCCAGCCCCAGCCCCAAATCTCCTCGTCCCTGGGGGAATCACCATCCCTGGAGGTGTCCAAGGAACTACTGGACGTGGCACTCAGTGCTCTGGTGTAATCAACAAGGTGGGGGTCACAGGTTGGACTTGATCTTGGAGGTCTTTTCCAACCGTAAAAATCCTGGGATTCAGCAGCTCCTTAGCGTGGGGGGGTTCTCCTGGGGAAGGCTGTTCTGCCTCTGCCCCACCACGGACACACAGCCCCTCCTGGTACCCAGCCAGGCACCCAGCACGGCCTCCGCCAGCTTTCCCGGGAGATTTGAACCCACTCCATTCACACAACATTAACCCAGTGCCGCAATCCCCGGGCGAACCAGGGCTTTAGCCTAATATGTATTTAAAAATTGAACGTATGCATCTATTTCCAAATATCCGCCGCACAGACACACGGCTAATCCACTTCCAGACATTTTACCAATTATGCCAGGGTCTTCTGCACAGCCCATTACCCCGTAGATGTTACTAAGTGCTGCATAAACAATCCTCTGCTGCGTGGCTGACACTTAAGCGGACAAGTGGAAGCCAATTGCAGCAGGACAGCAAATGGAGCCGGAACAGCGGCAGCAGCAGCTCCCCCGCTGCGAAAGCCATAATCATCAGCACATCTGGGCTGCCTTCCCACACAGGAATCGGCTGGAAGGGCCACCTCGGCAGAAAACTGCCCCCCTCCCCACTGGTGATGTGCTGTCTGGTGGGGCAAGAGAAATTTGGGGTTTGCAGGAGGCTGGGGACTCTGCGCAGCTCATCCGTGTGATGCCACGGATCCAGCGTGAGAGAGGACTCCACGCAAAGCTCTATTTCCTTGGCTGTCCATGTGGGAAACACTTTCCATATATCCCTACACTCATGTGTGCGTGGGCTGGAGGGGAGCAGGGCTACAGCAAGGCCAGGAGGGAAGGGGAAAGCCTGGCAAAGGAATGGCATCCCTGAGTCCATTCTGCCCCTTCCCTACCAAAGCCACGGTCCTGCTCCTCACAGCAGCTGCAGGACGCTGGAGGAGGCAGGGGGTGGTGGGACCGTGTCCCCCTCTCCATCCACCTGCGGGTTTGCCCCGTGGGGTGGGTGAGGGCCGTGTCCCAGCACAGCCTGTCACCCTCCACCGCTCCCACAGCCCGAGCAGAGCCAGCACGCCCCGTCCCCAGCTCAGGGACCCGTCCCAGCCGGGCTGATAACCCACTCCTCACAGGCTGCTCAGTGCAGGGAATCCCCCAGCCCCACTCGCTGCCTCCTCTCCAGGAAGCAATTCCCTCCCCAAACTGGAATCAGTCCATCCAAACTCTCTGGAAGCTGGGCAGCACCTTGATCTTCCTGGAGAGCCCACAGAGCACTTGTCCGTCCCCACGCCGCCAGCTCCAAATGTCACCACGTGCTTTTCCCCTTCCTTCCCCTCCTCCCTATTGTTTTTAAAAGCAGCCAGACTGTTAATTAAAAAGGCAGAAATCAATTGCCCTCATCTCCCCATCAGAAGCTCCTCTGCATGCCGGGATTAAAGCCGGCTTCTACTTTAAGTCAATTAGAGATAAGGGGAAGCTGACATTTCTACAACCCGCCTTATCAAACTGCTTGAAAACCGCTCAGATTAAAATGTAAAAAGATTATTTCCTCAGCTCTCTCTGCCTCTCTTGCCTTTCTTTTTTAATAATTATTCATAAGAAACCCGACAAACGGGTGCTGATAGCCCAGCTCCTCCATCGGGCGATTCTCAGGATCATCCAGGAGCATCCTGTGGGATACTGAGATCCCCCAGCACCCCCAAAACAGGGGGAAGGAGACAGAGAGCCCTCACACCTGCAAAACTCAATCCCTGTGAGCCACATCCTGACTTCCCATCCAAGAGCCGCAGGGAAAGGGTCAAAGCCCTGGTCTGGATGCCATCCTAATGAGGCTCCGCTGTCCCTAATTAGCTGGAGGCAGGAGGAGGCTGGGACGCGAGGTGGGATGCAGCCAGGGACCACATCTGAACCCAGGACAGGGCTGGAATGATAAACACAGCCGGGGCCAGGGGCAGGGACACTGCTGGCACGGCCCAGGCTTTGTCAGCAGCGCCCGGGAGCTGCAGCCACAGGGTGAGAACGCAATTCCTGAACCGTGAGAATGCCACAGGGTGAGAACGCAATTCCTGCATCTTGAGAATGCAATTCCTGCACCGTGAGAACGCAATTCCTGCACCTTGAGAATGCAGTTCCTGCACTGTAAGAATACAATTCCTGCACCGTGAGAATGCAGTTCCTGCACCTTGTGAATACAATTCCTGCACCATGAGAATGCAGTTCCTGCACCTTGAGAATGCAGTTCCTGCACTGTAAGAATACAATTCCTGCACCGTGAGAATGCAGTTCCTGCACCTTGAGAATGCAATTCCTGCACCGGGTTTGCCCACTCTGCATTGCTCAGCTCCCACCCCCCCAGGGCTTTGCTGGGATTGGGAGAAAATGGGGCTGGAGATGGAAAACAGCTCAGCATGGAAGCTCTGCTGACGGGGAGTGACCTGATGAGCTGAAACTGTGACATCTCCCCTGTCTGTCCATCCATCTTCTCCTCTGAGGAGAATACAGCAACCGGGATCCTCCTCAAAATGCAGGTTTAGGGGGAAAAAAAAAGATAGAGAGAAAATATAAAAGTTTCATATCACAAATGCATGAGGATTTTTTCAGAAATACTCCAAATGTTAGAAGCAAACTGCAACAGCCACCGAGGGATTTCACTGATGTTTTTCACATTGAATTAAAAAAAAATCTCATTCCAGCCCCAGCTGCAGGAAGCAGAGAGCTCTTTATTCCTCCAGGCAGCAGTGCCACCCCCAAAGTCACCAAGCAGAAAATCTTTACGTCACAAACAACAACAGAGATGTTCCCTGGGTTGATCCATGTCCCCAAAACCCCCTGTCCCCCCAGTGCAGGGAACCTCTGCCAGGGCTGGAGCTGCCCTTGCAGCAATAATGCTCCAGGTGGATCCAAGGCAAGGGGTTGGGAAAGCCAGGAGATGGATTTTGGGGTCCACATGAGCAATATACCCTGCAAAGGGGGTGGGGGATGAGAGCACAGAAAAAGAGTGTGGGAAAAAAAGGCAAGATAGAGTGAAAATAATATCAAAGAAAAAAGTGAACAGAGAAAAGGGAAAAGAGAAAAGAGAGGAGAAAAGAGAGGAGAGAGAAGAGAGAAGAGAGGAGAGAGAAGAGAGAAGAGAGAAGAGAGAAGAGACAAGAGACAAGAGACAAGAGAAAAGAGAAAGGAGAAAAGAGGAAAGAGGAAAAAGGAAAGAGGAAAGAGAAAAGAGAAAAGAAAGGAAAAAGAAAAAGTGGAAGAGAAAAAAAGAAAAAAGAATAGGATAAAAGGAAAAAGAAGGGAGAAAAAGAAAATAGGAGAAAAAAAGAAAAAACAAAAAAAGAATAAAAAAGGAGGGGGAAAGGAAAAAGGAAAAAAGGGAAAGAAGGGAAGAAAAGAAAGGAAAAGACTGATGGGAAGGAAGTGGGGGCAGAGGACAGGGACCAGGAGCTGTCCCAGCAGGACACTTGGTGCATCCTCTGCTTCCACCAACGTCCACAAAACCACGTGAAAGGCAAAAAAACCCCAAACGCGAGGAGATACACAGCACAGCATTGTCTCATCGCTGGGGAAACGCCATGAAGTGTCTGGACTAGCCTGATCCACCCGGGACTCACACATTCCAATCCTCCCTCCGCACATTCCCGTATCCCAGCCTCAGTTTCCCCGTCGGCAGAGGAGGTGGAATCCTTCCCACCGGCATAAGGATTTCATTAACTTAAACCCTTCAAGATTTATAAAGCACTTGTGAGAGCTCCCGCGTAGGAAATATTCCAGTGTCACTGCAAACGTCAACTGTAACATATTAAATCTCTCTCTCTCTTAAAAAAATAATAATATGAGATTATGTCCCAGGAGGAAGTTTTCCCCCTAGACTTCTCTATTCTTATAAAAACGATCTGGCATCACTTAACGGCTCATAAATTCCATCTCCCATTAAGCAGATATTAAACACGTATTTATAAAGGTTTAAACAGATCAGTTCTCTTAATTTTCAGTTCGCCTTTAGGCAAGAAATGGTGTGTTTGAATCGGGAGAATTCCGGCTGGGGCTGACGGGGGAGGATCCCTGAGACCAGGGACAGAGGGGGACCTCTCCCCAGGATCAGCAGCACCTTAAGGCCCTCTGGGACAGCACTGATGGACAAATCCATCATGGAAAATACAGGATCCTGCACTTCAGCAGGTCGGCCTATAGGAAATTAAATAAAGGGCATAATTCTCTCATCTACTCTAAAAAGGGAGAAAAACCAGTTTAATTCCCCAGGCAGGTGCATGGACCAGAGCTCTGACACACTGCAGCCCAGCCACCAACCTGACTTCATCAGTGCTATTGATATTATTATTTTATTCTTCATTATTTAATTACTTTTTTACATCCAGGTCTTTGGTCAGTCTGTTCTAACAGCCTATTCCAGTACTGAGTGACACATCAATACGGAATGCTGGAATGGGATGTGGGGAATATCAATATTCATACTGGGACAGGTGGTGACACTCAGAAGGTGACCTGCAGCCACAGGCTGTGGAGAAGCCTCAGACCCATTTATTCCAACCAAAATTTATCATTTTTCCTGGAAAACAAAGGTTGGAACCACCACTCAGTGCTGTATCCATCCCAAAAAAAGCAAGGACAGAGCAAGCAGGCATCCCTATGAAATCCCAGAACGGGATTCAATGGGCAATCTCTCTAAAGAACATCTACATGAAATACATAGAAACAGTCACTGAAATCCCACATGGTCAAATTAATCCTGGTCTCTCCCAAGATTTAGAAAGACCATTCCAATGCCTTTAGCTAAAGCAGCCTAAAAATGGGGAGGTTCAGACCTGCTCCCTGGGTCAGGCATTGCTTTTTGGGTCCACAGTGTGAATTTTAGACAACAAACACAGACACAAACTCAGTAGTTCATGCCGAAAAGTTTTCCCTGTTTGTTTTAGGCACAGAAAGGCTGGATTTGCTGAGAAAATCAAGGGTTTAAAGCTCAGTAAATAGCAGAGAAGGACACTGTGACCCAGGAAAAAGAGCCAGGAGGTCTCCCCAGTGGGCAGCGAGTAAAATCAGAGCAGAGAGAACAACCTCAGATCTTCCCATCTCACCCACGACCTCCCCAAGCCAGCTCCCGAGCGGAATCCCTGAGCACGGACAGCAGGAAGCTTTCCAACGGCGCAGGTCTGCTGGGGAGCAATTAGAGAGTAAGGACATGGAGGAGAAATGAAATCAATTCCGTGGGCATCTTCCCCTCAGCAGGCACGGGGGAGGCGGCTGCCCCGGACTCGCTCCTGCTGCATATTGAAGGGGGAGTGGTGGGATCAGAGGGGGAAGCAAAGAATTAAATGGCAAGCCCTGGGACAGGCAGTGACATTGAGAGGGCAAACTCCTGCCGCGGGGTGTGGCAGAGCCTCAGGTCCTGCATTCCAAGAAAAATTGATTACTTCTTCCTTGAAAGCAAAGGAAGTGTTTGTATCCATTCTGTATCCACAAAAAAAAAAAATCAAGGGCAGACCAAGCAGGCGTCCTTACAAAACCCAGCGATTTGGCTGAGGCGCGATGAGCGAACCTCCAGCCAGTTTTCCATCCCTAATCCTCCTGCTGCTTCCAAGACATCCACAAAAGGCTTTTAAAAAAAAGCACACACAACTCCACTACTATCGTATAAAGCCATCTAGGAACATAACATTCCTCAAATGCTCTGTGCCTTCAGCGGGAAATTTCTAGGTGTGACAAAGATTGAGTGCTCCTGTCTTGATGACTGGGATACAACAGGAGCAAAAGCAGACAGTTTTTTTCCTGGGGGGAAAAAAGCCAAAAAATGTAAACTCTCTTTTATAGGAGAAAGACTTTGAAATCTGGGGCAAAACCTGGGGCAAGAATCTGAAACAGCGAATTTCCTTCACATCACAGAATATTCCCAGGAACAATCTTTTGAGATCACTGAATGGTTTTATTTTGATTCCAAGGGTTTTTATTACATAAAATAAGACAAAAAGGCAATGCTGGAAGAGTCTTCCAGGGCCTATAGGGGCTCCAGGAGAGCTGGAGAGGGACTTGGGACAAGGAATGGTGGGACAGGACACAGGGAATGGCATCAAGCTTACAGAGAGTGGGTTAGATGGGATATTGGGAAGGAATTGTTCCCTGTGGGGAGGCCCTGGCACAGGGTGCCCAGAGCAGCTGTGGCTGCCCCTGGATCCCGGGAAGTGTCCAAGGCCAGGCTGGACAGGGCTTGGAGCAACCTGGGATAGTGGAAGGTGTCCCTGCCCATGGCAGGGGGTGGAATGGGATGAGCTTTAAGGTCCTTTTCAATCCAAACCATTCCATGATTCTATGATATTCCAACCTATGGTAATTATACCAGTGGAAAAGACCTTACCGGATATTCTGATTTCACTGGTTTTAACTGGTGGTGGAAAAGCCTTCCACCACAAACCCAATGCCTGCTGCTTCCCAGTCCTCAAAGAGGAGGAGCAGAGGAGCCTCAAAATTCCACAGGCAGCTCCATGCAGAGGTAGGAGACGAGGCCCCTGCTCCCACAAGGCGTGATTAACCTCTGACACCGGGTATCATTAAACAGAAGAGCTCAAAAGGGAACCAAAAGGCTGAAGGACTGATATGAGCAATGAGAACCTGCACAGCTCCACGGCAGAATAGAACAAGCCCTTGTGCTTTCAGAGAAAGAAACTTCTCCAAGTGGGACTTGTTGGCAGTGCTGGGCTAATGGTTGGACTCAGTGATCTCAGAGGTCTTTTCCAACCTCAGAGATCCTGTGATTCGGTGATTGTAGCTCTGCAGCCACATTCTGAGCAGCTTCTTGGACCTTCCCCAGACTCCCATTTTTCAGAAAAGAGGACAGGGGATGAGCTGGCCCACTGATCCTGCGAGTCCCACGCTAGTCCAAAAGCCGGGAGTACTGAAAAATAAACGACAAAACCCTCGTGCTCCCATGACAGGGTTGCTGGAAGTGTGGCACTGACTTGTCCCTTTTAATGAGTGTTAATGCTCCCCTTTCATTTCTGCGGCCATGGGATGCCAACACATTTATCTGTTTTATGCGTCTCCGTTCAATTTCAAGAGACATTTCTTTGGACATCGAACATTGTAATTTGCACTGGCTCCCCATTGCGAACGGCTGAAGTTGGAAAAATCACCGAGTGAGTGATCAAACACATTATAAAAATAGTCAGGCAAATGCACCACTATCTTCTTCTCAAGAGCCATTTATAGGGGCCAATCCTAAAGCCATTGAAGTCAATGGAAAGACTCCTGCAGAATTCAATGGGGTTTTGATCGAGTCCTTATTGTGCTATCCATAAGAAATAGGTCAGATATTTATATATAGTCTTGAAATGTTGTGTGCCACCACGCTGGCAGCTCGCCTTTTGAGGCACAGCGTCACTTCTTGCCGTGCCTGCTGCAAACCCGAGCACTTTGCAAGTCCAGCTTCCGAACCTTTCCCTCTCTGGCACTGCTGCCATGTTGGCTTCCACCCTCAGCTGCCTCTTCTCCCGCATGAAACCCACACCAGCACGTTCCTCCTCTGACCTGGGAGTGGTTTCGTGCCCAGCCTGTGCTCCCTTTGCGCATGGGTGACGCAAACCTGAGGTGGAAAATTGCTCCTGGAATCCACATGTGGGGAATAACAGAGCGTGTGGAGCTGGGCAAGAGCCTGCACCATTTAACAAGATCCTGTTATTGCAGCAACTCACCTAAATGGGGGCAAACACTCGTAAGCACAAACTATTTCAGCTTGAAAAGGGCTCATTCCAGCCTAATCTTAAATAAGTTCCAGATCAAGTCGAAGCAAACTGGAGCCCTTCATCCTCACGTTTTCCAGCTTAAATATATTGGGTTAAATTCACATAAAACCGTACGAGGAGATGAGTCTTGTGCTGTTGGCACAACCTTCATCACACACACCTTGAGAGCACAACTGCAAATTAACCACCTAATTCTGCATTCAGGATGTGCTGTTTTGTGATGACTCGGGAAGGAGCTTGAAGCAGGTTCAGGGAATATTGTTTCAACTGAACACAAAGGCTTCCAGTGAATTAATTGCTATTTGTTACCAAAGTGACTTCCTTCAGTCCCAGTTTTAGTTTAGACAAGGCTTTAGAATCAATATTTTCTGGGGAAACAAACCTCACCTTTCTTCATCTGACGCACCCACCGGTTTTTGAGCGCTGTGAGATGAATAAAAGCAAACCTCAGCCCTTCAAGCCATTATTCAGAAGCTTAAATTTATACAAGTGAATCATCCCACTGAAAGTGGTAATACCTCTCATGTACTCCGAGTGAAATACATGGCTGTTTACCAATTAGTCGGACTGCAGTAGGTTTAGTCACTGTAGTTCCACGTTAATTATTTATAACACTTTGCAGTACCACCAGTAAATGTACAGTAGCATCTTCTTTAAAAATAATGAGACCTTAGTCCTGTGCAAAGTCCCTGCAGCAGCTGTTATTAAAACTTCAGTGAAGCGAGAGAAGAAATGGATGTTTTTGCATCTGCAGAGTGAGCAGCAAACTTCTCCCGCATTGGATTTAGCCTTTGCATGGCTTGGTCCTTTCAGGAAAAATCAATGGGGAAAAACAGCAAGATCTAGGTTTTCCCTGGTCCTTTTATTAAAAAAAAAAAAAAAAAAAAGGACACTTTGGGAATGTGTCACTTTAATGACTCGTCATTTTAAGCACCCAAGGACCAGGAAATGGCTGAGAGGCTCTGAGGTGCCCAGATGGAGCTTAAGGTAGGTGTTCTTGTAGGATCAATTCGACTGTGGGTAAGTCTGACTTCCTGGCATGGATTTGATGAATGCAGGGCATGGCTTAAAGATGAGATAATCTGCTCAATTTATTCTTATTATTTATTTGCTATCCTTGTGACAAAATGAATTATGGTTCTGCACGGAGCCAGAAGCGGGGATAAAGTTACCATTGGGGAAGAATATGTCATTGTAATGGGATCTTTGCTTTTTTCCTTCCCCTGAATGAAATCAGCCCGCTGAAAAAACGCTTCACACATAACCTAAAGGAATCATTTCCAGACAGCAGAGGGGTAAACTGAGCCTTTTTGCTTCACTGTACAAACACAATTACTACAACAGCAGCTTATTACAATTGTTTATACAGATGCCTCGTGTTTCCAACAGCCACAAAAATCTTTGTCTTTCTAGGAAGCATTGCAGGGCTCAGCAATGCCGTGGGGGTGTGCTTGGGGAGAAGAGGGGTGGATAATGGGGTTGTGATTTGGGGGATCTTGGTGATCTCCACCTGCCCCAGACCCTATTCTTTCATTCCAGGTTGGCCTCCTGAGATGTAACAGATGAATTTCACAGAATCATGGGATCATTGGGGCTGGAAAAGCCCTCTAAGGCCACTGAGTCCAACCATTAACCCACCACCGCCAAGGCCACCACTAAACAATGTCCCCAAGTGCCACATCTACAGGACTTTTCAATCCCTCCTGGAATGGGGACTCCACCACTGCCCTGGGCAGCCTGTGCCAGGGCTGGACAACCCCTTCCATGGAGAAATTTTCCCAATACTCAACCTAAACCTCTCTTGGCACAACTTGAGGCCATTTCCTCTCATCCTGTCCCTTTTTGCTTGGGAGCACAGCCTGATTTCTACCTGGCTGCCCCCTCCTGTCAGGGAGTTTTGGAGAGTGAGAAAGTCCTTCCTGAGCCTCCCTTTCTCCAGGCTGAGCCCCTCCAGCTCCCTCAGCCACTCCAGACTCTTCCCCAGCTCTGCTGCCCTTCTTAGGACGCATCATGGCACAACCTGTACGAACACGTCCACCACCAGCAGATGGTACCTGAACCCCTGGGCATGAAGCAGGTTGATATTAAACCAGCAGCCAGCACAGATAATTTGGGGATGGGGGGTAGAATCATCAAACACCCTGAGTCGGAGGGGATCCATAAGGATCATCCAGTCCAGCTCCTGGGTGGACCCACATTTCGCTGTCTCCTTGCCATGATGAGATGCTTGGCTTCGGTTCGGTCACCTCAGCTCCCCACCCTCATCAGCGGGCGAGCGTTTCCTGGCCATCCAACTGCCAGTGGATAAAACCCAGCAGCAGCCACAGTCTGATGTTCTACATCCCACAGCCCATTAATTTACTATCAAAGGGGTGTTACAAGGATAACGGCATCAGGGATCGAGCCTTTGGATGTCTGATTGTCGGGCAGCCGAGGGTGCACCAAGGAACGTGGCAGACAAGTGCTTAAATTTGCTCCCTACACAGAGAGCCCGGTATTAACCCTTCATCAAGGCTTTGTGTTTATTTTCCCTCGCATAAAGGAAGGGCACGAGCCCTTTGAAGAGCTGAGCTGCAAGAAGAACACACAAGGTTAAAGCCCTGAAAAGTCCTGATCAAGGAGCCGACTGGATTACAGCCAAAGCTGCGGCAAATTTCTCTCTTTCTTCCCAGACAGGGATCTAAACACAAAAGAGATAGGTTTTTGGGGGGAATTCCGTCTAATTCCATCAAATCCTTTTTGTCATTTCCTCACCATCCTTTAAACATCTGACAAGGCCAATCGACCGCGCCAGGCACGGAGGGAATCACAGCACCGGGGCTATAACTCTAAGTTCATTAAGCGTGAATTATTATTTGAGCCAGCCTCAATTTTCGCCAGCAGAATTAGACATTCCTAAAATAATGTCCCTGACACATGCAGAAAATGGGCTTTACGGCTCTCACCTTGAACTCCACCAGAACTCCCACCTCATCTGTTACCCTTCCACGGGCAGGAGACGGAGCGCGGCGCTGCGGCTTCACCTTTAATTATGCCAGGTATTTAAGGGCTAATGTTCATAGAAGAGGAGTATACGAGGCAATAAATGGCTTTTGCAGGTGATTAAATGCCCAAGCAGAACAGAGGCACTTGATAAGCGCAAAGGCCGTTTGCTCGATTATGTTCCCGGCGCTGTGAACTTTATTCCTGCTTCCCGAGGAGGAAGGGGAATATTCAACAAGAGGAAGAAAAACATCAATGGGCTGAGTTTTACATATTAAATATAGATATTACACATACATAATTCATGTATTTTTTTTCCTTCACTGTACATTGAGGTTTGCTCTGCCCAAGTGCAACAACTTCAGAAGCTGAAATGACAGGTGAAATGTCACGAAGCACCCGGATCAAGGAGGATTTCGTCCCAGGTTCTTGCTGCAAGGGACATAAGTCATCCCTCCCTACAGCTCCTTTCCACTGAGTGAACTCGTGGAGCAAGGAGAATTTCAAAAGGTTTGCAAGGTCTGGTAATGCTGTTGGTACCCCCAAGGGCCAGCAAACAGCCTGTGAGGGGTCAAAGGCACAGGGAAGCCCTGGGGACAATAGATGGGGCCTAAACCATGGGAGAATCAGGTCTGGACAAGTTTTGGCACCAAAAAATGTCCCAGTGGGTCTGGCTGAGCCTCTGCTGGCTTCATACAATGGTTGTGGGGAGAAATAGTCACCTTTAAGTCAAAAATTTAAATCTTATTAAGTACTTAAATTTAATTTGGGGCTCTTTATATAATGTCGCATTGCAAAACTCTTTATTTTAATGTTTGTTTTCTCGATAATGGTGAGGAGTCTCCAGAAACATCTTTGTATCAGCAATTCCTTGCAGTTGCAGCCGCAGCCCAGAAGCTGCTCTAAATCCCACTCTGGCCGTATGTCCAGCAGCACAAAAAATCTGTAACTCTGTTTTGCATCGGGTCACTTCCACCGGCGTGACTAAGGACATCAGCCCCATGTGCTAGGAGATATCCACTCTTTCCTGCCAGCGCCTAACCGAGAGCTTTTCCCTGCCATAAAATCCCACACAGAACCCTCCTCAGCGCTTTCATTTCCTCACACCTCTGCTGAGCCCACAAACTCGCCCGGTTTTTGCCGGTGGCGCATTTTGGAGCTGCCCCTCTGCAATCCCCGGGAACCTGTGAAATCCCAGCAGCCCATGAACACACGGATACAGCATCACCCAGCCCAGTATCTGGAATAGATTCTCCCCATACAGCAGATCTGGCCTGGTTTTTCCCTTCCCCTCAGTTAATACTGATCGTTATCCCTCCAGGAGGACACTGCCATTGCCACACACAAGGCCACAATCTAATTTATCCAGTTCCTTTTCATAACTCCCAATGCTCCATTATTAGGGCAACTTCATGTTTCTCTTGCAGTCAAAGGCCACAGCCCCGGTCACCCCGTGTTTCAGACGATTAAGAAATAAGTTAAACAACATTAGACCCCAGAGGAAATTTGAAGCCCACGACTGCTAAGCTGTAGCTGCAATGAAAATTGATCTATTTGTCTTATTTTCCATTTCCTGTCAAGTAGAGAGTTTGCAGCTCCTAACAAGACTTGGCCATGCACGACTTTCACATCCATCGTATCCTTAGTGCGGCGTACAAAGCTTCAGACTGTTCCAAGCTCAATTGTTATTAAAAAAATCAATTAAAAAATCTTTAATATAAAGTTATTGAATGAAAAATCATGCTAAGGTTCAACAAGGCCATAGGAAGGTCAAGAGCAAATGGTCTCAAGTTAAACCAAAGGAGATTTAGGTTGGATATTGGGGAAAATTTCTACACTGAAAGGATTGGCACAGGTTGCCCAGGACGGTGGTGAATTTGCCATCCCTGGGAGGGTTTAAAAGCCATTTCAAAGACGTGGCACTTGGGGACATGCATGGTGGTAGCCTTGGCAGTGCTGGCTTGGTTGGACTCAACGACCTTAGAGGGCTTTTCCAGCCTAAACCATTCTATGATTTTGTTTTCCCTCTCTTCCTCGTTTGTCTTCCTCCCATGAAATCCTTTCTACAAATAAAACCCAAGGATCATCACTACAAGCTCATTTTTCTTCTGAATGGGAAGGGAGCATCCTATTCTGGTAGGGACGGGAATAAAACACTCCTCTCCAAGCCAAATATTCATCTTTCTTCTGCCTTGCTTGCACTCACTGCTGAGCTCTTTGTTGTCAGTGTTTGTTTCCTACCTGCAGAAACGGATGTTTCCCTTGAAATCCCATTGGTTTGGGATGCGTTGCCAGCAGTGCCCAGAGCCAGATGCCCCAGGAGGTGGAAAACCCCTGCCAGGTCCATCCTGGTTTGCAACACTGCACTGGGAGATGCATTTTTCCCTCTCCAAAGTCCAAATCCTCGATCTCCTGACTGCTTGTCGAGCAAATGGATTTGGTCACAGCCAATTTTGGGAGTAAAACAGGGAAAAATCTCACCTCCTTCTGCTGCTTCTCACCTTAGAGTGCAGTGTATCCTGACAGGTTTGGGCAGGGCATGGAGATATCCTGGGGTTAAAGCACACGGATGAGAGTAGGACCTACCAAAATATACTCTTGCAACACAGAGCCACAATTCCGGATGATTTCCTACAAAGTCTCACTCCAAAGACTAAAAACCAAGGTGACAAGACCGGATTAATTTGTCCAAGGGACACATCTCCCCTGGCTTTTCTGGAAGAAGGGAGCAGGGGAAACGCAGCCCAGGAAGCGGCTTTGGCAGACGTCACACTCAGTGCTCTGGTCCAGTTGAAAAGGTGGTGATCAATTAAAGACTGAACTCCATGATATCAGAGGTCTTTTCCAATCTTATTGGTTCCATGATTCCATGATTTGGAGAGTCCCTCAGTCCAGGAGAGGACATCCCACCCATTCCCATCAAAACCTGTGAGATGTGGACTCAAACCCAGTTCCAGGACTTTGGGAGCACAGAGAGCTGCAGCCACTGCTCCAAGCAGAGAAAAGCCTGGGGTTTCCAGAATCTGGAAGAATTTGGAGCAGCCTGAGCTAAAACCCCACCTGGTAAGTTCAAGGGTTGCTGTCCCGAGCAGCTGTCTCACCACCTCTCCTTGCCCAGATGTGTTCAGGGAGGATGGAACAGCACGGGAAGCAAATCCTGAAGTGCAGCAGATGGTACCAATTTTGCATTAACTCTCTGCTGGAACCGGGAGCCCTTTTCCACGGTGTTCCCAGCTCCTGGCTGCAGAGGTACCTGTGATATCCCTACATGGGACACCCACTTCCTCCACCTCCTCCTGCAGCTGAGACTCTGAAAAAGCCACTTTGCTGCTATTTTATTTTCCCCAAACATATCAGTCTAAGAAAAGATATTTTCTCCCGTCACAGATTTTCCCTCAATAAAATGTGACATTTTCCTGCCTTCACCCATTTATTGCACAACATGAGCTCATTCTCTGGTGCCGATTTACATGCAGAACTTTTCAAATTTGTTTTATTTTTTAATTGGGGAAGGAACTCTGCTGCACTGCTAGCATCCTGACAATTTAAAACCCTGGAGCGAGCTGTTTACAGACTGCCAGATTTCTGTTTAGTGCTCTCCACATCTCTCTTCAAACCTCAGTCTTCCTTTATAACCTTGGAAAAATCACAGGGGGATTATTCGAGGAGTTTTCATTAACTTGGACCATGCGTTTCCCCTTGGCTCAGCTGCCTGTAAAATGGGAATAAGGAGAGCTGCTCTATTACCTGTGGGGCAGCTCTGTCTCTCACAATCAACCTGTGCAGAGCTGGGCATGAGGATTCCTGACGTCAGGGTGGGACTTTTGGGCAGCTGTAGGAATGTGATGACAAATAAGATTTGCGAGAGAGGTAGATGAGATCTTGTTAGCTCTCGGGCAGAGGTGATAATAGATAAGATAAAACCGACATGCCCACACTGCTGTAAAACAAGAAGGGTCGGGCCACTCTCCTGTACCAATTTGCAGCAGAGTACGACGAAAGCCCAGAGAATGTCCCAGGGAAATAGGTGCTACTCCGAGCACAGCGTGGGGAGCTGCTTATTTACTGATGGCAAAAAGTGTGGAAGCAGCTGCAAGGAGCCATCAACCTGTGATTGCCCTGGAAAATAATCCCGTTCCCCTGCCTTTCCACGATCAAGGCTGGAGGAAAATCAATCCGGAGCCGAGATTGGATACAGTGATTCAATATTTATGGCTTTGGCACTCGAGCTGGGCACTGCCTGCTGAGGAGGGGATGAAGGGCAGTGCCTGGTGTGTCCCACGGGTGCCAGAGTGGTGTTCAAATGGAGTGGGACCTGTCTTCACCCATGGATCCTGCCCTCTCCACTAGCCCTGCACTAGCCAAGGGATTTAGAGCAAGGCCATAAATACCTGACTGTCCTATAATTCCACCAACATTTCCATGTGCATGAACACAAGGCAAGGAATAGGGTCACAAAGATATGACAGCTCTTCCAGGGAGCGTCCCTGACCAGGGCAGGTGTTCCATGCACGGCCACGCTGCAGTGACCACTGCCAATAAACCCCTGTCCTGCCATTCCATAGACTTGATGGTCCCACTGGTCTGGGCCCCAGCACCAGAGCTGGCTGGGAAAGGCAGCTGGGACCTGGATGTGACCTTCACACCGGAGCCTTCCAGCCCCTGTGACAGAGGAGACACATCCAGGGGGGAGCAATGGAGGGGAGGAACAAACTGATCCTGCCGGAACCTCCCCAGGTTTATAGGGCTTTGCAATTCCTTTAAAACCATGTGAAGACCACTGAGCACCCAACTCCTTGCTTTGCCTGCTGGGAGCATCAAAGAGGTGCTCATCCTGGCACACACATGCAGGGGGACACGGAGAGAGCAAGGAGGACATGGAGGGAACAAGGAGGGCGTGGAGGGAAGAAGGAGGGCATGGAGGGAACAAGGAGGGCATGGAGGGAGCAAAGAGGGCATGGAGGGAGCAAAGAGGGCATGGAGGGAAGAAGGAGGGCATGGAGGGAACAAGGAGGGCATGGAGGGAAGAAGGAGGGCATGGAGAGAACAAGGAGGGCACAGAGGGAAGAAGGAAGGCATGGAGGGAGCAAAGAGGGCATGGAGGGAACAAGGAGGGCATGGAGGGAAGAAAGGAGGGTAAGTCCAAAATTCCAGAGACCAACCCTAAAAGCCTGCTAGAAACAGCCAAACCACCCCTGCCCCATCAGCCCAACCACCAGCCCAGCGGTACTGCCCAGTCAAGCCATGGTGATGCTCCAAGAGCACGGGAAACAGCAATGGGGCATCCAGCCAACCCTTCCCAAACACCAGCAGCAAGGGCGCCATTCCCCCTCCCAAGTCGCCAGCCCCCTCCATCTCCAGAATTTATAGGGCTGTCCTGGTGACACACCGTCTCCGTAACTGCAGAATGGCAGTTGTAAAAAATCCCATTTGCCAGCGTATTAGAATCCTATTAGCGCTCCCGGCGGGGAAATAACGCCGGCCCTCCTGGCGGGATTAAAGGGACTAGGACTCAGCCTCCACAGTTTTATGGCCCTCTCCCCCATTTGCTGATCAAACTGACAGATATAAAGCTGCAGGCGAGAAGTGTCCTTGGCCCATAAGCCCCACGACGAGAAAATGCCTTTGAAGAAACATGAGTGCCAGTAAGGAGACTCCAGTGCTGCCAGGAAAGGGACAGGAGCCATTTCTTCTTCCTCACAGCATCCTCTCCACCAGCCCTAATTCTGAGGAAGGAAATGCGCAGGGACAGGGTGGGGAGGACAACAGGGCAGTGCCTCCCATACATATCCTTGTGCAAGGCAGGGTCCTGCAGGTATGGCCCAGCGAACCCTGACTCGCCTCTTGGCTGTTCTAAGGATCTGTTTCCACAAACATGAGGGGCTGTATAATTATTGGAAGGATCACTCATAAATATCTACTGATTGTCTGGGAATGATGCAGGGAAAAATGGCTATTTCATAAAATCAACCCCCATCCCTGGAATTGTCCAAGGCCAGGCTGGTTGGAGCTTGGGGCAACCTGTTCTAGTGGAAGGTGCTCCTGCCCATGGAAGGGGGTGGAACTAAATTATCTTTAAGGCCTCTTCCAACCCAAAACATTTTTTGATCCTCCCTTACACCCCAAACCAGCTGCGGATACATTTCACATGCAACAGGCTCCTCCAACACATCTCCCTGCAAAATATTCTCCTCTTCTGCAATATGATTTTCCTTCTTTTTATGGCCTTGGGCACAAGGATGCTCAGCCAGAGCAGGGCTGAAAACACCTCAGCACAAGGAAGGGTTGGGTTTTATTCCCTCCAAAAAGCACACACAGCACACAGACGCTCCCAGGGCACGTGTGCTGCCTTTTGGGATCTTCTGCCTGCCCACTGGGAGCCCCATGCAGAGGAGACAGCGTGGGGCTGGACTGGGAAGCCCTGGCAGCATTCCCAACTCTCCGAGTTCACCAGTGCAGCGTCCTGGGGAGAATAAATAAATAATTGCAGACTGCTTGCTCAGCACTGCTGTAAATAGTTCATGAGTTCCAGGAGATTTATTTCCCTCCTCTCGCCTTAACGAGCCCAGAGCCGCCATGGAGGGGTGGGAAGGCTCACAGCCTGCAGCCACCGAGCAGTGTGATCAGGGTAACAGGGAGCCCTGCTCTGCACAGCACTGGCGAGTGGCATTTTTGGGAACAGCACACACAGACCCACAGACTCATCCAGCAGCTCGTGCTTGTGCCCATCCCCAAACCCAGGATTTATAGGTCCACATGCCAATGAGCAAATGCTTTTTCCAGCCCTCGAGGATTTGTTACAAGGTCCTTGGCGACGATCCCGACTGCTGCCTGCCTTCCCCTTGAGATGGCTCTATCCACCAGCCATTAGGAAGACACTTCCCAAAAGATTTACGGTGTGGTCTCACACAAACCCAGGAGACCCCGTCGGGCTCCCGGGGAAACAGTCCGTCCCCAAGGGATTTGCAATGCCAAGAGGACATGGGAAGTATTAAGAGCTAATGAAGAGGTACAAGTGTGACAGCCACCCCGGGGACAAGCACAGCTGAGGGCTGCACAAGGACGCGACTATTTCATCCAAGCTTTCATTTTGAGGTCCCTGCTTTATTTCCAAAGTAAACTCGGCCAGACGGAGTTGTTCCAGGAGAATTTCTCCCATGTCTACTCTCCCTTGGAGCCACCTAACAAAAGGACCAGCAGAGCGTGCGAGCTCCAGCGGGCACCCACCCCTCCCCACAGCAGAGCTGGTGCTGTAAAGGCTTTATCAATCCCTGGAGCCATCCAGCCTCCCCTGCTAGGTCTCTTTATTATGTGCCTTGACATTTCCAAGGGTTATATTTCCGCCTGTGAGAACCATCAGTCCAGCAGCACACAGTAATATATGGAGTAATAGAGTCTCAGCACAGCAGGTTTAATCTCATATTGCTGAAGCCCCTGGTGTCCTAGCCGAAGTAAGTTTGTCATTAGGAATTCCTTTCTCCCGACCTTGTTTTGTTTGGGGTTATTATTTTACCCCTAAAGAGAAGAGAAACACTCGAGATTGATTTATGACTTTCCCGTTTCTTCCTGTGCAAGGCAAGCTCCAGGCGGGAGGAGAGGAGAGGGAGAGCGCCCAGCTCCCCCCGCCAGGCAGCACAGCCACCCCGTGCCACCAGCTGGGTGACACCTCGGGGACCCTCTTGAGCCCTGAGCAGGGTCAGAGCCCTGTGCGGTGATGACTCCACAGCTTCAGATTTACCAGCAGAGCCCGGAGCCACGGAAGATTAATGATCAGCCCCAGTGCATCCACTAATTCGATGAAAGGGGCAAGGCAGGGGAAGGGAATATAATCAGGATATTCTCTACAGTGCCAACTTGGATTTGGAGGGGCAAAGCAGCAAATAGGGCAGCAGAGACTGAAAATTCAGAATTCTTCCGTGCCTTTTTAGGGCTATCTGAGGGAAAGGAGTAGAGCCCTAAAAGCTGAGAGCATTCAGAGCAGATCAAAGACGTGCTGGAGGAAATAACCTGTCCAGACAGCAGAGAACCCCAGCACTCCTATGCCCATGGATCTTTCCCTTCACTCCTTGGAGACTCAGATTTACCTCCCTACCCAAACACAACACTCGGGAGAAGATGCCAGTATGAAACCAGCTCATTTTCTCTCAGTATCCCAAGCATCTGGGAAAGATCATAGAATAGAATCATGGAACAGTTGGAGGGGGAAGGGACTTTCTGAATGTAATCTAGTCCTGCCTGGTCATCCCAGCACCTCCCCATGGTTGCAACAGCCATGGGAGCATTTCCACAGGAGCCCAGAACAAGGCTTGAACACGTGCCCCTAGATCCCTAATGTGCTGTGCCCCAATGGCCGTGAGGATTTTCAGGCTGTTACACAAAAACCAGGATTAAATCAAGCCCAGGAACGGGGCTGGCAGCCCTCTGCAGCCATCTAAGGGCAGGAGGGCTCAGGGGACAGAGCGGCTTTGTGCTCTGCTGCTGCCGGGCTCCAAAAAGGAGGGGATGAGGTGCAGAGAGCTGGGACACGGCTGCACGTGGCAGCGCCAGATACCAGCCGGAAAGCCCCACCCAGAGAGGCTGCCCCACTGCATTCAGCTCCAGCTGGAAAGCAGAAACACCACCACAGCCTCCAGGTCCTCAGAGCCCTTCCCAGCCTCCTGGGAGAGGTGAGTAACACTGAAAGGCTTTATCTCAGACCCCCAAAGTGCAGGAGAATCGGGGGAATTGCCAAACACGCCATTCCCAAAGAGAAACACCAGCTGAATGGAAGGATTTGGGAAGCCTGTCCACACTCGGGGCCTTGGGAATAGGTTTTGCTCTGTTGTAGGAGCTTTGCTCCTGGCTGCATTCAATTGCTGCTTTCCCCTGGAGCACGGTCATCCCTGAGATCACAGCTTCATGGAGGAAGGAGATAAAAAGGTGCCAGGAATGATGCCAAAACCCCTTAATCCATCCAAGGCTAGCTGACATTTCCCAGCTGAAATCTCGGGCTCTATCAGAGCAGGAGATGCTCTGGCAGGTACCACACAGCAAATCTGAGGACATGGGCACAATGAGAGGCTTCACTCTGATGTCCTGGCCATGCCAAAGAGCTCAGTTGGCCTCTGCAATCTACAGATTCCCATTTGGGAACCTAACTGTGGAAGTTTAGGGGCGCTTTGGGGGTCATCCAGGTGCATCTAAGCAAGCAGGGGCCACGTGGACTTGCAGAAATCCTTTGGGGCAACAAATGCTGCTGGAAAAACCCAGTGGGAGTTTCAGGGCAAACCCATTGCAGCTCTGCACTGGGTTTTAAAGCCTCCAGGAACCAGCAGGTACGAGCTGGAGGGGAATGAGGCTGAGCTGAGCGTGGCACCCTCCCGTTCCCGGGATGTGCACCCGCTGTGTGCTGTGATGGCAGCTCATCCTGACTGTCCACGGCAGCGGAAGGACACCACTGGCTCATGAATATGCAGAGGCAGGGCCAGAATTAACATCTTTCATGAAATTAAACACGGGCGAGAGGGTTCTTTGCCTGACCACGGCTTGGGAAGCATCGGAAAAAGCCGTGCTGGAGAGAAGCAAGTCCTGGATGCTGCCTGGCAAAAATATCCCTCCCTCCTTCTGGCATTTGCAGTCCTCTCCCAGCCCTCTCCCTACCTGGAGCCATGGAAAGATACCTATGCCAAACCCACGGGCATGGGAGCAAAGAGGCCACTGGGAGCATAAGGACCAAACATCGAAGGCACGTTGTGTCTCCTAAACCATGAGGATCAGACCCAGCCGCGCTGGAGCAGCCTGGGAATCCCAAAATAGCATGGCTGGGATCCCCAGATGAGGCTGTGGAGTCCAGCGTTCCCCCAGATATCAGGGCAGCCTGTTCCTCCAGCAGGAGAACGGGATCCTCTCTCGCCAGCAAACCAGCCAGTGCTGTATTGATTACATTTCAATTAGCTAACATCCCGTGGGACGGCGGGCCGGGCAGAACCGGAGAGGCCGTGACAGGGCTGGTGGGACTATTGAGCCTGCCTTGCAGAGAGAAACACATCCCAACCCAGAGGCACTTCTTGTGCCTCTTGCCATAGCGAGAATCCCCAGAAAAAATGGCCTAAAGACTCCATGTTATACGAGAAGAGCCCTAAGCTACGAATCCCAGCCATGCTGCCAGGTCCTGGGGCACATTCCTATTTTCCCAGCTCCTTGCTTCCTTCACAATCCACTCATTTTTATGCTAGTCAGGATGGCAATCAGTCCTTCTCACGGGCACTGGGACCAAGGCTCAACCTCACAGCCCCAGCTAAAGCATGAAGGGTTTTTTTCTGGTGCGGAAGTGATCCCTGTCTTTCCTTACCACGTCTCCAGTGGCAAGGGCAGCGTATATCCCACTGCTGGGAATATATTCTGTTTAATCCACACCAGCAGCCCTTTCAGAGGCTCCAGCTCCATCAATAAGACTTCCTACAGGGAAGTAATTTCAGGATCAGTGACTTCTCTCACACAGAGCATCCTGACCCAGTCCTCGGATGTCACAGCCATCACAGCAAAGCCTTTCCCACAAAGGTTTGGGGCTGGTGAGCCCAAACCCCAGCTCGCTGTGGGGTTAGGAGACCCTTATGGCACTGAAGGAGGCTGAAGTTTCTCCCTCTCTTTTGTCAGGTCAAATTTACTGCAACAGGAGAATGTTTCAGGAGAGATTTGTCATTGTTTGTGGCAGTTTGGAAAGCTCCTAAATATGCTCTGTGCAATCGTGAATGTAAATTGAATAGAAGGAAAAGCAATTTGCGAGGCATTAAAATCCCTCTGCAGGTTCCTCTGAAGTGATCGAAACCACGATGTTATCTCGACGTAACCGAGTTGGGCAACGCAATCCAATCCCTGAAGCCATTCCCTTCTCAGGTAACTTGGACCACATCGGCTCCTGACCTCTGCAGGCATCGCTGCACCTGCAAAGCGCTCCCCTCCCTGACTCCTGGGTCACTTCCATCGCAGAGGACGAGAAGAGAGGGACCTGGCATGGCCAGATTTTGGGATGCACATGCCTGGCCTGGCTGAGCGCCCTCCGAGCAGCACCACAGCCCCTGCAGAAGGGGACATGGGTGGCTTTTGCTCCTGTTTTTGCATGACGCATCAAATCCAGGGCGTGAAGCTGTTAACCTTGAAGAAGTGCAGTTCTCAGGCCTGTGCAGCGCGGCCTCGCTGCTCCTCAGCTCCTCCACCCCACACGGACAAACTGCAGCCAAACCGGAGCGATCGCCGCATCCCCGCTGCCTGCAGGAGGGATTTTTTTGGGAGGATTCTCATCACACCGGGTGCCTGGCAGATTTCAGTGCGCTGCGATCCAAGCCCCAAGGCAGCACGTGGAATCTAGACTTGCACTCATCAAACTCCTGGACCATTCCCACAGCCTGCACATCGCCACTGTGAAAAGGTGTGTGCCCACTGGATTAAGGATTATGGAGAGTTAAGAGCTTTTATGAGTTTTCACAAGATGGGAATTAGCAAAAAGCCCAGGCGGCTCCAGCAGCAGTTGTGCCAAACTGCTGCAGGAATGGCCACTCTCTGTGATGCTCTTCTTACAGGGATCCCTGGATCCTGGATCCCACTCCCTGGGAGCACGCAAAGCATGAGAAGCAATGGATGCCCCATCCCTGGAAGTGCTCTAGGCCAAGCTGGACAAGGCTGGGAGCAACCTGGACGCTTGGAGAAACGGAAAGGAGAAACCACGTGGAAAAAGACAAGCTTTAAGGTCCCTTCCAACTCAAACCATTCCATGATTCTATGCGCTGTGAGGCTGCTTCCCACCAATCCACCAGCAAGGAGCAAAGGGGCCGTGTGGGCCGGGTGTTGTTGGATGCACCACGGGAAGCAGCTGCGATGAGGAGGGTACAAGAACTGGGACAGAACAGACAATGATCCCCCCGAGCCGAGGCTTCCGCCTCGCCCGGTGACCGCTGCTCCCGGCGTCCCGGGGCACCCGGCTGCAGCAGGCAGATAGGCAAGGATTCCTCTGCAGGAAAAGTTTCTCCCTAATCATATTAGCTGGAGCCGGGCCCGTGCCCTGCAGCAGCAGGTCAGTATCTATTTCAAAGCTTTCACTTATGGAAATAAATTTGCTGTTAGCGCGGCGGACCTCTGGCGCATGTAAAAGCAGGAGGTTTGGGGAGTGGGTTTGGAGTCCTCGGGCAAGGGGAGAAAGCAAGGAAGGAGTGAGACAGCAAAGAGGGAAGCGAGAGAAAGGGTTAAAGCTCCCTCCTTCCCTCCCAGCCAGGCAGAGGAGCTGCTCTCAATCAGTGTGTGATTGCAATCAGCGGGAAGGTGCCGTTTGCATTAAACAGAGCAGACAGGGGAAAAAAAAGACAAGACAGGCTGTGCAATCTGAAAAATTTATGTAAAAATCACAAACAACAATAAAAACCAGCTTTTTTTTTTTTCCCCTCCCTCTGCTTCTCCTTGTTATTATTTCCCCCAAGGGCAGAGAACCGGGATGGAGCAGGGAGCCAGCACTTCCCGGTGCTCCTCTGCTGTACCTAAATCCGCCCTACATCAAACCTTGCAATCAGTCTCCTTTACTACTAATTTTGCCTCATGTTTTTTAATTAAATTTGCCGCTTCCTTCAAATACCAGTCAATGAACCATCCACATTTCCTCCAAATACCCTTGAAAATGTGGAATCAAACAACTTAGCTCAATGATACCCAAAGAAATGTCACTGAAGAGGCATTGCCCGGAGCATGCATGGCCACAGCAGGAGCCGGGGAGGAGAACTGGGGTAAAACACGGAAAACTTGGCCGCAGAGGATTTTCAGCGAGCTCAAACTGCAGTAGCAGCACCCAACCTGCTCGTTAGAACTTCAGGAAAAAAGGTAACGACAATCCTGAAGATGGCACTCCTGGGCTTCCCTTCCCAAGCCAACCTCCGCTCCTGACCCTCCCCAACCAGAGGGTGCCCGGCACCCTGAAGTGGGATGATTCACAGCTCCTCCAAACCCTCCAAGGTTGTCCAGGTCAGCTGGGAAATGTGTCCTCCCCTCTCACCCTTCCACAGCTACTCTTTGGTTTCAAAGGTAGCTCCTGACAAGGGATTTGAGGCCGAAACCAAGGGAAAAGCAGGCTGAGAAACTTCAGGAGTAGCAGCGCGTTCTGTGAGAAGGCAGAAAAAAGGGAGAAGAAAGATTTCTCTTTCATCGATTTGACATTTGCTGCTTTTTGGTTTCTCCCAGCAGCATCTCCTGACTGTGCACCACGAGACAGGGGGGCACCCGCTCCGTTTATCCACCTGGATCCCCTGTGCCAGCCCGGGACCAATTTACTGCATCCCGACTCAATGGGAATCGGATGAACTACGACAGTTTTGCTCGGCGTTTCTCTTTGAGGGCTGAGGCTCGTTTGAACAAGCAGCTCAAAGGGAAGGGAAAGGGCCTTTGAAGCCCCCCACGGTGTGGGACTGCATGAAAAAGGCCCCTGAGCTGCCACCGACTCGGTAACACCCTCACTCCCTTTGTGCCAGGGCTCCCTGGCTCCTCCCTGGAGCATCGCTGAGAGCTCAGGACTGAGCCCACACAAGTCCTCGCAGCTCCGCAGGAGCCACTTCCAACCCCGAGCAGGCGAGAGCTCTGTGTGGAGCAGACAGGACTAACCAGGCCTCAGCTGGGCTGTCACCCTCCCACCGACACACCTGCCCAAGTCACCGTCCAGCAGTGGAGGGGCTCAGGCCACCAGCAGCAAGACCTGGAAAGGGGGAAGGCTTCTGGAAGCAATCTGATCAATGACACAGAGCAAGAGTGAATCCTAAGAGGCATTTTGTGCATCACAAGCCCTGCAGGTGAATACCCAACCTCTGCTACATCTGAACCTACTCCACGTTCTCAGTTGCCTCGCATTTGGCACTCCAGCTCAGCACAGGGACATATTCTGCATTTAAATGGACAAGAAACTTATCCCAAAGATGAAGGGGGATGGTGGGAAGGCGGTGTTCCAGCCTTGGGGGGATGGCAGGAGGATAATCAGGCCCATTTTTTCCCCTCGTCCTCACATCACCTTGAGCACGGTGACTCCCAGAAGCATCACACCCAGGACACCACCGGGAGCAGGGCATTCCGAGGGCCGCAGCAATAGGATCAGGCAGGCCTGGTGCTAACCACAGGCTTTATTAGGCTCGTTTGTTTATTTATTTATTTCTCCGAGCAGTAGGTGTTGGCTTAAGGTGAGCGAAGAAGCGCCGGCACAGGGAGACAGGGTAATACGTTATGGAGAAATCTTCCCCGTGTGAGCACAGGGCTGGGCTGGCTGCTCCTGTGCTCTATGCATTATTTATGGCCCCGCCGAGCGCCGCCAGCCCCTTTATCTGCCTTCCAAGGGGCTCGAGAAGAAAATGAATCTTTGACTCAGCAATTTTTATCCCAGCCGAATGAAAGAGAAATACACACACACACACACACACACACACACACACACACACACACATATATATATATATATAAATGGAATCCACCCTGGGGAGGTGACAAGGAGCTAATCCAGCCCCCCGAGAGGCTGCAGGTACTGGCTCTGGGCGGCTCAGAGAGAAGAGATTTAGCTCCTACATAAATTGTCTGCAGCTCTTCCCCTTCTGCTGACCTCCAGCGCCGTGTCTGTCTGTCCTTAGGCTGAGCACAAACCCAAAGCCCAGCCTTTGGGAGAGCTTAGGAAGTGCCTAACTCACTCCAGGTGCTGCCATCAATTAAATAAATCTGCATGATGCATCACACAAATAAATAAATAAGTGGAGATGACTGAATAGCTCCATTTTTTTCCCAACTGCACATATACACACATGTACTTAAAGCCAATTTTTCAAACAATAAAACACTTGAATTTTTTTCTGCATGAAAAATTCATCCTGTCTCACAGCCATCTAAAAAGCAAACAAGCAAACAAACAAATAAATTCTTCTTGCTGGAAAATATCACCCAAATCATTCCTGATGATCTTCACCACACAGACACAATTCCCAACCAGCCCTTGACACCCTGGTTGTTCCCACTGTGGGAGCGAAGGGCAGGTCCCATAAAAAATAAAACAGCGATGATAAAATAGCAGGGCTTCTTGGAGAGAGACGCAAGGAGAAGGCAGTCAGTCCTTCCTAGATCCCAGCAGCATTTTTCCTGGGTGTGTGGATCTCCCTGTTAGCACAGGGACCCATCCGAGCCCCGTCCTGCAGCGCAGCCACTGCCACCAGCTAATTATCACCTCTTCCTCCCTGCATCCAGGCTCTTTAAAAATAGTTCTTTTAATCAGGGCCGCTTCCCCCACCGGGAGCCTGTGTGCAATGCTGGCACTGGTTGCAAATGGGTGCCCCAGATCTATTTTGAGCTCCCCAGGGCTGTGCCTCCGCCAGGTCCCCATCATCGGACACAGCAGCACGGTGCGAGAGGAGCTCAGGCTGCCTGAGCCTCAGGGAGCACCAAGGAGGAGCAATTTCCCTTCCTGCAGGAGGGAAACTGCAGTGCTGCTGGCTCCTGCAGATGAGGAGCCAAAGGCACTCACATCCTCGTGGCCAGGTTAAACCCTGGCTGCAGAGCCCCTGAGAAGGGATGCCGAAGACTTCTGCAATATGTACCATGGAGATAAGCTGCTTCCACACTCTGTGTGTGGGGAAACAGCTCCTCCTTCCTCCCCTTTACAGCCCCCCTTAGAAATTCCCACCTGGCACCTCCTCTCCATGAGAAAAGGTGGGAGAAGGGCCAGGCTGGACGGGGCTTTGAGCAGCTTGGTCCAGTGGAAAGTGACCCCTGGGAGTGGGACAATATGAGCCCCGAGGTGCCTTCTAACACAAACCATCCTGTGATTCTGTGATAACGTGGGCTCCTCATCCCAACTCTCCGCAAGATTTTTCCCATCACAATGGGAACAAAAAGCCAAAACACCGAAATGGGTTTTCCAAACCCCAGTGTGAACACAGCCACGGTGTAGACAGAGATTAATCCATCATAGAATCCTATGAAATAACATAAAAAATATTGCATACCACACTTAAAACATCATGAAATACCATCCTTAAAAACAACCAAACCAACGCAAAAGTCTTGCCTGGGATTTTTTTTTTGGAGGGCAGACGGTGGTTCAGATGCTAGTATTGAGTCTTCTTCACCCTGCCACCATCCTCCCGGGGTGACACAGCTCCATACAGCCGTGCCTTTGGCTCTGGGACAGCTCTGCTCTACCAGCTGGTGGGGAGAAAGGTCGACCAAGTGACAGCCAGCACTGCTCTCGGCTGAAATCCATCACGAGACAGGTGGAGCAGCCTGGATTTTCTGGTTTGCTTTTTGGGGGTTTTTTTGAGACATTTGCTGCCCGTAAAAGTCTCTCTCAGCACGGAAAACACACCCCCTCTGCCACCGACCCGGCACAGAGAGGGCTCACAGAGGAGACGCGTTCGTTATCAAAGTTCGGAAAAGCCTTAAAATAATTGAAAAGGTAAATAAAAGAGAGGCGGCGAAGCAGAACGGTTGGCAGTGCCTCCTGCTCGTTAGGAAAGGGGGGCACTTAACACTACACAGACAGCAAATTAGCCTTTAATCATCGCCTGCCTTCGCTGGGTTTTATCTACGAGTGAGTTTCAGCCCAAGCACCTCCCTCGTGCCGGCAGCCCTGGGGACTCCAGCTCGCCTCCTGTTTATTCCCCAGCTGCTTTGTTGTCTCAGATCAGCAGAATAAGGGAGCCGTGTCGGCAGAAGATACTTCTGTGCAGCCAGCGAGAAGTTCACACAGAAAATTGATATTCGCCGCAAATTATTTTGGATGATTTACTGGAATGAATTAACTCACAGCGACGCGGAGAAAATTCCAACAGCACCGCTGTCTGCCTCCCACCACCGACAGCACCACTCGGATTCCAGCCTCAACTTTCCGCTGAGAGGATGAGGATAAGGGTGGCGGGAGCTTGGAGAGGGCCCTGACCAGGGCTGTGTCCCAGGATGCTCTGACATGGATGGATTTGCTGTGTGGATGCTTGCAGAGCCTCCAGGTTTGGGAAAACCAACCCAACCCAACACAGTCATCCCAAGTTACTCACCTCACACCCAAAGCAGCGAGGGCAGCACAGAGAGGGAGGGGACTCTGTCCCCTGGTGAGACCCCACCTGCAGAGCTGCCTCCAGTTCTGGGGCACCCAACAGCAGAAGCACCTGGAGCTGCTGGAGCCAGGCCAGAGGAGGCCACGGAGATGCTTCAAGGCCTGCAGCCCCTCTGCTCTGGAGCCAGGCTGGGAGAGCTGGGGGTGCTCACCTGGAGAGGAGAAGGCTCCAGGGAGAGCTCAGAGCCCCTTGCAGGGCCTAAAGGGGCTCCAGGAGAGCTGGAGAGGGACTGGGGACAAGGGATGGAGGGACAGGACACAGGGAATGGCTTCTCACTGACAGAAAGAAAAATTAGATGAGATATTGGGAAGGAATTCTTCCCTGTGAGAGTGGTGGGACCTTGGCACAGGTTGCTGAGAGAAGCCGTGGTTGCCCCATCCTTGGAAGTGTTCAAGGCCAGGCTGGATGGGGCTTGGAGCAACCTGGGATAGGGGAAGGTGTCCCTGCCTGGGGCAGGGGGTGGAACAGGATGAGCTTTAAGGTCCCTTCCAAACCAAACCAAACCATTCCAGGATTCTACAATTCTACCTTGGTTTTCTAACGGGCAGCAGGAGGGGAGATGTCCCATGGATGACACCTCTTGCAGACCCCAGTTGCTCATGTTGGCACCCTGGGGAGTTTTGAGAGGGGTGGGAGCACCCAGGGAGGGCAGGGGCTTGTCTGACCCCAGCTCAGCTCTGCTACCTTCATTCTGTTTGCAAGAAGCAGAGATAATGCCACTGATTGATCTTTTTCAGCTCTTTTGAAATCGCAGGATAAAAGACTCTGGGCTTAACACCGCAGAAAAGGAGCACGTCCTGCTGGGACAGCTCTTCCCTTTGTCCATGCCCTCGTGATGGTGACTTCTGCCGTGCTCCCTCGCCACCAAAGTGGCACCGTGAGGGATCCTTGTGACTCACGCAGGGCTCGGCGTCACTGCCAGCCAGCTCAGCCTCGGGTCACACTGAGGCAATGGCACTGAGGGATTGCCCTCGGGCCGGGAATGCACCCGGCCAGCTCTTCTCCTACCGCGACTCCGCTGACTTTGACGGGCTTACAAGAGGGATGAACTCAATCCCTCAATCCTGGATTTCCCTCCCACCACCTCCCTGGCCCTAAATACGAGAAGCATGGTTTTTTGGGAAGAGGGAACCCTCCTGCACCAGGGGCTTCTTCAGCCACTCACCTACAAATGGCAAAACCAAGACAAAAAGATCCCTCCACTCCTTTCCTTGGCCAGAGGAGAGGAGGATGAAGCTGGCTGCAAGCTGCCTCCACATTTCCTCCGTCCTGGGATTGCTCATAACCCTGCCTAATCCCTTGAGTAGCTTAAAGCATCCGTAGGGATCCGCTGCTTTACGTGCTGAGCCCTGCAAAGCCAAGAACAGCGAAGGACACCCGTGACAAACTCATCCCCATCCGGGAAGGAGCTCAGCACCCCACGATGGAGGATGCCCAGAGGCAGCACTGCCCACCACAACCCCCTTTTCAGGGGTAGAATATGGCCTCCCATCCCTCCTCCAGCGCAGGACCTTGTCCCAAAAGCAACTCTGATTTTCATCTTCTGTGATTTCCACCCCCAGTCATCCTGAGGTACAAATGTCCATCAGGAGTTATCTCATATTTACCCCGCTGCCTGCCCACCGCCCCCTCCCCGCAGGGCACCCAGCCCTGCCAGGCTGTTTTCCCATGGTCAGTCCATGTAATAGCCTGTACATAACCACCTAAACACTGCAAACTCTTTGAAATAAGCACGGAAATTGGTTTCCAGGCTCCAGCAGTTTCTAAATAATGGATGTTTAAGATAATAATAAAAAAAAAAGAAAAAGCAAGTGACATACAAAGTGGATTCTAGAGGGGGAAAGAAAATAGGTGGAGCATGTTCTCAACAAAAAATCTCCAAAAAAACCTGAAACAGCACAGAGGGACCAAGAAGCTCTGGCTGCAGCTGCCAATTTAACCCTGTGCTCTCGCAGTGGAGAAAACCTCATTTCCCTGTGCTCTCCCAGTAACTCCTCCTCACTTTATATTCTGCCTCGCCGCAGATGTAATATATTCTGTCAGTGCAAAATTTGGGCTGAAAAATGTGCCGGCCTTGGGGAGACGTCTGGATTGGATTGGATGGGAGAGAAGAGATGAGAAGAGTGTGTGCTGAGAGCAGTCGGGCACAAGGGGTAGAAGGGAGCTGGAAGGCATCAACCTTTGGCTCTCTTGTTTAGCCAAAAGACATCCCAGGCTACCACTCCAAGCAAAGGTCAACTAAACTGCTCACTCCTGTTGGCCACATCACCTGCACGACTCCATTTCAGCCACAAAAGAGAGTATTTGCTTAAACCCATAAAAATTCCTTAACACTGGGCTCGCAGCTGGAGTGTGCAAGATGGGCATCTCCCAGAAGATCATCAGCAAGAAGGATCACAAAAATGAGGATTTTGGAGGCTGGGAACAGCTGGCAACATGGGAAGGAGGCTGTGGTACCACCACAAGGAAAACCATCAGAGAGTGGAGGAACAGCGAGTCCCTTCTCACCTCTTCCAGTGTTTCAAGAGGACAGAACTCAGTTTTCCTCTTCAACAGGCATCCACAGCTCAGTCATCAAGGATCATCCTTCAAGGGAAGGGATAGTTTAGGAGAGCTGAGCGACGCTTCCCACACCAGCAGCAGGATCTGCCTATGGCAAGAGCATCAAAGCAGCTCCTGGACACGCCGAGGGCAGCGGCACTGACAGGGAAGGATGTTTGCTTTAATTACAGCGAGTGTGTGTTACCTTTACACGTTGCCCAAATCACCCACCCCCGCGGCATAATTCACTCAAAGGGGCTTTTTCACCCGAGTCAGCAAAATGAAGAGATTCAATTACAGCCTTTGACTGGGCCTGCTTATTGTTATTTATAATACAATACATCCCGGCTGCTGCGGAGAGAGATGTACAGGTCCTGAAACGTTGGCTGTCTTGGCAGTTAATTGAAACGCCGGCGCCTTGCTAGGATTGCTTGTCCCGGCGTCCCCGACGCCGAGCGGTGGCATCTACCTGCTGTACCCTAATAGAGAGGCACTGTCACCAAAGGCCACCTGTGGCAGGAGCAGACCTCTTAATAGCCGCCAACTCCTGCGCTCCAAAGCCAACAGCCGCCGAGCTACAATGGGGGGTTTCAAATGAATCCTGGAAGAGCACTTGGAGGAGAATGGCTCTATTTTTTGAAGAATGACACGGAGGGGATCCACAGCCATTTCCTCTGAATGGCTGCAGACCCAGCTGCACTTTATAAGCAAAGTGATGGATATTTTTTTCTCCCCTCTAGCTGCTCTGTCTCACTCCATCTGCGACGAAGTCGTGCTACCTGAATCCTTTCTGTCCCTGCCTCGTGATTAGGGAGAGGATGCCGAGGTGGAAAAGGAACTCATTAGCTGGTACCAGGGGCACAAAGTGGGAGGAGAAGTGGTTTTCCCTCCCGGAGCAGGGCGGGATTCACTGAGCTGGTGGGAAGAGCTCGGCTCGGTGCCAAGGACTTCACAGCTTGCCTGGACCAAGGCACAGAGGGATAATTTCCCAGGCATGCAGCATCCAACGCCACCGATGTGGGCAGCAAACACCCAGCAGCTTCACAAATACACACAAACCTGAACCAGCATTTCATGGAATCACAGAATGGTTTGGGTTGGAAGAGACCCTAAAAATCATCTCGTTCCAACCCCCTGCCATTTACAGGAACACCTTCTGCTAGACCAGGTTGCTCAGAACTGGTCCTGAACACTTCCTGGGATGGGGCAGCCACAGCTTCTCTGGACGTCCCTATTTTATTTTGGTGGAGAAACTCAGCCCTGCAGCACTCACAGCCACACGCTGGGGAGAAGAGGAGGAATGAGAAGTCTGGGGTGTACCAGCACCTGCAGCCCTTTGCTGGGCTGTCACGTGCTCCTGGGTGCTCCATGGAGAGGTTTGGGACAGGCACAGGAGTTTCTGCATGAGGACTTGCCGGCAGCTGAGGCAATGAATCAAAATTTTCCATGCCTTAGAATCACAGAACCATTTAGGTTGGAAAAGCTCTCTAAGATCATTAAGTCCAACCATTCCCCCAGCGCTGCCAAGGCCACCACTAAATCACATCCCCAAGTGCCACATCTATGCCTTTTAAATCCCTCCAGGAATGGGGACTCCACCACTGACAGGGCAGCCTGTTCCAGTGCTTCACATCCCTTTGGAAGAAGAAATTTTTCTGATTTTTGATATAAGCCAGGATGCCTTTGGCCTTCTTGGCCACCTGGGCACTCGCTGGCTCATATCCAGCCTTCACATAAGTGCTCTTGTGCTTCCCCCCAGAGTGCCACCAGTGGAAGCAAGCAGCTGTGAAGGAGTAGGGCTGGCTCTGCTGGAGGGTACATGGGGCTCCTGGGACTGTCCTGGACCCAGCCCCTCCCCTAACAGGGCAGGTGAGGCCTCTAACTGAATCCATGCATGGGAACAATGCTCAGATGAGCCATGCCAAGAAGGTGGGAATGTAGATCCAGACCAGAACCTTTCTTCCATGCTCCATCAGTGGGAAACGCTGGAGGAACTCAATGGGAAGCAAATATCAGCTGGAAACAGAGGCAGGGTCAGTCAGGAAGAGAGACTTTCCATGCCAGGCAGGATGGTGAGATGACATCTTTCCCACCAAGCTTTCAGGCCCGACAGTAAACACTCAACTAACCTTATTATTATTATTTTTATGTGCCTATAACGTGCTCCAGTGACCTGAAACAAAGCCGTGGTTTTCGACGGCAACCATCTGAGCGCCGCCGGATTTTTTCCCTTCCGCTCTGCGAAACGCTCGCGCTCCTTTCGGAGGCGTGGGCTCTGCTCCAGGCAGCCCCATCCGTGGAACGCTGCCTGCCTGCTGCCTGCCCGCGTCCCTTCCAGCCAGCTCCTCGCTGCCTTTTGATTGATTGATCGGCGTGGCAGCCTAATAAGCGATAACAGCACATATGACAAACTAAACAACCATCTAATGAATTGATTGACATCCGAAGGATTTGACTTGATGCACAACCCCAGTCACAGATAAGGTTAATGAGGGAGAAATTAAAATGTAGCTCAATGGGTAATGAATACAGCATGTGCCTTGTTGGAACACATGCCAGATCCATCACTCTGAATCAAGTGGTGGTAGCAATTTCTAAATTATTTATTGCACCCCTCATCCTCCTGTCTCGAGGGAAGAGGCACTCGGACTGGCCTTTGTATTATTTTTGTGTATGTATATATATATAACTGTATCTCTCTATCTGTGCATTGTGAGGATCCATAGCCAAAGAAAATTGCTCTGAATTTTGCAATTTTCATGTTGTTTTTTTTTTTCTTTTTGTAAACTCAATAGCAAAAAAATACAACAATCCAGAACCTGTCATGCCATTTGAATCATAATAGCTACAAATTCACTCCTCTGAATAAATGGAGAGGCTTATTTATCAAATATATACAAGATGTCTGTCTAGTTGTTAACACACAGAGGTATGAGTAGGCAGAGGAAATCGAGAAAGTTTACATATTCACTGCTGTCTCCAGGGACCTTCCTTTTCCTCCTACTTCTTATTCCTTCTCCCTTCCCCCAATCACATCTCCAACTTGCTTTGACTTGCTGTGTTTTTCCCCGGTTTGTTTCTTTTTTTTTTTTTTTTTTTTGCCTCAAAATGCGTCTGGCTGACAAAACTTGGGCTGTCAGAAATGATCAAGAGATGAAGTTGCCAAGGAAGGGGAGAGAGATTTGCACGGAGATGCATTTCCCCATGTCTCACTGCCTGCACGAGGGGATCTCCTCCACTACCCAGGAGGAGAGCAGGGGACTCTCAGTCTGCTGGCAATACTTGATTATTGCGTGGATTTATTTCCACTTTAGGAAAGGGGAAGCCAGATTCACCAGAAATGGGTCTCTACTGGTTCCCAAAGGGACAGACACCGGTGGAGAAAGAAGTCAATCAGCATCACATGGGCTCTCTACATTATTTATTCCTGAACTCCAGGGTGCTCGGAGCAGTGACCAGGGGATGTGCTGGCCAAAGGGGGATGAGGAGTAGACAGGGACTGAGCAAATGGCTTCCCACTGACACAGGGCAGGGATAGATGGGATACCGGGGAGGAATCCTTCCCTGTGAGGGTGGGGAGGCCCTGGCACAGGGTGCCCAGAGCAGCTGTGGCTGCCCCTGGATCCCTGGAAGCATCCAAGGCCAGGTTGGACGGGGCTTGGAGCAACCTGGGACAGGGGAAGGTGTCCCTGCCCATGGCAGGGGCGTGGAACAAGATGAGCTTTAAGGTCCTTCCAACTCAAACCTTTTTGTGATTCTGTGAAAGGCAGAGCCTGCACCAACTACAAAATATGGGGACTCCTGTGGCTCCAGGCTCCGAACGATCCGCCAGGATGCCCCAGCTGCCGTGCTGAGTATCAGCAGAGGAAATCACCCTTTCAGCTGCCTCTTGGGTGAACCTGAGAGCCAGACAGAGCCCAGTTACTTTTCTCCTCATCAGCAACCTGAGACAGTGAAGCCAGCAGGTCTGAACTGTGTTTTCCACCAAATCCTTTAGAAACAGTGCCCGGCTGCTGTGGGAGTAAGTCCCCGCAGCAGCGCAGAGGCGAAGCCTTTGCTCAGTCCAGGACTCCTGTCTCTCTCCCATGTCCTCCCCAGTGGAAAGCCCAGCACAGACATAGAGAGGCAGATAAAACAACACCCTGCAGCTCCCAAAGGCAGGCTGAGGCCAAACCTCCGTGGGGACGTTCAGAAAACACCTCGAGGGCTCCCTGACGTTCCATACCACGTGTGGGACTGCAAGGAAAATCCCGCTATGAAAAGGAGACAGAGAAGTCCTGTAACTTTATTCAAATAAAGGGAGAGCATCCACCGGGGCACAGCCCGTGGGGTTTTCTCTCTCGGCGTTTCGGAGGGTGCAGCCTCCTTTTATCCCAAACTCCTGGCCTCACGTTGCCCTCTTCCTTTCCCCGTTGGCTGAGGTACCAGGAAGGTGCAGCCTTCCTGAACCGCCTACCCCACATCCCCCTTTGAACCTGCCATTTTCCCCCAAAGCTCAGAAGTTCAGCCTTGTGCAGACCCCACTTGTCCGTTTCAGGAGCCAAACTGCCTAGGCTCTGCAGCAAACCTGCGGCTTGAAGTCAGCAGAGACATCAAGACCCATTTCAAAGATGTCAACACCCATTCCCCTCACCCATGGAATTGTTTGTGAAGGCATCGGCACACATCTTCCCTGCCAGGATGAAGAGGTCACTCCAGATGCCACTGCAGAAGGTGCCTGTGCCATGGAACGCTCTCGTTTCCCACCAGCAGGAGTGTCTGCAGATGAGCAAAAGCTTCCAGAAGGCTCGAGTGAAACATCCACATTTTTTAGGTGCTCGTCTGAACCCATTAGCACATCTTAATTGCTATCGGCACAGAGGAACGCCAGACTTCCCTGCGTCTGCCGGGTCTGTCTGCCTGCTCGGGGATGAGGGAAGAGCACCGGCGCACAGCCCCGCATCCTGCAGGATGGGAGTTCGCTCTCCTCTGTGCACAATCTGTCCCCGGGGCTCCTCAGCTGTTTGCAGGAGGAGGCAGGGAGAGGGAAAGGAGCCAAGGCTCATCTCCCAGCCCTCCTCTCGGTGAACGCCGGGAACCGCGCCGGGGTTTGCCAAAACACGCTGAGCCCGGAGAGACACCCCACCGGCAACGAGGCAGCGCCGGGGACATCCCACACACCGACGCCTTGCGGGCCTACAACACTGCAGGGACGCGTGGAGGTTGCCCGAGGACACAGAGGCTTCCCCAAACCAGGGAGGGAGGTGGGAGCCAAGGGACGGCATCTCCCTGCCGACTCCCGGGCAGGCCCCGCCGCAGATGCTGGGAAAAACTTGGAGCTGCTGCAGAGCATCAGTTAATTTGTCATCATGGAAACAGCCAGCCCGGGTCAGCGGCTGTTGGCGGAGGAGTCGGGAAGTGCTGCTGGTGGTGATCTGTCCTTTTTCCTTTTTTTTTTTTTCTTTCTTTTAAGGAGATTTCATTTTTTTTAGAAAAAAAAGCTGCCTTGATAATCCATTTACCAGGACAAAATGAGATTACACGGGAGCTCGGAGTAGCTAAAAGCGGCCGTTTGGTGGGGACGCGGAGGCTGCTGCTCATAGTATCTCTCTATCATCACATATATCCTTCTATCTAATCTATCTCGCACCATATATACCCCTTAGCTCGCCAGCTCCCACAATCCCTGCCCTCTATCCATCATCCACCTATTCATCAACACACATCCAGCTCTATCTACCTAGCCATCACTATAAATATCCCATCCATCCATCTCTCTCAATCTATCTCTCATCAGAGAGACCCTTTCCCTACCTACCTGCCCATATATCCACACACACATCCACACACCCCCCTCGTCTGCCCATCTGTCACCCGCAGGGCGCTCACCTCCTCTCCCCCATCCCTCACCGCACGTATCCTCCCATCCGCCGGCCCATCCATCACAGCCTCTCGCTGCGAGGGGCTCGGGTGCCACTCTCTCTGCTTCATTTACTACCCGAGGGCACCAGATATTTCCCTGTGGATCACTGGATGCACAGCCCACCAAGCAGCAGGTCCTCTTCTCCCACCCCCCGGCAGCCCCGGAGAGGGGATGGAGCGGGTTAGCGCTGGGAAAGGAGCTCGGAGCCAGCCCAGGAGACTCAGCGCTGGAGTGGCTGTGGAGGGCTCGCACTGCTGGGCTGGGCTGGGCTGCACCTGCACATCCAGCAGCAGGAGGAAGGAGCCAGCTGCTGGTCTGGGCAGGAGCAAACCATGGGAATGCACAAAACACAGGCACCCACTGACGAGGGAGGTGCTGAGCACCTTCTGCAAGGTGCAGCAAGGACTGAGAGAAAATCCTGATCCCCACACCAGGGAAGAGCATCAGTGCCCTGTATCCCCCCCCAGATCCTGCCTAGCCCCTCTGGCAAGTGCAAGAGGAGAGGAATTTTCCTTGCACAGATCCATATGCCACCAGGGCTCCAAAAATGCCATCTTCCCTCCCCAAACCAGGCAGTGACCATATCACACCATGCCCTGCCCCTCACCAACTGCCAGGCTGGCACAGCGCCTCCAGGCTGGAGCCAAAGGCAGCTTAGGCTCGGGATGGTGGGGGGAGGATGCTGCCGAGTGGCACCGAGCCACAAAATTTGCCAGAGAGAAGAAAACACCCAAGCAGTGCTTAAAAACTGAAAGCTGTTACTTTAATTACGGGCTTTCCACTTTATCACCAATAGCGTTTCTCACACATTCATCAGCAAACCTGGTAATAAATCAATCGTGGGTAGCCAGGAGCTGCAGTCTGGCTCCTTCCCTTTCTCTTCCCTGCTCCCTGCGAGCTCTCACACCATTAGTATGCAGTCCGGCACTGCCAGTCTGTGCATTCCTCATCGGCTTTGGACTGGAGCTGGTATCAAGCGGATGCCCCCAGCACAGATTTCACACAGCCAGCTTTGCCTGTGGGGAAGGCAGGCGCTGGCGGAGGAGCTGGTGGACGTGCCTGCGTCTCTCAGGGCACGTGCACAGTCCTGGCTGCACGCTGCAGGGATATTTCTGCATCCACGGGGGATTTCAGGATGGGAGGAATGCAGGGATGAGGAAGGGTACTCATGTCCCACACCTGGGTGCAGGCATCAGCTGCTGTGCATGTTCCCACTCCGTCTGCTCCTTGTTCTGTGCCCAGAAACCCCGATGGCAAGGCCAGGGTGGGGCTGTGGGCACACTGGCTGGGCAGAGGGGTGACCCCGACCTCGGCTACAAAATCTTTTCCACGCAGGGACACCGGTCCTGCAGCACAGCCCACCTGGCAGGACGCTCGAGGCTGGGGAGAACCACATGAAGGTGTTTCCCTGTGCCTTTGCTGTGCCCTTGCCCTTGAGGCAGCCATGAAAAGCCAGCTCTGCTGCCTGCCCAACACCCAAAAAAGCCAAATGTTCAGGTCAGCTGGGATGGTGCAACATCCAGCCGTGCTGCACGGGAGCTGCCAGCGTTATCCCTGCACACACCAATTCCTGGAGAGGATATTGCACGTCCTGACTGTCCACAACCCCCAGGAAGGGCCAAATCATCCTGTCTGGATCTTGCTGGAGCAAGATTCAGCAGTGGGAGCTGAGGCTGAGGATGCTGATCCTTGCTCTGTGCATGGGCTGTTTGACACCTGCCCTCTCCTCGACCTCTCGCTGTCCACTGCAGCAAAACCAGCAACAGCTCTGCTGCTGAAACACAAATTAAACAATTCCAACCCTCTCATTTCCCTGTCACCTCTGCCAGTTTCCTAAATCTATTTTTTTCCTCTAATTTGAGTGTTTCTGTGTTCACTCCACTGAGGCAGAGGTGCTCCCCTCTCCCCTCTCCCCATGCCGGTACCTGCTGCTTCCCATCAGCCGTGTGAGGGCTGCACAGATGTGCACACAGCAGCCCAGATGTGCACGGCACATTGCCAGGCTGCCGGGGTGATGATGGAGAGGGAGCAGCCTCCCACCTCCCAAAATGAGGAGATGGGCTCCCTCCAACTGCTGCTGGAGCGAGTGTGCAAATCCAATTGACCTTGAACGCTAATTGGCCCTCTAATTAACACTCAGCAGAGAAGCAAAGGGCCAAGAGGAGACTCCCTTTCCAGAAGAGGTGGCCAGGGAAGGGGAGCAGCCATCCCTCCATGCTGTGTGTTTCTGTGTGGATGAAAGGACACAGCTCCATGGTTAACCGGGAAAATCCCTCCCCCGAGGCTCATCCTTGGGAGCGGGAACCAGCCGGACATTCTGGAAATTCGGGAAAGCATCCTAAGGCAGAGCCACTGCACAACCCAGCACACACCCTCCCGTCCTCACACAGCCCCACGCAGGATCACAAGCCTTTTCTGGGATCTCTCCCAGCCTGTTCCCTGCAGGGACCGGCTCCAGCCTTCCCTGTCAGGGTTTGCATCTCCGTCATGCACCGACCATCTCCCCTCACCACTCTTTCCGTATCTCGTCCTCCCACACCAGCACACACATTTCCCTCTGCTCATCCCCTCCTTCAGCCTGGCATCAGCAGCTCCAGGCTTGACATTTTCATCTCCAGGTTATTTACAGGAGGGCACATCCGAGGAAGCGGTCACAGGTGATTTCCCCGCGCCGCCGGCTCCGCTCCGCACGGAGCCGCAGGGGGCAGATTCCTCACTGCAGATATCATTAATTCTGCAAATCCCCAAATCCCACCCTCCTGCCACCCTCGTCCTGGGGAATGTGGAGCCACGATAGGCTAAAGCTGGCAGCAGCCAGAGTCCTGCAGGAGCTCCTGCTGTCCTGGCTGCTCTTCCCTCCACAGCCCCGGGGGAAAGTGGAGTCCCACGGGCTGGATCCTGCCCGGTCCACGGGCAATTGGAGCAAACAAGGAGGGAGTAAGACCCTCCATGGCTCTGCTTCCCAGGCAGGGAACTGCTGGCATCACACCTGATTTGGATTCAGCAGTGGAAGGACTGAATTCTGGGCTGGTCCTGCTCTTACATGGGGTGAGGCTGAAGAGCGTCACTTGCAAACCTAAACCCAGCCCTTAACGCGCTTTCTTCCAAAAAATAACAAACTGGTACCAAGTGACTGCAACCGCCAGAAACTGAGGGAGATTCATCTGCTATGATTCCTGCCAGGAGCTGACGGTGAACTGGAAAATCATGTCACAACCTCCTCTTTGGAGCTGCACCTGCAGAATAGACACCCCGGCGAGCTCCATCACTGTCTTGCGTTTCTCAGGTGGACGGTCAGAAAGGAGATGAAGCCGTGCCTGCAGACACCAGGCTGCTGCTCTGCCCCGGCTGGCACCGCCTCCCCTGAATCCTGATGCCACTGGTAAACCCCCACATAGCAGGGATGCTGTCCCAGAACGGCTGGGCTGGCCAGGACCCGAGGAGCTGGGCGTCACCTCCACCCTCAGCAATGCTCAGAGTCCAGAGCAGCACTCAAACAAAGCCCCAGGAAAACCCAGTGCTCCTGGCTCCCGCCTCACTGCAGGGATGGGATGGGAAGGTGCCATCCCAGGCAGCTCCCAGCTCCCAGCACACCCAGGAGCTCCCCAGCTGCTGCTTTCCTCGCTCAGTTGCCTCCCTGACCATAACTACTCCTTAATTATTTAATGTCTGCAAGACACCTCGAGACTTCGCATAGGAAGGGAGATGAACTGCACGACCTAAAATTGGTCTTTTCCATCTCGAACTCCTCGCATTTTATCCTGGGATGAAAGGAGCTCTATTAGGCAAAGCATCGGTATTATTAGATTTCCTTGGAGCCCTAACAAACGGATATTAGATTATTACTGCAGATGCATTTCTAAGGCACTCATCACCAGAGTATCTGAGCATCAATTACACAGATTTAGAGATAAAAAATGCTTTCCCCTGGAGAACAGGGTACAAAACCCCTTCTCTTTTTGCCTCCCTTCCCCATCTCTTCCAAATACATTTACCTCCCTCCCACTGCCTTCTGCAGAGCTGGAGCTGCTTACGAGGAAAGTTCTCGGGTTGATGGGCAACCCTGCAATCTTTGAAACATCTGAAGCAGCAAAAGCTTTTTGTAAAGACTGGCAGGAGTCAGCTGAAGAGATTTCAATGTGCAAATGGACATAAAAAGATGCAAGAGGGGGAATGAAACGTTGGATTTATTGTTCTAAGGACAAAGGATTTGCTATTAGATGAGATGACCCCACGGCCTGGCTCCAGCACCTACAGGTCACAGTGCACAGAAAACCCATCCTGCTTTTGGGGTGAAAGGGAAAAATGGAAAAAAGTTCAGGTTTGACTGTGCTGATAAGGTCTCTGATAATACCTTGCCTTACTATTGCCATTATGCTAACCCCTAGCAACACCACAGGAACTGGGCTGGATATTGAACACACAAATCCACGGCTGGAAGTGCTTAAAGGCTGAAGAGAAAAGATCAAAGTTGGAGAGGGGAAAACACGGAGAAGGGGCTTGGCCAGGATCACAGGGCTGGGACCAAACTGCTCCTCATCCCCCAGGTCCCAGCACACACAGGGGCCATGCCACATCACCCCTGCCTAACTCAGTCTTTCTTGCCCTTTCAGCTGATCTTGCTTCCAAAAACACAAAATATCACAATGAATTTAATCTCAATGCGTGTTCTTTAATTTCAGCTGCTGGATCCAGGGATTGTGGTTTGGCCCAATTTCAGAGCAAAGCATCAAATCCATTCCTTTCACCAAGCTAAGCCCATTCCAACCCGTAGGTAAATAACTCAGGACTACACTCCAGCCCCACAAAAGCCCCCTCAACAAGCTGCTAGAAGGGGCAAAACCCAAACAAAATCCCTTAATTCTCTTTCCAGACCAGGATCCCATCTCCGGTGCAGGTTCACGCTGCCTTGTGAGCCCAGCCCAGCTGCCTGGCTCATCCCAAAGCCCCTCCTGCCTGGCTGATGGAGACAAAGCCGCTGCTCCGGCCAGCCCAGCTTTGTGTGTCGGCCAGAGCAGCCACGGGGCAGCAGGGAAAGCAGCCCTACTTCAGAGAAAAGCTTTCAAAAGCACCTTCTGCTTCTATGCACGGGCAGGACTCGGAGCCAGGATAAGGGGCTCCTCCTGCCATCCCAGCTCTGCCCCACCAGAAACGCCATGTGTCAGTCTTGGAAGGGACCTTAAAAATCATCTGCCATAGGCAGGGACACCTTCCACTGTCCCAGGTTGCTCCAAGCCCCATCCAGCCTTGCCTGGAACACTTCCAGGGCTGGTGTGTGTGTAGCCCTTCCAGTGGGCAAGTGCAACCCCCAAGCAATGCAGCTCTTGGCACCCAACTGACTCAGCATCACTGGGATGGACCAGACATCCCTGGGTGCGAAAGCTGCCAGCCCTGGGAGCGCTGTCTCCAGGGTTAGACACTTTGCAGGGTGTCTGGGAAGGCCCAGCTCATGCACAGGATGATTTGGATGTAGCCATGATCCTGACTCCTGCCCTACAGGGAAAAGCTGCACAGGAGAGATGAAGGAGAGCCAGGGCCCAGCTCCGGGACACCTCAAAGGGAGAGGGCTTGGGATGGACAGGAATCCAGGACAGAGGGCGGGAGCACGAGCAGAGGGGTTTGGCTATGTCAGAGCAGGGCATGGTGAGCAAAACAACCCCAAATCCAAGAAACAGAGCATTCCTGCTGCCTCAGCACCGCAGAATGCCCACAGCAGCATCCAGCCAAGGGACTGGCACTGAGGGGTGGCACCCAGCACTGACTGTGGATGCCAGGCACAGCCAAAGCTCAAAAGTTAAAGAGCAAAACCCATCACCCTCTTCTGAATGATTTCACAAGTCACAAGGCCAATGCACTTGGTCCCCTCTCAGGCAGAGGTGCAGTTTGACCTCGTGCTGCTGCCCTGAGCACGGCTGTAAAGGCACCTTCCAGCCCCAGCCAGGGTCAGGCACCAGCAGCACTGCTGCTCATCTCCCAGATCCCTGCCGAGCTCAGAACAGAGCCTGGGGATCTCATTGCTAAAACCCCCCAGGACTGCAGGTCTCCTCGCCATCAACCCCACGCAATTCCATCACCATCTTCACTGCCTGTGCTGGGGAGGGAAAGATATTCCAGCACATCACCTGCCCTGCACAGATTTATAAAGAAGAGGAGGGAGGTTTCCCAAAGGTTCAAAGACCCATCTGTTCCTCCCCTCCTGTAGCTTCCCCTCCATCCCAAGCATCTCTCCGTGTTTCAGGAGCAGCCGCAGAAATCGATGCTCACTGAATCACAGTTAGATCCTTTGGTTTATTTATTATTTTCCCAGCTTGAACCCAAACCTCCTTCCGCATGGCGAGAGCAGGGGATGAACCACGCAGCGCTCCTCAAGCACAAGCACCGCGGGAAGGACGAGACAACAGCGAGGCAGGGGAAGGGCAGGAGACCTTCCCTCCCAGCAGATTGTTCCGGACACCCCCAGGCTTCCAAAGCCCAGAATGGTTTGGATTGGAAGGGACATTAAAGCCCATCTTATTCCAACCCCCTGCCATGGGCAGGGACACCTTCCCCTATCCCCGGTTGCTCCAACCCCAAACCCAACCCGGCCTTGGATGCTTCCAGGGGTGGGGCAGCCACAGCTTCTCTGGGCACCCTGTGCCTGTAAGGAATGACCCACTGCAAGTCAGTGATCAGCTGATGGATGCAAGATCTGGGAGAAGAAGGTTGTCTGTACACGCCTGCTGTTGAACAAGGGTTTTTTTTCTGAATATTCTTCTGGATTTTGCATCACCTGGGCTGTGCTCAACACACCAGCCCTGCTGCAATTCTCCTGTGAAGGCCAGATGAAGGAAAAAAGCAGGCAGTTATCAAAAATCCCTGGCAGCAAGGACAGAGGGACACCAGGGCACGTGCCCTGCTCTGATATCTTCACCAGCAATGTCTCTCCATCACCTTTCTGCTCATAATCTGCCACCTTTACCCCAGCCACGCATCCAACACTCTGGATCAAGGTTGGATGTCAAGATGTTGGATGTTCATGGACAACACCTCTGACACAAGGAGGCAGGACCGATGGGTTCCCACCTTGGCTCTGCCCGCAGCGACATCGGGCAGCTCACACGAGTTTCCACAGTGGGCACCAGCTCCTTACACCCCTCACCAGAGGGATCCAGACCCACAGGGGCTTTCCCAAACCCCCGTCCCCCAGAGCAGAGCCCTCCCGCAGCCCTGCGCTCGCCGCTTCCCAGCCGGGCTCACCCCAGCCGAGTTAATTGCAAAGACGGCAGCACCAGAGCAGAAAGCAACTGGCAGGGCTCTCTGGAAAAGCCAATTCCCACAACACAGAGCTGATGGGATTTCTATGTGGAAGAGGGCAGAGAGGGGCAGGGGTGAGGGAGCTGAGCGTGGCCCAGACAATCGCTCCGCCAGCGCTAACGTGCGGATAAATAGCCGGTGCCGACATCTGCTGAGAAATACCTTTCCCGCTCCACACTGAGAATTGCAATCTAATAATATCCCAACTGCCCCCCCCCATCCTTCTCCATTCCTC
>VZTG01008455.1:131515-167906 GCA_013397845.1 Melanocharis versteri
CCCCCCCATCCTTCTCCATCCCTCCCCCACCCAATTACCGAGCCTGACATTATCCGTCATCTTCCCTTTGTGTCGGCGAGAATCCAAACGCAGACGCCGGGAAATTAATAATAATTGTTGTGTCAAAATGCGGGATGTAATCAGGATGCGGCGTGGAAGCTAATACAAACACAAACAAATGGTATTTATCCTCCCGAAAGATCCCTCCCCTCCCTTCCCTAAGGGCCGCTGATGATAATACTCATGGAAGAGATGAATCAGTGCTAATATAGGGATTAGGAATAGATCCCAAACCCCAGCCTGGGCTGCAATCAAAAGGAGCGCTCTTAATTGAAATTAGAGCTGGGATTTCGGTGCCTCTGCAGAGATGGGTTAAGCCCATCGGGGCTAAACAGAAGGGAAAATAAAAATAGCATCTTTATTCAAGAACAAGAAGGTGGGAATGAGAAAAAAGATCCTCTCTGGCTTCGACACACCTGGTTTGCTCAGTCTTGGCTTTGGAGCTGGGTTTTGTCCCAGCGCCGACTCCCGCAGGCAGGGCAGAGACGATGCTCCCGCTTCTCCCTCAGGCATCTCTCTGCCTTTTCAGCTCGAGACGGGTTCACAAAGGATATTTCAAGATCAAACCTCACCTCCCATGCTCTGAGGGAACCCAGGGCAAGCTGAGCTCAGGGTCCTGTTCCTGACTCTTTCCTGAAACTTTTTACCGCTCTGCAAGTGAAACGTGCTCTTTCCCCCAATGCTCACACCAGCAAAGATAAGCGTTCTCACTTTCATTCCTTTTATTCAGAGGCACAAAAGGAGAGGAAAAGACCACCTGAAAAAAGGCACAACTCCTGCTTTTACTGCTGTTTCACTTCCCACATCCCTCTGCGCCCCAGGGCCACCTGGACTGATATCCTCAGCAGTAGAAAGACAATTTCATCACCCCACCAAACCCATTTGAACTGTTTATTCAGAGGGGCTGAATTCTTCCCAAATCCCAGTCCCAGGCGAGAGGGATGCTCAGGAGGCAGGTGCTTAATGGCAGCATCTCACTTTCTCCCTTTCCAAAGGTTTTGGTGATTACTGACTCCTCTTCCTGACTCTCTCCCAGCCCCATGCCTCACCCTGAGTGATCTCTCTCCGTGGATGCTGCTCAAAGGAGTCTAACACACATGAGAAGCAGAAAATAGGATCCAGGCACAGATTATTCCCACGAGCGTATTAGCAATTCCTGTGCTTTAATTCCAAATTAGATTTTACGTCTAAAAACAGGTTTCTAAATTCTTGGCTTGGGCACCGTGCCACAGTCTGTGCCTCCCGCTAGCACATAAAAACCCAGACTGAAAACTGGCCCCAAAACAAATCACCCAGCTCCAAACCCTCCTGCTGCCAAAGGCTGGGATTTGGCTCTGACCTTCACCATTCTCGCTCCAGCCTCACACAGTCCAGTTGTGCAAAAAACTTTCGTGATTTTCGTTTTTTGCAGCCAGGAAAATCCCATTTCCAAAGCTGAGAGACAGAGAGAAAACCCTCCGTGAGCAGCGCAGACTTAATTCATCTCCTCGGTGGCAGCAGGTCCTTGAGGGCAGCCCAAGGGCTTGCAGGTCAGGAGAGACTCAGTGGAGTATGGCCAGTTAGAGATGACTTAGATGCATTCCCAGTCCCTGCTCGAACTTTCTGTATCTCCACAGTGTCCTCTCCAGGAAAAGCTGGCCCGACAGCACACAAGTGTTCAGGAATGTGAAGGAACAAATGGTGATGCTGTTCCTCAGCCCAGGATGATGCTATGGGTTTTACCAGCCCGCCTGCATCCAGGCCAGACCCGGATTTATACCTCGAGGCTGCTGACAGCTCTGAGGACCCCGAGCTCACTAGATGGGTGTGCTGACCAACATGCCAGGCAGTGCTTGGTTATACACACACCAGAGGTTTGAAGACCACCCAAAAATCCCCCAGCAGCTTTTGTCTGTGCCTTCAATCACAAGTGCACCAGGATTAGCCATAGGAGCAGACTCTGAGAGCAGCTCCTGGCTCCAAAAAGCCTGGCTCATCCCACACTGAGCCACTGAATCCGGTACAGGTCTTGAGCCCAGCCCAGAGATAAACTGATTTTAAACAGAAGCACGGTGTGGAAACTCGGCATCCCACAGCCAGGTGCCTTTGGAGCTGGCTTGCAGCTGGCAGAGCAGCCCATCAGGAGCTGGGGCAGGTACAGCTAAATGAGCTCCCCACGGTCACAGGGCAGGAGCAGATCCATCCCGTCCAACTTCTGCTCCCGAAAACTTGGCCAGCTGCTCCGAGGCAGGAATCTGGTTCCTCCACCAGCAGCAGAGGTTGATGCCTCTAAAAGAGCCTTATTTAAGGTTGATGTGAGGGGCACCTTGGCACTGCCTCTCTCCCTGCCATCCACGGGACACCAGGGCTGGAGCGCAGCCTCCACACCCCATGGATGCTGTAGGACAGAGAACCCTGGAGTGGTTTGGGTGGGAAGGGACCTTAAATCTCATCCCATTCCACTCTCCTGCCATGGGCAGGGACATCTTCCACTGTCCCACGTTGCTCCAAGCCCCCTACAACCTGGCCTTGGACACTTCCAAGGATGGGGCAGCCACAGCTTCTCTGGGCAACCAGGCCTCACCACCCTCACAGGGAAGAATTCCTTCCCCATATCCCATCTAGACCTATCCCACTCCAGTTTAAGCCCATTCCAGTGCTCCACCTAACGAGACTCAGCAGAAAAGCAAAGACCTGAGAAGCCCTTGTCCCTCCTGCCACCTCTGAAGAGGCGCTTTATTCCCAAGCTGATTTTCCTGTCTGTAAAGCACATGTCCGCCCCGCCGGCATCCCGAGGCTGGCCATTATCCAGGCCCTCCTCCCGGCCCTACCAGCCCCTCGCCGAGCTGCAGTTGTCCCTACATGATCCCTCTCAAGTCGCAAATCGGGAGGGCAGAAGAGGAGCTGGGCAAGCCCCGGCGGCTCCGCGGCAAACCCCGCACCCACGGCGGGACCGCGAGCGCGGAAATTCATTCATATGAATTTGGAATATAATACCTGACACAAGATGTATCACTGCTGCCATGCTGCAATCCCAGATAAGGACACAGCAGTAACAGATGGAGGAACAAGGCACTTATCTTGTTAGCTGATGGATTTATCTCTCCTTCCCCCACCCTTCCCTACATATTCCATAGTGTGCAGAGAGCCGCGTTCCTCGGCAGAGCAGCATATGGAGCACGAATTGATTTCTTCCTAACACCCCCTCCACACTTTAATTCAATAAGAGCTGGAGTGGCGGATAAACAGCTTGTTGTGCTAGGAAAATTTCAAAACAGTCAAGAAAATGTCAAACTGTCTTTTTTATGAGTGTCTTTCTTCTTTTTTTTTTTTTCCTTTTTTATTTTTTTCCCTTTTCGTTGCCCCTTCTCCTCAGATGTTCAGCGAGGAGCTCCGTGTCTGGAGTGAGCAGTCCTTCCCTGGCAGACACCTGGACATCTCCTGTCAGGCCAGTCCATGGCAAAAGGTGGCTTTGGTCCCATCCTTGGATGGGAGTTGGGAACACAGCGACTCTGGGTAGAAGATTAGGCAGATGGTTTCATCTGGCAGCTCCCTTAATCTCATTACTGGAGCTGGTGGAAGTTTTTAATGTGATCTCTCTTTCCTTCTCTACCCTCACCCCATTCAAAATGCCTCTTCTCAAAAAAACCCAGACGTGTTTCTTTAGTGGTTTCTTTGTTAGGAACAGATAAAAAAAATTCTTTAAAAAACTATTCCATTTTTATTTTTGGTGTCCTCTCCCTCTCTATTATTTAGCTCTGAAAAGGAGGAATTATTAGAGAAGAGGAAAAAGCACAATTGGATATTTTCTGGTCCTTGCTCAAAAATATGGAGAAATTTTGGAAATAGCAGGGACGTGTTTCCGAAGACCATAAGGTGCCTCGTGAGCTCTTGCCCTGCAGCCTCCTCTGCCAGTAAACCCAAGCCAAGGCTGCAGCCATGGAGGTTTATTTAGGAACGTGGAAACCCAGCCCTGAGGGACACCAGCATGTCCCACACTCAAAGGTCCTTGCTGGCCTCCAGACTCCTCCCAAACACCTTGGTCCTGCTATTCCTCATGCAGCCTCCTGTTTCCAGCCAGCCAAGAGCCTGAATTCCCTCCAAACACACCAACCCACCACTCCCCTCCTTCCCAGCTCTCTCCACTCCTAGCTCGTTCTCCTGAGGAATTCTCACAAGATAAAACTCTTCAGGCCTTCTCCTCCCCATCCATGCATCCATCCAGCAGCTCATTTCCCTCGAACTTCCCAGCAGAGCAGAGACCACCACAGTCCCAAAGCTCAGCCTGGCACCCCACGTGGCCTGAGCCATCCTGGCTCTCAGCTCCCAGTGCCGGTGAAAACCATCTCCAAACTGGTTTGGAGGAGGAGCTGGAGCAATGAAGACCACTCCAAGAGTCTGCTTTCATATTTGGAATAAATTGACATGAACACAGGGAAAGAAATGGGGAATGGGCTTCCAAGCATGACCAAATGGAAATCAAGTGGATTCCCAACAGGAAGAACAGAAGACCTCACTGAGCTGAAGGAATAAAAACGCGTTCCCTGAAAAATTAGGAGCTGCTCTGTTTTCTTCAAAACTTCTCCTACAGAGTCTCGGCATGGATTCAGGAGTGACTGTCACTCAGACATGCAGGGGACACGCTGTGTGCACCTATGGTTAGGTGCCATGGGTGGCCTCAGCACCCCAGCCAGGACAGGACACCACCTTATCCCGCATCACCAGCGGTAGCTTTTGGAGGTCAAACAAGGAACCAGCACCCACAAACCCCACCCCAGGACAGTTTCATCCACCGGGGAGCAGAGATAAAGACAGACAAACCCACGGGACAGGCAGCAGCGCGGGGCTGGGGCTGCACATCCCTGCGGGGTGAGTGAGTTACGCTGCAGCAGCGCGGGCTGGGCACACGCTGGGCACGAGCTGGGACGGTCTGGGGGGAAAATGGACCTGCAGCAAAGTGTCCAGGGAAGGAGGGCTCTGTCCTGCAGTTTTCCACCTCCCGCCATCCGCCTGCTGCCGTGCTGGAAGGCGAGAGCCGCCTCCCCACCCCCTCTGCAGCAGAGCAGTGCAGAAGGCTGCAGGATCCTGCAGGGAGCCGCCGTGTTTAGCATGCAGGAGAGAGTGCGGAGCAAAGCCCTGTCTCGTGCCACGGAGCAGCCGGCCGGGAGCAGCAAATTGCTGCTGGAAGGAGCTTGGTGAATCTGCAGCCCCTCGCTGCTCCCCCTCCTCTTCCCATTTAGCTCCTGGCTGCAAAGCACGGATGCGGTTTGGTGCCTAATCTACCTCTGCCTCAGTTTCCCTCTGTGAGACAACCCCACCACCCCTCTTGCTACAGCCCCAAACTGTCGGGGAGGAGCAGCAAGGATCTCATCCCTCTGCTCCAGAACCTTCACCTCCTTGCTCCATCTTTTCCTCCTTGCCAGTATGCATTGGCCACCCGCAACCCCAATGACAGTGACAGCACCCAGACACCCCTGGGTGATCCATCCCAGCACCCAGACACCCACAGGTGATCCATCCCAGCACTGAGGCACCCACGGGTGATCCATCCCAGCACCCAGGCACCCACAGGTGATGCCTTCCAGCACTCAGACACTCATGGGTGATCCATCCCAGCACCCAGACACCCACGGGTGATCCATCCCAGCATCCAGGCACCCACAGGTGATGCCTTCCAGCATCCAGACACCCATGGGTGATCCATCCCAGCACCCAGACACCCATGGGTGATCCATCCCAGCACCCAGACACCCACAGGTGATCCATAACAGTACCTAGACACCCACAGGTGATGCCTTCCAGCACTCAGACACTCATGGGTGATCCATCCCAGCACCCAGACACCCACGGGTGATCNTACCTAGACACCCACAGGTGATGCCTTCCAGCGCCCAGACACCCACGGGTGATCCATCCCAGCACCCAGACACCCACGAGTGATCCATCCCAGCACCCACGCCACGCCACAGCCCCACACTGAGCTCTCCTCCTCCGCTGCAGGCTGGAGCTCAGCCCCTCCAAGCCTTACCTGCCACCAGTGTCCCCTCCTCGTCCCTTCCTCACCTGCCTCCGTGGCCACACCAGGGAGGGGGGCAAAGCAGGTGGCAGCACAGCAGCACCAAGGGCAGCTGGTCCCCGTTTGATGCCGGTGTCTCCGGTCAGCTCCGACCCCCTGCATCCACCTCCCCCCCGAAAAGGACATGGAGAGCCCCTTCTCCCCCCTCCCGGGACATTTCAAACCTGCCCCTTTCAAAAGAAGCTCTCGCCAAGCACCCAATTACAGCTCAGTGACCGAGGATGAAAAGCTGCTCTTGGAGCATCCTGTTTTCTCTTTATTTTTCCTCCTTTTCAAGGTTCCTTTTCCCTCCCTTCTCATGAGGTTAAAGAGCTAAAGACCAACTCAGAGCCAGATAATAGAGTGACAGCGCCTCATAAAAAAGCAGCCGAAGCTTTGGAGAAAGCTGGCATACGGTGCATTAGGGATTTCTGTCGCGGCAGCTGGGAGTAACAGTGACCCTCTGAACTCAATTTGCTCCACGGCTTGAAAACGAGGGAAAGCCTTTGGACTGTCAAACTCCTCCTTTGGCTTCCAAGGGCGGCTGCAGACTCTGAGCGAGCTTTCGGGGGCCCAGCGTGCCCCTCACCCTACGGCTACTGCCCTTGCTTCATATCTGGGGCTGGAGGTGGCATCCCAAACCCTGCGGGGATGCGGGATGTGGTGCAAAAGGGAGGATAACCCGCGGGATGGGAGCGACACCGAGCTGTGGAGATGTGGATTAATTCACTACAAGGACTCAACAGCTGCCCTGCCCCAGCCCAGCGAGAGCAGAGGGACAAGGAGGGGACACGGGAAAGGTCGGTGCTGCAAGGGAAGAGCTCAGTGCTGCTGCACAAACCCGTCACTTTCCCCTCTGCCTTCTTCTTCTTTCCACTTTTTTTTTTTTTTTTTAAATGAGTAGAAAATTCTTCCCACTACGCATTAGCGCCCAACGTAATGGTGCAAAGCATTTTTCATTTATCATCATAATGCCAGTCAAACGAACCCCCTAATAACATAAATGCAAGGGGAAAGCTATTAGAGTTTATTTGTGCAGTGGCTTTGAACTCGTCCCCACTGCTTCACCAGTGTGACTGCAGGGGCCGGATGGAGCTTGGATCTTTAGGACCTTTCATCCTCAGCGAGCCAGAGCCTTTCCTCACAGAGCACTGCAACCCTGCACGTGCTGCTGTGTTGGCTGAATCACCAAAATACCTAAACACCTGAAATAATCCACTGCAAACAGCCGCTGAAACTCCTCTGGGTCAGGCTGGACAGGGCTTGGGTAACCTGGGATAGTAGAAGCTGTCCCTGCCATGGAAGGGGGTGAAATGAGAGGGGCTCTGAGGTCCCTCCCAACCCAACCCAGTCTGGGATTCTCCAATCTTTTGTGCCTTTCCATAGCTACGATGTGCTCCAAGTCAGGGCACGAGGGAACACACCTGGCTGTTGCTCACCTGCAGCTAAAGGTCTCCAAATCCTTTGTTATTCCTGTTATTCCTCCCATGCAGACCTGAGAACAGGCATTTATTTTCCACAATACACAGCGCCTGGAGTTCATATCCCAGCTCTGCACCTCCACCAAGGACCACAAGAGCATCTCTGCTCTGCCCAGACCTCCTCTGCCACCCCCACCCTGCCCAGCTTTGGGAGACCAGTGCCAGGAAATAGCTCTACAGATGTTGGTGAGGCTCATGCAAGAAAACTTCCCTATAAATAAAAATACTTGGAAAATTCAAGTCATTCCTCTATACAGCTCTTTGCTCTCCTTTGCTGCAGCCATTCCCAGCCTGGGGTTTCACCACAAGGACAAGAGGAAACAGCCTTAGGTCGCTCCAGAGGAGATTTAAGCTTGATATTGGCAACAATTTCTTTATGGCAAGGGCTGTCAAGCCCTGGAACAGGCTGTCCAGGGTGGATGGTGGAGCCACCGCCCTTGGAGTAGGGATTTAAGACATGTCTGGATATGGGCTTGGCAGTGCTGGGGGTGTGGCTGGACCCAGTGATCTTAAAGGTCTTTTCCAACCTAAACTATTCCATGATTCAGGGATCTTTCACTCCTGCCTTGCAGGTCCATCCTCATCACTCCAGGTCTGGCCCTCAGCATCCCCCATCCCCAAGATCTCCCAGCATCTCTTGTCCCAACAGCTCTCATCCTACAGCAGCCCCGTCCTGGAGAGCCATGACAAAGCATTTAATTTTATACACAATAATTTCCTCATTAAGCCGAAATTAAATGCGTATTTCAAAACCTACGAGTGAGAGCAAACCGTTCAGTCTTATGCTTTATTAAACACAAAAATCTTTGTGTGGAAAGAGCTTTGGTGCCAAATTACAGCCCTGCTGATGGGGCTGAGCTATTCCCAACCGTGTCAGGATGCAGCAGAGAGGGCCCACACTGCAGAGGGAAACAGTGGCACCAGCCTGAAAAATTAGTTTACTCATTAAGAAGCCTATTTTGCTCCACTTCCAACAAATTGTCATGTTTAGCAGCCAGGAGACTTCCAGGGAAGGGATGCTGCAAACCAGCAGGAGCCCCTGTGCAAGGGTAACCTTCCCTCCTTCGCCAGGGAAAATTCACTGCACACGTGATATTAGGAAGAAGTGTTCCGTGGTGAGGGTGGTAAAACACTGGCACAGGTTTCCCAGAGAGGTGCTGAATGCTTTGTCCTTGGAAAGAGACAAGGTTAGAATGGATGGGGCTTGGAGCTGCTCGTCCCCACTGCTCCACCAGCGTGACTCCATGGACGAGCTTGGATCTTTAGGACCTTTCATCCAAAGTTATTCCTCAGCTGGCCAGAGCCTTTCCTTACAGACCACTGCAACCCTGCACGTGTTGCTGCGTCGCGTGAATTACCAAAATAAACACACCAATACCTGAAATGATCCACTGAAAACAGCGCTGAGAGATGTGTGGGAGTGCCCAAAGCCAGGCTGGACGGGACTTGGAGCAGCCTGGGACAGTGGAAGGTGTGCCTGCCCATGGCAGGGGGTGCAACAGGATGAGCTGTAAGGTTCCTTCCAACCCCAACCATTTTATGATGGGGTAGCAAGAAACCCAGGCTCATTCCAGGCATGGGTGTAGGGGTGGGCAGCAGATACACCCTGTGGCGTAGGCTGAGGACAAGGTGCCGTCAGTGAAGCACATCTGGAGGTGTGGAGGAGCACTCCCCTGCCAAATCCAGCAGGTAACACCAGGGATCAGGCTAGACCAGCCCATCACCTGCCCGCAGCCAGCAGCCATCTCCCCCTCTGTCCCACAGCCCTACAAAGCAGGAAAAATAACCTCTGATAAAATCCAGATGTGTCTCAAAATCCAGATGTGTCTCAAACTGTGCCCCTCAGTTTGCAACCTTAAGGCCAAGACTCTGCAAAGGGCTTCCCTGGGCACAGAGGTGCAGCAGGAGCCAAAAGGGGTGGGAGACAAAACTTGGGTGGAAAGAAGATGACATGAATTGAGAGAAAGGATCAGGGCAGAGCGGGGCTCGTGGGAAGGGAAGACAATAAAACCCAGCGAGGCAGACAGAGATTAATGAGTGTTTCCCAGATATGATAATTTCTGGACATCCATTAAATTTAATGCCCTCCTGGGCTAGTGAGAGGCACTGCAACTCCCTGACAGAGGGGAGGTGTCCTGGGGGGCTCGGTGGGACCCAGGCACGGCCAGCCCACCCCACAGCACCTCAGCCTGAGCTCCTGAGCTCCTGGGTGATGTATTTTCTATCACAGCACAGCCCAAACCTGCGTGTTTGTGCCTCCCTGCAGCAGCACATCCAGCTGTCACAGCTGGGCGCTGGTGACACATCCCTGAGGACACCACAGCCTGGTTTGGGAATGTGTCTGTCAGCGAGCCCATGCACTCCTGCCACGGTGTGGGCACGTGGGGACATCGCTGGGGCACCCGCAGCCCTGCTGCCACCAGCTCCTGCTCCGCCACCTCCACGGAAATGCCGAACTGCATCCTCTGGGAGTGGCTGTCCAGCCTCCCATGCTCCAGAGAGCAGCTGGGGGAAGGTTCAGCCCCCCAGCCCCCTGTGTTTAACACCAATCCAACACATGAGCCAGCCAGGGTTCAACTCCACCTTGGTTGGTGCCAGCACAAGCAAAGCAACACACACACGTGGTTTCTCAGGCACAGCTGGAGGGGCAAATCCCTTATTCTCACTAGACTCCAAGGGAATAGGATTGTTTGCCTGAGTTATTTCAGACTGGGCCAGTTGCTGCAGCCTCAGACTTCACTGAGAGTCTCCTGATGCCATCCAGCCACTCTGCAACAGCTCCACGTTTGCATCCAAGCCCTGCAGGAACCACGCCTGAGCTGCCACAGCCTGGCCTTGCTGCTTTAAGAAAGCTACCACAAATCCCCTGGGAAAGGAGACTCCCACATGCTGTCTCCACAGAAACCACTCAATCATTGACTTACAGACTGATTTGGGTTGGGAGGGACCTTAAAGATCATCTCATTCCACCACCTGACACAGGCAGGGACAATTTCCACTAGATCAGGTCAATCCAAGCCCTGTCCAACCTGGCCGTGGACACTTCCAGGGATGGGGCAGCCACAGCTCCTCAGGACAACCTGTGCCAGGGCCTCCCCACCCTCACAGGGAGGAATTTCTTCCCAATATCCAATCTAAACCCCCTCTGCTTCACTGGAGCAGATGGATGTGCTCCAGCGACCACCAGCACTCCTTGCTGGGACCCCTTGGCTCGTGACTGCCGCTCCTCCCCAGGTCTGGACTCTGCTCCGAGGCAGACCCAGAGCTCTGGAGCCAGAGAGCTCACCCTGCACTGCAGTCCCTGTCAGCTCCCCACCAAGATTTGTGGGCTGCGCAGAATTCCTTATTGACATTTAAAGGTCTTAGATAACCGGCCCTACACATCTTTGTTAGGGAGGACGGGAATCACTTCACCCGTATCGGCTGCCTTAAAGTTCAGAGCCAAGATCAGATATTTTTGCCTGGTTAAGTGCCAAGCAGCACGTCCAGGTCCCGTCACTGCCCGTGGGGTCTGTCATGGCCACCAAAACCTTGTGCTCCTGGGGCACTGATGCAGGAGGCTCGGAAAAGGAAGCCAGTCCTTCCTACACGGACATGGACACAGATGTGCCACGGGGTTTGGACAGGCAGTGAGGTGACCAGGAAACTGGTCAAATATCCTCATCTAGAGCAGGACACAACCACAAGACTCCCCCTCCCAAAATGTACAAGCACGAGAGAGGGAGAGCACGGAGAGGCTGAAAGCCAAGGAAATGGGGCTCCATCCCTGGGATAACCTTATCCAACCAAGGAGCAAGGGACAGAGACAGAAGGACAGACAGAGCACTGCCTGGCAGGACCCAGTCCCTCCCTGTCCAAGGGAAGCATTTGGGAAGGCACAGGGAAAAGCCTGAGCTTTCCTGCCTAGGAAACAGGGACTACAGCCTTCAAGGAGGAAAGTAATTTGGGTGAGAGTGGTGATGAAACGATCGAGTTCTCAACCCGATGGAAGGACGGGGAATATGGATAATGGACTTCAAAAGCCAGATTTCAAAAAATTCAGGAAGCTGGTAGATGGGCTCTCCTGGGAAAATAATCACAAAGAAGGGGAGAGCTGGCAGTTACTGAAAGAGACTTTATTACACACACAATAGCAGGCTATCCCCGCGCAAAGGGAAGGTAGGAATCCTAGGAAGTGGCTGCTGTGGCTGAATTCGGAGCCACTCAATGACCTGGGAAAAAAAAGGAATCATGAAAAAAATATGGAAACAAGGGCTAATAATTAGGGATGGGTATAACAGAGCCACAGTGGCATAGAGGGATAAAGTCAGCAGCGCTAACACGCAAAACAAGTTTTAATTAGCAGGAGATATGAGAGGAGAATAAAAAGGCTCTTGGATTTGTTCAAAGGAAAAGGAAAAGGAATGCTGGGTCCGTCACCAGGCAGTCAAGGAAAGCATGTGGCAGAGATCCTCAAAGCCATGCTTGACTGTATCTGTATGGAGGCAGGTGTGTGGTCAGCAGACAGCTCCAAAATTCATATTAACAGGGAGATGGCTTTCAGGCTGGAGCAGGGACAGAAGAGGGGTTAAAAAAAAATTAAACTGGCAGAGATTGAAGAAAGTCTCTGGAGAGCGATGAAAAATCAGGCAGAAACGTCGCTGAGCCACCAGCACTGCTCTTTGGGAGCTCGTGGAGGCCAGCAGCAAGGGCAAGAAATCTTCATATCTTTAAGTAAAAAAACCCAGGAGCTGTAGGCAATCAGCTCAGCTTCAATCACCGGGAAGATACTAAAACAAACGATGAAACTATCATAGCTTGTAAGGCCCGGGAATTTAATAAAGTGAGAAAAAAAACCCCACATCCACCACCAACACGAGTTTGTCAAGAACAGATCATGTCAAACCAACCTAATTTCCACCTTGACAGGATAACTAGACTTGGTGGATAAGAGGAAAGCTGTAGACATGATATACCCTGACTTTAATAAGGCTCCTGACGCCAGTCCCACGCGGCACCTCCGAGGAAAGTTGAGGAGGCACGGAGTGGATGTAATCGCTGAGGCTGGGGGCAGAGGGGAGGAGGGATAACAGCCTGTTGACAAAGCGCTCTCAAAGAGTGCTTATCTATTATTTACAACCATGCCAGGAGGGCAGCCTACAGCGGGATTCCTCCGGGGTCTGTCCGAGCCGCGCTCCCTCCAACATTTACATTTAACTGCTTGCATAACGGAGCCGGGAGCGCCCTGATTAAAATTTGTAGATGATGCCCAGCCAGGAGGAGAGGGACTGGAAGGGCTCCAAGGGTAGGACCAGAATCTCAAATCTCCCCTGGAAACGAGCAATAGGAAATCCAAGATGGACAACCGCAATGTGATACACTCAGAGAGAAAACATGGAACGCGTGGATAAAAAGGAGGCGAAAAACCTAAAGAACTGCAGTGTTAGAGCTGCCCACGAATTATGGAGGATTCAACCAGGCTACAGAAGATGGCAAATCTTAACATGAGTGTTGTAAAAAGGACAAAGGAAAATCGTTTTTCTCCACTTGGTTTAATGCAAGGGCTCAGCTGCAGGACCTCATCCCGACCTGGACACCGGGCTCTCAGAAAGGTAAAGGTCAAGTCACTGCAACTTAACACGTTATCACCTCCCCACTGACCCGTGCTGACACTTCGTCTTCTTTCCCAGCACATCTGGCTGCCCTGAGCCTGCAGCTGGAGGTTCCCTTTCTTCTCAGATCAATCTAAAGTGCGTTTGCCACAGTGCAAGACACACATCTCGAATCAATGTGGAGCAATTGATTGCATGTCCCGGGCGGGACGAGCCGGGGTGAATCCATGGAATAACAATGAAATGGGTAAGAGATGCAGACAACTCCAGAGAAAGATGAAAGATGCCGGGGTTTGCTTTGTCACTAAAAGAGAAGACTGAGTAAGAACTGACAACTCTCTTCCCTTACATAAATATCATGTAAAGGGGAATAATTATTTGCCGCATCCCTTCGAAGAGACACAAGAAGAAAACACTGATTCCCAACAGAGATTATGTTTGGGAACTTGGAATAACTTTGGGGCTTGTGAAACCCTTGCAGAAGGGCTCTCTCAGCAGAGGGCAGCTCAGTTGCCCATGAAGCAGGTACCATGTGTGCCCAACTCCAGCGGAGGCTGAAATCAGCTGGGATCCACCCAACCCTAATCCCACAGAGGTCATTCAGCCCCAGACTATGACACAGGAACCTCTCAGGACCCACAAAACTGTTGCAGCAGCATATAATCTGGACCACAGACTGTTTCCTGCTGCTGGCAAGTACAAGTCCTCTCTGTGACATGTAGGAGATCCATCTGCGAGCTCCTGCTCACCAGTGGGAGCAAGGGCTCCGCTGTCTCAGGCAGCGTGACCCCACAAATCACAGCAAGACACACTCAGCACTTTTATTCTTTATTGTTACAGTTCAGACAGCTCCATTATTTATCCAGATTACTTATTCATGTTCCATTTCCAGGGCCAACCTGCTTCAGTGGATACAGAGATTGTCGCCTCTCCCCTCCACTCTCCCCCAGCTCCTGTCCCACTTTATGTGGTGTTTGGCCACAGCACTGTTTGTGTAAGAGCACTGACTTTAACTAGAGAATCATTCCATCCATCCCAGGCCCTCTCTCACACCGCTCAAGGGTTCTGACAGGGGGAGGATTGAAAAAGCACAGCCCAAAATGACAGCTAAGCCTCAGACAGTGACTGACAGAAGCACTGAACGTTTCCCGAGGCAACTCAATCAGAACAGGTTTTCTGGCCATCGTTAGAAGCTAAACCAATTCAGACAAATATCACTCCTACCTGGAGGGACAGCAAGGGCTCAGCATTAAGAGCAAGGTGGCAGCTGGCCTGGATTAAACAGAGCTATCCAATGTACTTCCATCTATGGCCCTCATTCCCAGGCTGCACCTCAGAGGGCAGATGGACCTTTACGCTTTTGCAAAGATTTGAAGGCTGAAAGGTTATCGTGATGTGCTGTCTCCAAGCTCAGATCACACCCTTTACTCTCAGGTCAGACCCCAAGCACAACTCTACCTCCCACACAAGGCCCCTTTGCCCAAGCTGAGTGGGATTGGTGTCTCCTGAACCCATCCAGACCTGGGAATCACATCCTCCTTCTCTTGGGAGGCTCAGTTTCCTTGTCTGAAGCGCTGACATTAAAGTTTCACCCCCATGAGAAAGCATTTAGTGGAGGAAAAGTATTTCTAAGGGCAAAATACTGCCAGAACTTGTGGCTGCTCCTCTGCCAAGCCCCAGGTGGATCCCGCACCTCCAGGTACCATCAGCATCAGCTCAAACCCACATCTGCAACATCTGTCCTCTCCACCACACCTCCCTGTGGCACGCACCATTTCCCCAGGAAAACACTGAGGAGAAAGGAATTAAAAAAAAAAACCCTCGGAGCAACTTGAGCGAGTTCCCTAACAAAACGCTTAACTCTGGTGAAAGCGAGGGAGGGCTCTCCAAGGAGCGACTGCAGGCGGAGCAGCCGCCTAACGAGGCTGCAGACAGCGCTCCAGACACACATCCCTGGCTCCAGACACACATCCCTGGCTGCAGACACACATCCCTGGCTGCCAGACAGCGAGGTCTGCACCCCACGGCAGCGGGTGCCCAGCACCCCGGAGAGGCGGCACACGGGAGGGGGCTGCCGGCTCCAGGAACCGACAGCGCTGAACGGCATCAGCGAGGAGTCGTGGAATCACAGAATGGCTTGAGCTGGAAGGAGATTTAAAGCNCCTCCACTCTCAGCCCAGAATCCCAGGCGCAGCAATTTTTAGCGATTTGCTCCGTATTTCACCACTCTTACTTATATTCTTATAAAAAACACAGGGCAAAGGCACAGATAGATAGAATCATCCATCATAGATACGGATCAGAGACATCCTCGCATGGCCATCACTGACCTCCTGCCACCACCACCACTTCCAGCTCATCACCCACCAGCAGCCACCCATTTCCAGGTCACTCGTAGAGAGCTACAACAAGTGGAAAGTCCTAAGAAATCACATTTTGAGTGCATGAATACCCCCAGCTCCAACTTCCAGCCTCTTCTCCGAGTTGTCCTTTGAGGTGCAGAGTGGCGGCGGAGGCTGAGAGATGCTCTGATCAGTGCATCTAATTTCAAACAGTGTAAGGACCATGTTATGCCTTGGGATAAACGGGAAAGGCTGCCATTGAAGTAAAAGAGAGGTAGGCACTTCAGAAGCTGGAGTTTGGCCTCAAAAATAAAAAAAAAAGCCACTAAAATGCAAATATTAAAGTGCATTTAAAAACATAATAAGGCAGATTAGCAATCAAACCGAGCGGCTCGCTGGGGGACTGATAAGTGGGGAGGATTCTAGAGGCACATACCAGCGGTGAAAAAAGGCCAGGAAAGCCTTGTTTAGAGTAAAAATGACTTTTGATCCAAAAAACCAGCATGGAAATGCAGTTTTTCTCATGCATTTTCCATGAGAGAACAAGCCCAATCAGCCTTGTTTTAAGCAGCGATGCCAAAGCTCCCACCTGGAGTGCTCTGCACTGGGAGGGACAGGAAATTGCCCGGTGACTCAGTAGCACGAGGCACACGTCAACCTTGTCCCTCTCGTGGATGTTCAAAGCACTTTTGACTCATTCCAGGAATCACTTGACCCAACCCCACTCCAACTTTCTGAACTAGGCAGTGAAGGAGCTGTAAAAGTCTTGCTCCTTCACTAACCCTGCTGGAATTGGGTCTTGGCGTTTACTTGCTCATTAAAACATCCATGAAGGAGGCATCTTTTATCCTGAAACACGGAGAAGCCACTGGGAGGAGTCAGCTTTGGGAATGGGCTGGGGGAAGGTGTGTGGACGGGTGGGGAGGATGGTGAGAGCTCAGCTTTTTCCTTCAAAGATTTTCTCAGCAGTTCTCGATGCAAAAACTTCCGAGACAGCGACGCGTCGAGCTGCAGAGGCTGAAGCACTTGTTGCTACAGCTCCAAACCTCTCTCTGCCTTCAGACCGAGGGATCAATCCAGGGTTTGACACCCACCAAGCTTCCATGTGCCTGGAGGCCAGCAAGGGATGACCCAGGGCATCTCACCCTCTGAGACCTCCTTCTGCCTCACAGCCTCCCGAGCTCCTGGCTTTGCAGAAATCCTCCTGCCCAGGAGGGCTCAGAAATTTCAGTTCCCCAAGACTGCTCTGCTGAGCTTATTCCCAACCGGATCCAATGGCTGGATTTTGTCTGGAAAGGTTGGAAAATAGAAGGTATCTTTTCCCATGCTAAACCTTGGAAGGTTGTACAGGAACCATCTTGCAAAGAAGGGGCAGGTGGCTCGTGCTCAACCCAAATTCCACATGTATGAGTCCAAAACGTGGTTCAGGTTTATTCAACCTCCAAAGTCTCTGATACAACTCAAGGGACACCTCCCTCATGCCACCAAACCCCTTGACAGTGCCAAGACCAGCACGTGATCAGCATCACAAGGTGCTCGGTGCCAGGGCTGGAGCTCAGTGCTCCAGGGAAATAGGGTGGGATGTCCTTCTCCCGTGGGACCTGGGGCCTCACCCACGCAGGGGAAAGGAGTAACCCCTATGCCCTTGGAGATCCCTTCCCACTCAGGATATTCTGTGATTCCGTGATAAGCACAACCAGGATCCCTGTCAAATCTTCCCAGCACGGTCTGGGTGGCTTTCCCCAGCTGATCCCCCCACCCAGCACATCCCATGTTCACGGGGTGCTCGGCTCCCTCAAAACATGGGGTGCTCAAGCCTTGTCACTTCAGCTGGGGCCAGGGACACTGAAAACACAAGTGTATAATCCTTCCACGAGTTAATTAAAGTGCCCATCCACCCTTCATTCAAACCATTAGCCATGGCTGTTTACAATTAATTATTTGGAACCAAATCAAACAAACAAAGAGAAGACACGGGAGGAAGAGAGGAAGCCAAGCAGAGCCAGGGCACTGCTGCAGCAGGGCATCAGCAGGGCATCATAAATGAAGGTCCCTGCCTCCCAAAGCAAGGCACAACCCTTTCAGCCAGCACAAGGGCTGCTGGAGGTGGGGACCCTGCCTCAAGTTGGGGTGTTACCTCGAGCTCCCTCTGTGACCTTGGGAAAACCTCCCTGGCCCTCCTGGCTTTACTGCCAGCCCCTCACGCCATGACCCAGCGCTGTGCCATCCCCTGCACACCCTGCTTTGTCCTTGAAGTGAGAATAAACCACAAACAAATGAGTTACAAAGCGCCAGAGCTCTTCGGTGAGGCACTTGGGTGGGCAGGAGCCAGCCCTCCCAGCCCTGACCCAGTCCCAGCCCCAGGACTCGCAAAACACCTGCAAGACCTCAGCCGAGCTGAGAACAGATCTTTCCACCTGCAGGGAAAGCCCGGGAAGGGCTCCTGAATATTGCAAGGAGGACAAGCAGCTCTCCTCCCGCTCCGGTGGAGGCTGTGTCCCCAGCTGAAGCTCTCTGCCCTAGTTTATCTCCTCTTTTCCACGATCTCTCTCCTCGCTGAAAGCTTCATTTCAGTGCAGGTATGCGAGGGGAGAAGGGGAGGTGGGGATCAGGGAACCATCCCTCCTTTTCTCTTCTTATTTCCCTTGCATTTCCTTCCCTCTGATCTGCTGCCACAGCTACGCTCCGTCTCTTATCCCCAACGCCCGTCTCCTCCATGCCCTCTCTGCTCTCCATCAAGACAGGGTTTAATGTCTTTCCATCTCTTCCCGGGTAAATTGCAGCGAGTCTGCCGACTGCTCGGGTGGAACACACTGTTTTATATGCGCCATAAAGGGAGAGAACTCTGTAAACAATATTATTTTTAATAAAATCCAAGTCTTTGGCAGGCCAGCTGCTTTTGTGTCTGTCTTAATTTAATCAGACAATCAGCTCTCTCAAGCAGCAAGAGGGAATGAAAAGCATTAGCAAGGAATCAAGGAACTGGTGAGGAAGAGACACGATTTCCATCAAGAGCTTTCCGGCCCAGTGTGTTGCTATGAGAGCAGGACCAAGTTTTCGGGAAACAGATTCCCAAAACAACTTTGTCAAGGTGCAGGAAGGACATGGGCACATCTGGGCACAACATTCATCCTGCAGTGCTTGAAAAAGAGCTGTTTTGGGCGATGATTAAAGCCAGGCTTAAAGGTATTTGCAGTCAGAGCAGACCACTGTGACATTACATTGGAAGGTGTATGACACAGCCCACACTCCCTAGGATGGGAATTCTGCCCAATGCTCGTACCCAGGTACAGCCACCCAAACCAGCATCCATCAGCTCCCTGTCCACGGCCAAAACCCAAACCAGCCCCGTCTGGCAGGCCAAAGCTCAAAATCGAATCAATACAATGACAGAACTAAGGACTAAATACTGAATTCTGCACGTATATCCCCAAAATCCAGCTAAGGCTGGATCCAGGCTGGATCCAGGGTAAAAGCCGCCTCCAAAGAGGGGAGGGGAGGAGAGAGGAGGGGAGGAGATGGTGTTGGCAGCTGGAGCAAGGGGAGAAGGAGAGCAGCCCTGAGCAACCCCTGACACGCAGCATCGTGAGCAGCAGCTGAGTTTGAAAGGTGTCACTTACAGACAGCCAAAACCTGGCAGAAACAGCTGATTTTGTGACACTTCTGTTCGTCAAGACCAAGCAACAGCCAGCAAGCATCTGCCGTGGGCAGACAGCTCCTTTCCCTGCTCCAAAGCCTCTGAGCCAGCAGGCTCAACACTTGGCCGTGATGTCCTCTGAGCCCAAGCCATTCCAGATGTGATTCCTGCCTCCTTCTCATACCTCTTTGGGGGATTTCTGGCAGCTAGAGCAGCCCAGAGCAGAGGGCAGGACTCCCCTGCTATGGGACTGACCAAGGGTTCCACTCTTCCGCTCAAAGCCACAAATCCTCCAGAATAATAAAAAAAACAACAAAATAATAAAAACTAATTACAGACACAAAGTAAACAAATTAATTGATGTTTACTTGTTTACACAGTCACCAAAAAATTGTTAATGACTTAACATGTATTTTTAAGATATTAAACCATGCTAAGGCGCAGCCATAAATATCCCCAGTAAAGCAAACATGGTGCTCGGCACTGCAAAGGAACTAAAATTAGTATTTAATTACAAGAAATCGCTCGAAGTTCTTTTGCTACCATTAATCACTTTCAATTACGAATGTAATTATAAGTCATCTTTTCTCTTTGGGTGGTCGCTGCTGGGACCTGGAGCGGTGACCCTGCGCTCCAGAAGAGAGAGCCCTGCTTTGCTCACCAAATGACAGCTCCTCGCCGGCTGTGCCAGAGGGATGGATCAATTAGTGCCTCCACCAAGCTCCCCAGGAGCCAGGGGCATGCAAACAACAGGGTGAGGGGGAAGATTGACTCACTGCACCCTCTCTGCCCGCACTGATTTGTGCGCTACCCACCCGTGGCAGAATCGAGGCTACAGAGAAACTGATGTGAAGAATAGCCCGCCCTCAGATCATTAAAGGACGAGATGATAATGCTATCTCTTGCTACGAGGCAAATCAAAGCCTGGAGAGCTCCTTGGGTGCGACAGGAATCGTTGCAGTGGGGACACGTGGCAGCTCGCCCCGTGCAGGCAGTGGAGTGGAGTGGAGGGCACAGCCAAAAACGGGTCCCCTGCACCTCCTGGCTCTGCCCGCCCCCTCCACCCGGGCTGCACCCCGGTCAGCATCACCTCCTGGCAGTTAAAGATGGAGCATGCTCACTGCAGAGGGGCTTTTCAGCTATGGATCAGTTCTCAGGGGAATCTGCATCAGGAATCTGCGAAACGTAATTAAGAAAAGCAAATTTATTAGCCATAAGCGCTGATTTTTTTTTTTTTTTTAAATGAAGGAGGTGGCACTTTTTTTCCAGGCAACTTGCAAATCAAAAATAAAAAGCTGAAAACTCCCTCTCCGCTCAGTGCTCAGCCTCCTTCATCAGCTCAGGCTCCACTCAAAGAGTTTTGGATGTGGAATTCGAGCCCTGACTGCAGGCGGTCAGTGAAATAAATCCTCATGTGGAGGCAGCTGCTGGCAGAGCATCTCCAGCCTGGGACACCCCTGATAACCAGGACACCCCACCATGAACTGCTGCCTCGACTCCCCCCAAATCCCTTCAGCCTCACAGCCTGCTCCTGGCACTGCACAGCACCAAAGAGGACCAAAACACAGAAGACAACGTGGAAGATCAAATGGAAACGTTCCCTTCTGCTTCCCTTGGTAGTTCTGCGCAGGGAATGTGATTAGACTGTCCTTATCTTGGTGGGAACAGTTGTTAGCAATAATGAAATCATCCAGTCCTTTTCTTTTTGAAATCCAGCCACATCCTTTGGCTCCAGGAAACAGGGGCAGTGACATGTGCTGTTTTCATAAAAAGCCACAAGACAACATATTTCATCACAGCAAATTCCCTTCCCTCAAGTGAAGAGCGAAGGAGAGAGGTTTCAAGGACAATAAGAGTTTCAGCCAAAAGAAGGGGCTGAGCTGAACTTCTGCCCATCTGACACTTCCCAAGAAGTTGGCTCTTCACAACCTGAAGAAGTCTGGATGACGACAACCCTTGCTGCTTTTGTCTCTCTCCTTCTGCCTCAGCTCCTGCGAGGATAGCAGGAGTCGTGCACTGAATTTCCATGCTGACACGAACTCCAGGAGGATGACTCTCTAGGAGGGAGAGCCCAGCCTCTGGAGGACGGACACTCCACTGCACGGGTCAGCCAAGAGTCCAAGGAGGACTCACGCCAAAACCTCCACATGTTTCTCCCAACAACTACTCATGACCTGCTTGGAGTCGGGAATACTCTTGCCAGATTGTGAATCAAGCCAAACTCATCCTCAACTCATCCCCTTGGGCTCTTTTCCAGCCCAAGACCCAAATTCCGTGCTTGGCCGTCCTCTCAGCCGGAGGTCAGCCCAGAGGATCTCAGAGGAGCACGCTGCCACCTGGGTGGACGACACACATCGCGACTCAGCACCCGAATTAACCAGGCCCCATCCTGTGCTGCCTCCTAATTAGCAGGCAGGATTTCAGCATCCTCCAGTCCTTGGCTGAGTCCCCCCTTCCCTCTGCTTCTCGCTTATTCTGTTCACTGAACTAATTGCCAAGCGCCTGCACCCTGGGTGTCTGCTGCTGTTGGAGAAGATTAGTATTTTTACAGAGGGGGAAAAAAAAAGATTAAAAAAAAAGATTGTGTTTTTTAAAGCAGATGAAAGGAGAGCCCAAGGAGATGTGCATTTGACTCTCAAACACGCTCCTTCAAGTCTCCCTCAGCAGTACTTAAAGGCGTTTCCAAAGCAAGACTTTATGAATGCTAAATGAACCCGGCGCCTTGTTCCTCTGCCACAAGAAAAGAAAAAAAAAAACCTTATCTTTTATATACAATATTTCCTTTATGGCTGACACTGCGCATCACACGTTGCTACCACCAGCACCACTTCAGACACCGACGCTGACCTTCACAAAGTCACAGGGACACCACGGGCTCCCCGGGCTGGAGCAACACGCAGCTGGGCAGGGGACAGGGAGCCACCCGTGGATTCATCTGCTGCTCTCCAGGAAGGGCGAGGTGGGACCACCACAAATGGGGAAATGTTCAAAGCCTTGCTCTCCATGGTTGTGACCTTGGATGACCCGGCCATACTGGGGATGTTGGTTGATGTATCACCCTCGGTAAAGGTTTCTGAGGATGCAGCTTGCTCAAGATGGGATGGGAACGGTGAACCAAAAGGGAAAGAGCAGCAGCCCAGCAAAGCAGACGACACAGGAGACAACAACCTCTGACTGTCCAGCTCTGAAAACCATCTGTACCAGCACCTCTACTTCACCAAGGGGTGCTGGTGGGGTCCTCATCTGGGTGTCCAGCACCCAAGCTCTCCCCAATTCCAAAAAGGACAAGGAACAAGCACATCAATGCATCCAAACACCTTTGGCCGTGTGGGTGATCAAGTCAAGGCCACCCAACGCTTCTCCTAACGGAGCAAACAGCCCAACCCAGAACCAAGACTGACCCCATCACCCTCACTGTGCGTATTTCCAGCAGGACCACCTTTCCCCACCTGTGAAATGGGGAAGTGCCTTTGGCTTCTCACAAAATACTCTGAGAAGCTGGTCCATGCTCTTAGGAAATCACCCACCCAAAGGAAGTCTTGGGAGATTTAATTAGCTGCAGTCTGTGCTGTTTGAGCTTGTTAGGTGCTATATAATTGCTAAATATTATTATTATCTCTGCAGGTACAGCAGTTTGTTAGGATAATGATAGTGATTGACATTTCCCTGGCATCTTTCATCCCAACCAGATCCCATTTTACTCTATTATAAAACACTGCTCTGCCTTGACTCTCCATATGTCTCCAAACTGTCAACAGGATCATAACCAGCTCAGCGTTGCCAGAAGAAATAAAGGCAAAGTGGCTCGTGGAAGTTCACGGGACTTATCACAAGCTGAGCAAGTTCAACTTTGTGCTCAAGAACTCAAGTTGTGCAGGTAGGTGTGGTGTAGACAGAGATCTACGGGCTCTACTTCAACATCAACATGGAGCAAAGCTGCAAGAAGCGGTCCTGGAAGCCACCACAGCACCCAAAATCTTCCCTTGTCCATCCCCAACCCCTTCTCCTGGCAAGCAGCAGTGGGTACCACAACCCAACCACTACTATGAAAAAATACATCCCAGGGACAGCAAAGCAGAGGGGCCACCGAGTGATTAATGGGAGACTATCAGTTTGGGATAGGTCTCTAAATTCTCATTAAGTCAGGTGCTGAGGCATCGCACATTAATCCAGAACATTTCCCCTTCGGCCCAAACAAATAAATAACTCGTGTATAATTCAGGAAGAACTGGGTGGAGCCATCTCTCCCCCTCTCTCTGTCTCTTTCCAGCTAACCAGTGAATAAAACATCGCCCACAAATCTATTAGGCTAATTTTAAATCCTGACAATTTAGCAGCACTTCAGCAAGATAAGAGCCATTTATTAAAAGCCACAGTTCATTAAGCCAAATGCTGCTGGCGTATTTACTCAGAGAAACGGGGCTGGGCTCGGCTCTCACCCAGACCAGAAGTCTCCGAAGTAGCAGGAGTGATCCTATTCCACCCAAAAACAGAGGCCAGCATGAACCTTCTCCCACCCCGAGCACACACGGGGCTGCACATGCTGCCCACCGAAGGAACTGGGTGTCTGTGCTGCTTTCTCCTCCCTGGGATGAACACGGAGCAGAAGTCACGGGATGCTCTGCAGCTTCGTCACCCAGAGCTGTGACAAGTCCCCACAGCTCACACGGGGCTGTGCTTTGCACCACCACCCTATGGGACTGTTCCCAAGAGGATCAACACCCCAATCCGGATCAGGATTGCACCGCTTTGGAACCACGCCCGCTAGTGCCAAGCACAGATTGACTTTGGAGAGGGATGGTTGCTCCCAACCAAAGCCAGGAGAGGGCTACTGAAGAGGAACTGCTGCTTGCCAAAGGCACCAGATTGCACCCAGAGCTCTCCTCCCTCCAAGCTGCCTCTTGACATCTCTGCTGATGCCCTCTGCTGTGCCAGGGCATCGGCTCCCAGGGGCTGTGACCATGACAGAGGAGGTTTTGGGGCACCCAGAAAGAGATGGAGGCTTCCTGGGCACCGGCAGGAAAGAGATGGACTCGCCACTGGGAGCAGCCCTGCTCTCTGGGAACTGGGATTTTTGTTAACCTCCACAAGGGATGAGTTGGATGCTCCACCCAAACCAAGACCCCACAGCCCGTAAAGCCAAGCTCTGCATGAGGCCACCTCAGACCTACAAAATTCGCCCAGCAAAGACGTGCCCGACCACAGTCTGGCAGAGCAGACGTGGCCTTAGCAAGCTCTGTGCCAGCATGGGTGAGCTTATTCCACTTGAGAACCACGTGCCGCATGGAACTGGAGGATTTTTAAGGTCCCTTGCAGCCCAAGCCTTTCTAGGATTCCCGGATCCTGTGGCTCCCAGCAGCACAGGAGGGAGAAATGGTGAGGGGCTCGGTGGTACCCGGGATGGAGCCAGCAGGGAGGGAGCTGCGCCAGCATCGCTGCGAGGAGCCGGCGGCAGAGGGCAGTGGAGAAATCCCATCTGGCAGAGTTTGTGAGTGTAATTCGTTCCAGCGGGAGACATCCAAGAGACTTTATCAAGTGCAATTGTCCCACTGCGCCTTTCACCTGCACACACTTGCAAGACAGTCTGGAGTGACTACAGAGTATCCCTTTACAGTCAGAGCTGAAAGGAGCATTATAAAGGTGAATTAACATTTAAAAAGAACGTAAAAAACCCAGAACTGTTCTAATGATGATTAATGGGGAGCTATAAGGGAGGCCGTGACCTCCCGGTGTCATTAAATGGATTGGCAGGTTTCTGAGCATTAATTATAAATAGCCACAGGAGTTTGAGTGCTTAGCAGAAGGATGATAAATCTGTGACACAGGCGCAGGGACAAGGAGCCAGGAGCATGGGGGAACACGTGCCTGTGTGTGCACGCACACGGCTCGGCGTGCAAGGGAACGTGGGTTTGCACGTGTGGCACACACAGGAAAGAGGCAGAAAGCCAAAAAAAGGTGGGAATAAGTCCGTCTGAGGATACTGCTGTGTTTGGGTGGATAGAGAAATGGGTAAATGATAAATTAGGCACTGCCAGTCAATCACATTTTCTAAAAGTTTTATATCCCAAAAGCTATAAAAGCAATATTCCTTTTTGGCCTTATTGGAGCCATTTCTGGAAGGCAATCACATCTGTTTCCTCGGGGATTTGAGCTGAACTGTGCCTTGGCTCTTTTTTTTCCCTTGCCTTTTTTTTTTTTTCCCCTCCCCTTTCTATTTACTCTCTAGCCTGTTACCAAAGCAGGGTCAGAGCATGCATACAAATAGGGAGGAGGAGTGAAAAACAAACAGCCCTGAACCAGGGATGAGCAGACAAAAAGTGCCTGCAAACTTCTCATGGCAAAGCCACTGCTCCAGCAATCAGCGGCCACACAGATTTTGGGTCAGGCACCTCCCGTGTCAGGATTTCCTCTGCTTTAATGTGCATCATTCCACAACTGCACCGATATTATGGAGATCTGCTGTGCATCACCCTGGACGTGCTGAGCCGCCCAGCCTGCCCGGGATTTGCAGCGCCTCACAATTCCCTCCCAAGAGCCCTTGGAGAGACGCTCGTGGATTAAAGCCCAAATCCCTCTCTGCATCCCGCAGGGGCCCAGAGCCGCAGCCACAAAGGTACATTTGCTCCCTGAAGAAGAAGGTGGGTTTTAGCAGGAATTCCTTGGAAAGACTGGATCAGCAAACCGTCAGAGCCTGCAGATGGAGGTGGGAATAAACAGGGGATGAATGGAGCGAGGACCTCGGGCTCGTTAATGAGCTCTGCCAGCGAACCACAGCAACTGCAGAGGGGGAAAGCTCCTCTGGCTGCCAACGACAGGAACAAAAGGCTCCGGGTGAGATGCCAAAGGGGCAGTGCCATCCCCGGGCATCCAGACAGCCCCCTCAGCATTCAGGAGAGAGCCTGACCTGGCCCAGCTCTGCGCCAGCAGCCACATCCCATCACCCAGCTGAGACAGCAGCCCCAGCATCCAACCACGGGACATCTCCACCGGGATCGGGATCCCCGTTTCCTCCAGCACCTCTCTGAACCACTATTTTATTTCTGCCCCCTCTATGGAGAAGCAAAAGCACAAGCCAAAATCCCCCCACCACTGAAATTTAAAATATTCCTGTTTAGATTTAAGTCTCATTACCATGCTGGGCCCTCCTGTATTATTTCAACTGATTGGAATATGGTGGCAAAGGAATAAGTTCTCCATACAATTTTCTTCCGATCCTATTAGTTGCAATACAATTACAGTGAATACATCAATTCTTCGTCCCAGCAGCTCCTGGAAAGAGCCACCTATTAAAAGCTGGCTTATTAATGGAATTGTACATCCAGGATTAATCGGGCCACGTTGGCCATTTCCATTTCTCACTCCACAAGTGCTTTTGTTTGCTTAATAGGCTGAAGTAACTTGAGAATGACACAACTTAGAGCTTCCCCATTTGCTCTGCATATCGCCAGCAAATTTAATATCACTTTCCTCGCCGGCGTCTCTCCGGGATAAAACCTGGCACGTGCTGCCAAGGAAATCCACGCCGCAGGGTGGGGAGGGGTAGCAGGGGCTTTCTGCCTTTGGCAGAGCCAACGAGGGGAAATTCCTCATTGATCCAAGGCTTTAAACCCAAAGGGAAACGGCAACACCAAAAAAATTCGCCAAAGCCTGCTGGACGAGAGCCGCTGGAATATCATCCCAGGAGCAGCTCCAAAGCTTCCCAAAGCCCCTCAGAGCATCACCCCCTGCCCAGTTTGATGTGGGGGTCCCCTCCAGCCCTCCCCAGTCCCTGGGAAGCCCCAGCCAAGCCCAATCACGGGAAGCCAGTCCCATTCCCCAGCATCATCCCTGCGCTTGGAAGCGAGGACGCTGTTTCCCAGCGCAGATATTCCTGTGGCAGCAAAGTCACTGCATGTTGGAGCACAGTAATACAGTATGACTTCTCCCTTTAATGGAATTTTTCTAGCCCACTAGGAAAAAAAAGACTCCATTAGCCATACTACAAAGGCTCCTACTTATTAGTATTTTCGAACAGCGGCAAAAACATTTCTTGAATCTAATTATTGCTGACAAATATGAAAATTGAAATCAAAGTTAAATTTTCAGCTACAGTGCCTCATTCGGCCGCGGCTCGCCCGCTCCCGACGATTGCATCAACACATTTATTCTGCTGAGCAGGCTCCCAGATTGGGCCCCCCCATTCCCTGCAGCCCACCCCTCCATCTTCGCAGGCATTAACTCTGACATATTCATCTCCACAGCCGGGCCACGGAACCAACTTCATGTTTACCAGCTGAGCGCGGCCAATGGATCACGGAGAGGCTTCCAGGGGCTGGACAGGAAGGGAACAGAGCTTGCTGCTTGAAGAAGAAGGGGATAGAACTTGCTGCTTCTTTTTCTTTTACCCTCATTTTCTTTTAATTTATTGTTATTTATTTCCAGCTTCTCTGTCTCCCATCTCTTCCCAACCTGATCTCCAAAAGGGTGATTTTGAATTCCACAAGACAGAGGACGTGGAAGGGAGGGGAGAATGGAGAGAGGGGGGAAATAGGGAAAAAAAAAAGCCTTGTCAACATATTTCCTTTCTCCTACCTCCCCCCAACATACTGTAAAAATCAATCCCCTTTGTCATTTTGCTCTGCTTGTGTGAATGTTTAATGGCTGTCGAGGGAGATAATGATTGCTGCTAGGAAATTCATTTCAGATTTGCTATTTATAAAGTACTTGGTGCTCAGGTGGGAAATTAACATAAGGAAGGGGGAAAGGGACCGAACCAGGGAAGAAAAGCAGCAGGAGAGGAGGGATGAGATGCTGCAGGGCTGGTTGGAAGGGGATGAAGCCCAAAGAGAATCCGCATCCGGTCCCATCTCTCCCGGGACAGAGGGAAAAGGTTTGCATGGAGCAAGGATGGCACTGCCAGCCCCGTCCCACCCGTGGGTGCAGGGACACGGAGCCAGGATTATCCCCCAGGGGCCTGGGGGCTTTTGGAGCCAGCAGTGCTCCTCACACACCATTCCCCAAAATCCAGACCACCAGCCCCAGCAGCACCAACAGTTTGTGTCCTGGCTCCCCCTCCAGCCCCTCATCCCTCTGGATTAACCCCAAACCTCCCCTGAGTCCCCTCTCCCCTCAAAGCCCATCAACCTGTTGCCACATGTGGGATTTTTGAATCCTGAGGGAATTCCCATCTGTGGTACAGCCAGATCCCGCAGCAGCACGAACGCTGCCATTCAGTTGCTAATTCCTTGTCTCAGAAGTTGCTTTTCACTTTCTGATTTTTCAATAATAGGCTTGGTATGAATCCCTTAAGCTTCTGAAATAAGCTGAAAAATGCTTTTCCAGCCATTTACATAAATACAAGTGGATCAGAAGGAATAATCATCGTTTATGCATTATTTGGGGGCTTTGGAGATGGTTTCTAATGTGGTGTCAGGTTTTGAAGCCCAAAACATACAATGGGAAGCGCTGATGTGCAGAAAAGCAGCACAAAAAGCAAACAATAAATAATACACGTTTTTTTGGTGTTGTCTTCAATGACAAGGCGGTTTTGGCCGCGCCACTACCCCGGCCTCTAATGGATCACGGATCCTGCTCCTCGCCAGCTTTGTTCCAAAAAGGGCTTCATTAAGAGAGATGTCACTCATCCTAAATCCAAATTCACCTCGTGCCAGCCAGCCCTGCCGCTCTCCTGTGCCTTGGCCCGCTATCAAAAACCCCAGTGCTGGCTTTGGGAATTGACTTTGGAAACTTAGAAGTCTAACAGAGGCACCCTCTGATCTCTAAATACCATCTGTCCTGTAGAAAGGGAATAAAAGCTAAAAACACCCAAACCAACCCAGGAACGTAGTGCTATTCACCAGATAACTCCTCTAAGAGAGGAAAAAAGCCCCAAACACTAAAAAAAGAGAGAGAATATTATGGTATTAATGAACCTTGCTTTGCTCTGAGGGCCTGTCACGCTTCCAGTGAGGCGGGTCAGGCTTGGCTTTCAAACCAGTTCTTTAAATCAAGAATTCCGTTTCTGGTAAAATGGAAACATTAGCAAAGGATCTGTTTTGAAGAAATAACAATACAAAATGGAACAAGGCTGGAGATTCCAGGCTCTTTGATACAGCTGGAACACGGCCTTCGGAGCTCTTTTTTTTTTTTTTTTTGTTTGAAATCACTTCACAACTTTGTACATAAAGCTTCAGTGAGCTCCGAAGAAAATGCTTCAAAAATCAATCCTTACTTTTCCCGGAATTTACTTTCACTGGGAATTTGCGATTGTTCTTTTTTGTTTCGTTCTGGAATTAGAAAAACCTGAAACATTCTGCTTCGTTTCTAATATTACACAATTTCCTGTGGCATTTCCCGCTCCTCAGCAGCTGTTCTCTCCCACCGTGAGTCACTGGAGGACGTGAACCAGCCCCACGGACTCAGCATTTGTGGTTTTTCAGGCTCCTTCCCAAGCTAAGTCGGGGTTTCCCAGGATGAGCAATGTTCAAGGAAAACACACCATCCCCTCAAGGCCAGGTTGGACAGGGCTTGGAGCAACCTGTGCTAGTGGAAAGTGTTCCTACCCATGGTGGGAGGTGGAATGAGATGAGATTTAAGATTCTTTCCAACCCAAACTGTTCTGGGATCTTTTTCTGCAATTTCCCAAAAAAAAATCCCTGCTGAGAACCCGCCCCCATCCTTCCTCCAGGCCAGACCCTGCACTGCCCCAGCAGCAGCGCTCTGCAGGAGCCACAGCTCACCAGGTGCACAGAGCTGCCCCCTCCATCCACCTCCAGAACGTCCTCGCTGCTGTGCTGAGACTTTTCAGCCTGGTCTCTCCATCCCCACGACCCCCATGGGAAGGCAGAGGATTCCACGCCAGCTTCCAGCAGTGCTTTAGAGGGAACACTCCAACCACCAGGAATTCAGGCGTGGTGGATGCCTGGAATCCTGACTTCCCCATGCAGCTCCTAGGAAGCATTTCAGAGCGGAGGCTCCTTTTTTTTGACTGCCCTGATTAGTAAGCGAAGCATGTGGGAGGTGGAGGAAGGGAAAGTGGGAGGGGGGGCAAGAATGCCAAGAACCAAACACTGTCTTTAGTGGGAACAGTCAACAGGACAGGGGGGCCAAGGGGTCAATTAATTTACAACAGCTTTCAGCATTAGACATATTAACTGTTAAGCGCATCAGAAATCCATGCTCTCCTTCCCGGTGGCAGATAACAGAGCCCGGCAAGGCAGCACCTCTGATTTATTATTAACCAGGAGCAAGGTGCCTGCTTGGGGAGGAGGAGGGAGGGAGGTGGCTGCTCCTCCCGGCTCCTCCCGGCTGCCGGCCACAGCTCCAAATGTGCTGGGAGCACGAGGGATGGGACGCCTGGAGGATGCAGCCATGGAGGGGCTGGAGGGATTGGGGTGCCCCAAGGGATCACTCCCTGTAATTCTGTTTTTTCATGGAATACCGGGATGGTTTGGGTTGGGAAGGGACCTTAAAGACTGTCTATCCCAGGTTGCTCCAAGTCCCACCCAACCTGGCCTTGGACACTTCCAGGGATCCAGGGGCAGCCACAGCTTCTCTGGGCACCCTGGGCCAGGGCCTCCCCACCCTCCCAGCCAAGAATTCCCTCCCAACATCCCATCTTAATCTACTCACTCTCAGTTTAGAGCCATTCCCTGTGTCCTGTCCCTCCATCCCTTGTCCCCAGTCCCTCTCCAGCTCTCTCAGAGCCCCTTTAGGCACTGGAAGGGACTCTGAGGTCTCCCTGGACCCTTCTCTTCTCCAGCTGAACAATCCCAGCTCTCCCAGACTGATGTTTGCCTATAAAAGCCACTAAAGGCATGAAAAACCCACATGCCAAGGTGTGGGTGCTGGCTGGCAACGGGAGACAGCAGCATGGCTTGGACTTCCACTACAAAATCCCCAAATCTGGCACCTGGCTCCTTTTGGCCACTGTTTGAAACCAAGAGCTCAACTCCAAGTCCAAGTCACAGCTCCAAGCCTTTGCCACGAACATCAGAGGTGGATCAGGTTTGGGTCCTGCTGAGTCTAACAGGAGATTTGTCACTGCCCATCAAAGGAGAATGACCAGTAATGCTTAAAAAATCCTATTTCCCCTCTTTAAAGCTCTCATCATCCCTCCATCTGGAGAACAAGCAAGGAAAGTTTTGCCCTTTCTTGCCACAACTGAATTTCGGGAAGCAAAGACAAACACAAATGGAGGTCTTTTTTCTGATCCCCATGGCCAAATATTTGTTCCTCACCTGGTGTTTCCCAGGTTGCTGAGGAAAGCTGAAGTCCACCTGCACTGTCTGACTGGAGCTTCTTGGGAAGAGCTCTCCCCATGCACTCCATCCCGGTTTATCACAGGAAACAGCAAGCCCGGCTCGCTAACCTGACCTAAATCTGTCAGCTGATCAATTTTTTCCCCATGGGCAAAAAATAAAATGGGGGAGAAATCACAATATGGGTATTTTTAAGTGAAAACTGCAAGAAAAATACACAAAGCAGACACTTCTAATATCGAATGCACTCGTCTCAGGCATAAGTCGAAGGAAGATGGAAAAAACACAAGCCAGGGTTATGTGCTGGTCAAAAAGCCTACGTGGAGAAAGGAAAAGTAGTCTTTGTGAAACACAAGGATATCCTGAAACTGGCTGCAGCCTCTAGAGCATCAGTCTTGTACAGGGGGATTGTCCATAGGACGGTTCAGAAGTTTAGTTTTATCAGAGGAGGTTTTTCCCAAGCTCCCACCTAATCCCCTCCACTTATCAAACTGGTATTTATCTCCTTTTGACCTGCGCAGCTCATCCCAAATGCGGGAAAGAGAGAGCAGTCCCACACCAGCGTGGACTTCCACAGAATCCCCAAATCTGGCACCTTTGCTCATCTGGGCCCGTCTGAAACCAGGAGCTCAACTCCAAGCCCAAGTTGCAGCTCCAAGCCTTTGCCACGAACATCAGAGGTGGAGGATTTTTCGCCTCCTCACGTGCCACAGGCACCTTGTTCACATGTGTTTTATGGCCAGCAAACAACTGCATGGAATTCGTGTCAGAACTCACGGGACCTCACACATCTCCAGTCCACCAGTGGGGCTCCTAAACCTGGTGTAGCTACAGCACAAACCTACTCCAGCACCTGCTCCTGTGCTCTAAAGTAACTCGTTACACACAACAGACTTTTGATTTCTATTTCATTTTGATTTCATTTTCATTTCTGTCATTTTGATCTCTACCTCTTTTGATGGAGATCTCTACACACCCACGGCGTAGAGCAACTACAACTTTACTCCTCCTTGTATCCTGCCAATCCACTGCCGTGTAACCAGCTCAGTGCAGGGATGCTCGCAGGGAAGCAGCAGCAATCCATGCATGGAAAACCTCACCTGCAACTCCACCACCCAAACCAGAATCCCAAGCCCCTTTCCAGCATTTTGGGTGCCATCCAGCGTTTTGCACAGCGCAACTGCTTTCCAAAGGTCTGCTCGGGCTCCTGTTTGCTCCGCTGCATCTTAAAAATGTGCCAGTTAATCCCACGTGGTGGCCTGATTTCCAGAGGTGCTGGTACCTCCTCACAGCCCCGCTGAGAATCAACAGGAATGACAGATGTTCAGCCGTGCTCCAAATCCAGCCATCGAGCAGGCAGAGTGCGTTCCCTCCTTTTATGTACTGCATATAACTGGGTTATCTAATCATGTACGTATTGATTATTACTGTTATTACCTATTAAATAGCTATTTTCTGCTGTTGGGGTGAATATCACGTTTTATTGACCCGCGCGATAACTATTAACCACATCTAATATTTTTCCCGAGGACCAATAAATCCCAGGCATTCACAAAAAGATGTCGATACACGTAATTTTTCTCACACACATTCATTAGTGCAATCACCTCCTGCACGAACTGCCAGGAGGATTCCCCTCGCCCCTTCCACCCAGCGAAAATTCTCACAGAAGGCGTAGCCCCAGCCCGGATTCCAAATCCTGCCCTTCCCGAGGGGAAGCACCCAGCCTCTCCTCCCTGTGGATGTGTCTCTGGGTCAGATCCAGCCTTTACATCACACACCAGCACTGCCTGCCTCAGTTTGGGAATTATCTGCATCCCAGCCACATCGAACGAGCGAATAATTCTTTCGGATGAGGAACGCTCTGTGTAGGATGTTGACACATGCTATTATTTTACATACCTATTTCAGCTTGTATGCTTATTAGAATAAGGTCTTTATGCTAATTTGTAAATCAAATTCCCATAATTCTTGGCTTACTGATGCTAAAGGCCCAGCTAAATCTTCTATGACCTTTTAGCCTGGTTAATCCTTTTACGCGTGGCTGAGGGAAGAGTTTTCCTGTCTCTTCCACTCCTGAGTGCTGGGGTGGGATTTTTGCCTCTTCCTTAAGAAATCCAGGTGGGCTGTGAGTAAGGGACATGGGGCACGTATGAGGCCACCCCTCCACTTTGAGCCAGGGAGAGGGGGAAGAGAAAATGCTGCTGCCTGGTCCCTGTGTGAGGATATTTCGGATTTTCATTGCTGCTATTTAAAGAAGACACAGAGCAAACACAATGAGAGCTGTGTTGCCAAATTGCCACTCACTTCCCGACGCCCGGGGCTATCCCAGCCCTCTGCAGCCTCCCCTCTTCCACCTCTTTTGCCAAACTGTGGCTGGATCTTCGCTGGCTTCTTATGAGCCGATGCAAAGGACACCTCCAGCTCCTTCCCAAGGGGATGCAGCACCCAAGAAATGCCCTGCTCTCTCTCTCCAGCACCAACACCCAGCAGCTCCCTCGGTGTCCAAGCACGCTGGACATTCCAGGGCTCAGAGGGCTCCTTCCTGACGGACACAACGCTCAACAGCTCCCATTTCAGGGCTGCAACTCCACAAATCCGACAGCGAATCTACGAAACTTGGAGATCCTCCAGATGTTTGCACAAGTGCAGGTGGTCGAACGCTTCTGAATTATCCCACTTCACGCTCCGCTTTCCTTTCAAGCGCACTCACAAACCACTTCTCTTATTGTTTGTTTGGCTGGAAATAGGGAAATGACCTGGAGTATGGATGAACCGCTGCAGAGGGCAGCACACATCTCTGGAGATATCTGGAGGAGATTTGTGCAAAACACAGTTTTCCTGCATGACAATGATTTTCACGTTTTCAAACACAAGCCAGCTCCTCTTCTGGACACCAAATGAGGGAGAAAACTTATGAATTCCAAAAACTACTGTGATTATCAGAAGAATTCATGAAGCAGAAGAACACTACTGCTGATTTTCGGCACTGCATAAAAACCTAAATATTACCTTGGGGTTGAATGAACCAAAATTTCTCAAAACTCTCTTTAAAAGTTTGTGCTGAAGCACAAAATTATTTGTAGGGTGTGTTTGTTTGCTTGTTTTTTAATGACTCTTAAATAAAATTATGCAAGAAAAACTCCCAAGGGGACTCCTTCCCTCCAACAATGCAGCAACTCCCAGCCCAGAAAAGGCCCCAACTTTTTGCTGCCAAAGGCTGCCCTGTGCAATATTTCACCCAGACCATGGGGCAACGTGGTTCCCTGCTTCTCCTCACTCCAGGAGTGACTCAGGGACTTCTGGCACCCACAGCAGGTTCCTGCAAGGCAGGGAATCGGGGGGTTTTGGGCTTAGGGAGGCAGCACGTTCCTCCCCACTGCTCTGCTGCCCAGGAGAATTATAAAAATAATAAATAAAGAAATAAAAAGCCAACTAGTTTTTGATCTGGAAGCTTTGATAGGAGCAGGGAGAGGAAGCAGGAGGGATGACCAGAGGCATGGAATAAGACTGCAAGGAAGCCAAGTCAGGAGCCCCAAAGCAAGCATTAAAAAATAATAAAATAATGAAATAATAAAATGAACGAAGCACAAATCCTGGGCAGGAGAAGTGAGGAGGGAAAGGGGCAGCTTTATCCCTCTCCTGGGAAGCCCTGACCCTTCACACCCCACCCGGGCTGCCCGCAGAGCTGGCAGCCAAGGGGGCCGGGGCTGGGGAAGCCCCCGGGAATTTCGGCAGGAATTTCGGCACGCCGAGCGGGAAGCAGCAGCCCTGGCAGAAGGAGCGAGCTCGAGGAGGGAGAGCGGGAGGAAGGCGAAGAGGAGCGATGCCTCGGCGTGTGATGCGCATGTTAAGCAGCCCGTGCCGGTCGATACGGCACGGGGGGCTCTCCCCCCGCAGCAGCCGGCCCGGCCTGCCCAGCGCAGAGAAGTTTGTGGTGGGAGACACCCAGCCGCCAGCCCTGCCCACCCCGCAGCCCCCAGCCCCACGGCGGCTGGGCTTCCAGAGCCCACGCGAGTCCTGCTGCAGCGCGCCTCGGCACACGGGGGACGCGGCTGGGCTGCTCTGGGCATCCCCAGCCCTCGGCGGGCACCTCGGGGCAGCGCAGCGGTAGCCGGACCCGGCTGTGGAGAAGGAGGTGCATTCACCCCCGCGGGGTGCATCCACCCTCGGGAGAACCCCCGCTCCCTCCCCAGGAACGCCCGCATCCCCGCCGGGGCGCATCCGTCTCGCCCAGGAACACTCGCACCGCCCCGGCGCTGCATCCACGCTCCAGAGAGTGCCCGCATCCCCTCCCGGGGTGCCTCCATTTCCCCCCAGAAGTGCCCGCATCCCGCCCCGGAGCCCCGGTCCCAGCCGCCCCCCGCGCACGGCGCAGCAGCATCCCCCGGCGCATCCCCCGGCGCATCCCCCTGCGCATCCCCCTGCGCATCCCGCGCTCCCGCGGCGGCCCGCGGCGGGATGCGGCTCCATCCTCTCCTCCCATGGAGGAAACCCCGCTCCCACAGCCCCTCCAGATGGCTGCGAGGAGCCTAACGCGAGCTGACAGGCTCGGCGCTCCCGGCCAGATGGGGCTGGCTCCTGCCGCCTCTTCCCCCCTCCTTTTCGCATAGCTTTTTGCTCTTTTTTTTCCCCCCTTGCACAGCCCCCCCCCTCCCCTCCAAGCACCATGCCCCGGGTGGGGGGAGGCAGCCGTGCTGATCCGGGACGGACTGGATGACGGCTTCCCAACTCCCAGCCCGGCGGGAGCGGGGCTGCACCGAGCTTTTCGGACGACCTTGCTGGAAAAGCAAAGGCGTGGGGGGGAGCACAGAGGAACCCCCGCCCCGCCGGCCCCCCAGCCTGTTGGATCATTGATCCTGCCAGAATCAGCTTGGGATGGCAGCGTCCTTCTGCACCCGCAAAAATAATCAGGACGCCAAGGGGAGAAGCGTCCCCCCCCCGCCGCCAGCCCGGTGCACCGGGAGTTCCTGCGCCGTGCCCGCATCCGCACCCCCCGCAACTTCA
>VZTG01008455.1:169825-221508 GCA_013397845.1 Melanocharis versteri
CCTGGCATCCAGCACCCACATCCCCCTAAATTCCCCTGGTATCTGCACCCCCCCACATTTCCCCTTCAGCACCTGCACCCCTGCTCCATCATCCACACATCTCTACAGCACCCTTGCAATCCCCTCCAAAGCTCTTCCCCACTGGGAAAGGGGGTGAATCCCTCCTGGAGTGACTGCAGCGATGCTGTGACTCAGTTTCCCCACCTGCACGATGGTGGGAGGGATGCACACACACAGCCCCCGTGTCCCGCCCGCCTGGCCCAAAAGGAAGAGGGGCACTTGCTTCTGCAGGAGGGCCCCAACAAGCCTCTTCCCCTTATACACCTAAACCCATGTGGAAATGGCTCTAAAAGCAAATTTCATAAGGAAAAAACTCTTCAGTTTGGAGCAGAAATCTCCTTTTAGTCCAGATCAAGGGTTTTTTTCCGTGCTGTAATCACACTTGTCTGATTTCTCAGACCAAGCCCACCTCCTGCTCTGAGCAGCATCTGGGCCCCTTGGACCCAGTTTCGGATTGAACACGCTCCTGTTACTTCAACTCCTTACACATGCCAAATATTGATCCCTATTTCACAACGCCAGAAATAAAATAGACTTTTCTCCAGTTCAGGGTTCCCAAACCAAACACATCTGTCCACGCCACTACCCAACATCAAGAGCATGATACCCACATGCCTACACAGAAAAGGTCCTTGAGGCCAAAACCTTAAATTATTTCCACCCTTTGTCCAAGAAAAAGAATATCTGAGGCTCTGAACCCCCAGACACCCCTTTAAAACAACCTAAATAAAAAATATCACATTAAATATTATATTCATAAGTGATAAGGATGTCTCATTTCACTGCTTGAGGTGACTCACAGCCCCTTCAAACAATATTATAGCCAGAAAAAAATGACAAAGAGGAAAAAAAAAATTAAAGATATCCTGGCTTTTTGTATTTATGCCTCCCCAAAGGCTTCCAAAAATCTGAGCTGTTCACTTTGCAATTCAGAAGAGGACTTGGCTGCGAACTCTTGGAAATCCAGCTGCGTTTCTCTCTGTGTCACCAGAGAGACTCTCCGAGTCAGATCCAGGCCGGTCCTGCTGCTGCAGGAAGGTGACAGAGCGCAGGTCCCTCTGCTCAAGCCCATCCACAGATCTGACGATGATTCAAATGCCAGACTTTGGAGGGATTGGCAGCTCGGGCTGGATGTTCCCACCAGCCCCGTTTGATGCCTGCCACGGGCCAGCCGAGGGGTCACGCTGTCCCCAGCCACGGAGAAGGTGCATTTCACCCACCCTGGGTGTTCCCAACACCTCCGCTGCTGAGATCCGTGAGTTTCCATGGGGGCTTGCCAAAACTAAAGCTGCAGACTGATGCAGAGGGCTCCCAGCTCTCCTTCCTTTTCCCCTGCCAAGGCTTGGTTCAATCCACAGAGCTCGAGGAGGTCCAGTGGCTCCGGAGCTCTCCACCACCACTTCCTGGTACCAGCAGGAGAATCCCACCACCTTCCAGCTCATTAGGACAGGAAGAGCTAACGAGCACAGCAGCACTAATGACCCAGCCCCGGGCTGCTCTCAGGGTGCAACAGGATGTTTCTCCAGAAGCAAATACAGGGCATGGGGCATTTAATCTTGTCCTGTCCACCTCATGATGCCAGGGCTTGGAGTGTTCCTCCAGCACAAACCCATCGCTGCCCCAGCGACCTCCAGCTGATGGAAAACCCTTGGAGAGGGGGAAGGATTCCTAACCCCATCCCATCTCAACCTCTCCACCGCCTCCCCACCAGTCCATCAGCATCAATTACCCACGATAAGATGCCACACAGCAATTTTTACCACCCTTGGCAGCGCTCCTGCCTTTGACCCCAGCTTGCCGAGCCAGTGACTGCGCTTGGAGCAGCTGGAAGTGGTCGATTAGGTTAGTTTGGTTTATTACCAACACATTATGCTTTAAAAAACACAACTTCCCTGCCTATTTGCCTAAGCAGGGAGAGCAGTTTCTAAGTCAGCCCTACGCAGTGGCTGCTCTTCCTACAGATTTGCTCCATGCATTATTAATCCACACAGCGCTCATTCCGAGCGCGGATATTTACCCGGCGCACCAGAACAGCTCTTAAGGAGCCTTTGGCTTGTGGCTTTGTGGAACATCAACTTTTCATGTTGAGCAGCAGGTGATGTTCAACAGAATGCCTTGCAATAAATGCCTAATATCTCCATTGCACTCGTCCATATCTCTGTGCTGGGCTGATAGGAACATGCAGATAGCAGGGCTGCACTCCTGAGATAGGGATGGGGGGAACGAGTTATTCATTGGAAATCATATATAAATATATATTTCTACCTGGTGTTAACCAGGGACACCATCCCTGCGTGCACATCGAGATGCAGAAACATCCCTTTCGGCAGAAATTCCTGCAAAATGTATAGGAAATTCAATTTTTTTCTGCCCCTAAATCGGAACAGAAAAAGCCCAAAACACAACACCTTGGCTAAAAGTCTGCAGGGAAAAAAAAAAAAAAGTGATGTGCTGCTTTGCAAGGAAACCTCTAACCGGCTCTAAGAGGAGCGCTGTGACCTTGCTGAACAGCACTGCATAATTTTTAATAGACATTTTTTGCTGGAACTGACATACTCCCAGGCGTGGTTTTATTCCGCTAACATTTTTTTCCAGAGGGAAATGCCATGTTTCATTGGATTTTTTTTCATCATCCCTCTGTATACATCCCTGTAATTACTATATGCATTACAATAGCATTGGCGTGCCTTTGATAAGATCCCGGTTCCATTATGCTCGGCTCTGTGTGTACACCCGGTAAAAACAGTCCCTCCCTTGAGCTCTTCAAGTCAAAATACAGAAAGCAGAGGAAGGTGTTGAGACAAGAGCAAATTGCTTCTCATTTTAGGGCTGGAAAAATAAGACTTGGGAAGGCTAAGCCACCACATGAGGCCAGGGAGGGAATTTCCAGCTGTGTCACAGACGGAACCAAAATCTCCCAGGTTTTAAGGGTTGCAGGGCTCACCTGCTTCCCCTTGCAGTGTTTCCCCATCCGAAATTACTTCTCCTCGTGGCTCACCGGTGCAAGGGGGGAGTTAAGGCAACGCTTCCACCGCTCTGCCAAAAATACCAGCGATGAATTACGTGCAAAATGACCCTTTTTTCTTGATGAGGGGGAGAATTCGTGAAGCTCCGCACATAGCCCGGCCCACGTGTCCACACAAAGGCATTCCAGCGCCCCCGTGCCCTGGCGTGCAGGGGACACACGGAGCCAGACAGACGCGTGCCCACGGGTGCCTGGCTTTGCTCCTTTAATTACACCTCCTACGGGTGAGAAAGATAAGCCCAAACGGAGCAGCTGCATGAAGGGAGGAAGCCTATAAGTTATTCATAAGTTCAGGCTCAAGCTCCTCTCTTGCTTTCACTCCATGACACCTTCAAAACATATTATTCATCTATTTTTTCCTCCTCTGGGAAGGGAGATGGTAATTGTAGTAAATATATCACTGCCAAGTCATCCTCGCAGCCTCCGAGGCTGCACGGCGCTGGGGTAGGGATCTGAGGCAGCAGATTTGGGATGCCTGGGATCCGTGAAGGGCATCCTCAGGCTGCTGAGCTCTGGGGGAGAACCTCCATCCTCCCGCATCACCTCCACCATCCCATCCCTTGGGATGAAAAGCCCCACAATGCCCACTGAGCGCCTGCAAGTTGTTCGTAAGACTTTTCCACCTCCAACCCAGCAGAGCTCAGGCTGGGACACCAACTCCCTCAGGACACTGCACCCCATTTTCATCCCGTCTTGGTCAATTTTTGGCTCAGTTTCTGGCTCACAGATTTAAAAAAAAGCCACTCTCACCAGCATCCCTGCCTGCAGAGAGCCTTTGGAAACAAGAGCCACAGCTCAGAGGTTTTGTTTGCCCTCTCAAGGCTGTTCCAGACAGAATAATGCTCCTGCCAACTGAAGCAGCTCTCCTTGAGCTCGAGAGGTTAGTTTTTCTGAATGCAGCGACACGGATCCTCGTCTCGGCCCCATAGCACAGAGGATTTGTTGTATTCCAGTGCAAAAATAGCCCTGAAAGCAACATCTATGGCCCCACCAGGGAGGGGAGGGCTCCGGCATCGGCGCAAGGCGCCTGGGAGGGGAGGGAGACACGGGGCATGGATTTTATTTGTCCTCGATTCCCAGGGAGGTCATTTACTGCAGTGCCCCTGGCACTTCCCCAGCCCTTTCTAGCACATTTGATTCTTGTGAGTTTTCTTAATCTCATCTCCTTCATTGGTTATTGCTCTTTCAGTGCTGAACTCAGCAAGATCGCCCGTGTTTAGAGAAAGATTAGCGCTGAGTACATTAAACACGGTAATGCCATGTACTGTAGGGCACCAGGTCACTGCCCCAGCTCCCAGCGCCCACAGCAGCTTCCCAAATCCCAGACCTGTGGCTCAGGCTGCTTTTAGCTACCTCTGCAACGCCTCCTTGCAAGGAACCCTCAGGAGATAAAAACCCCAGCGGCTCCAGCACTGAGCACACCTTGTTTCCCCTTCAGACTGAACCCGGAGTTGGACTTGATGGGATCACGTCACCCAGCTCGGGATATTCTGTGACCCTCTGATGGCAAAATCAGTGCTGAGGGACAACGTGGTTTTCACAGCAGAAAAAGCAGAAAGAAAGGGTGCATGGAGAAGGGTCTGGATCAGAAAGGCAAAGTGCCCTGGACATGAAATAGCACCATGCAAGAGCCATCCAGGACCTTCCCAGGCTGAACGTTCCCAAACATCTCAAATCTGCATCCCCGCAGGAAGGTGATGCCCACAGCGCCGTGCCCTCATCCAGCACAAGGACGGGGCACCTGTATTGCCTAGGGAAATGTTATTCTCTGGGAAATTTTATTCTCTACTTAAAATTCCCGATTTCAAGCAACGCAGAAGCAAACCAAGGTGGTTGGAGCCTCTGGAGAGCTGCTCAATGGCCATGCTCTGCTTGGTCCCCTTTCCCCCAAACAAACAATTTTTCTCCATATTCCAAAGATTTTGCAGGGATGCTTTCCAGCACCCGCCCTCCGGAGCACGTGCTGCCATCAGTCCCCATCCCAACTGGACTCTTATCGTGGCTCACCGCCTCCTGCCCCTGCTCTCCAGCTGATTAAAAGTCTGTTTACCTACGGATTACAAGGAGGCAACAAGTCCATGTGGGAAGAGGCAGTGTTGCATGGGCAAAGGCTCTGCAAACAGATGGCTCGAGGAGATAGAGGCTGTTTGCTGCCGTGTGCGTGCTGCTGGGCTTGAGGGTGACACAGCCCTGGCACATCCCGACCTTCCCTTCCCTTTTGTTTCCCTCCTCAAGCTCCCTCTCTGACTTGGGCAGTGAAGACCAAGACTCAGCCAGCTGCCTAAGTCTGCCCTGGAAGCTGTTGGAAGATATACTCGCCCTCAGATTTGTGCCTTTCTAACCATCTCTTCCAAACTGAAAATGGGATGTTAAGTTTTTGCGGGGAAAACTCTCGCACAGCTCTTTCCCAGCTCCTCTGCAGCTCGAGGTCACAGTGAGGTGGCTCAGCAGTGACCCACCACACCAGCTGGACTTGTGGCAATAAAGAGACCTGCGGCCACCTCGATGTCTCAGGCAGTCCCACCTCGAGAGAGCTCATTGGGAGCTGGGAACAGACAGAAACCCACCAGGTTTTATTCATCGGTGAATATTCTCTGCTCTGGAAGGCGCAGCAGTGGCAACACCTTTGCTGCAGTGCTCAAAGCCGCGCAGCACCTGCTCTGCTCCCGAGAGCCGGAGCGACTCCTCCGAGTCCAGCCCGGCCTCCCATCACAGCCAGCCCCTGGCAGGTCCCAAACACCTCATCCTTTGTACTCCAGATGAAGGGGAAAACAAACGCGCATGTCACAAAACACTGGCTGCCATGAAAGTGCCATCGGAGACCCTGCAGACTGTCTAGGGATTTTTTTTCCCATCTAATTCGCATCTCCCACTCTCCATCTGCCAAAAGAGGAAGCCAGGTAAACCAGCCCTGGGAGGAACGGGATTCGCATTCCCCAAATAACCCTCATTTGCAATTCTAGCTTCTCCCCCCTCATCCTGCCACCCCAAACTAATTGCATTCCCCCCATCCTCCTCCTCCTCCTTCTCCCCCATCCCAAGCTTTAAAAGCGCGTGGTGTTATACAGCAGGCTCAAAGCACATTCAAGATTAGTCCTGCAACCTGCCTGGCAGAGTCAGAAAATTGAACGTGGTAGAAAAAAAAGGGAAAAGGGGGGAAAAAAAGGAAAAAAAAAAAGCCAGAAGAAAGAAAGAGTCAGCTCTTGTCAGGAGTGTGGTAGTACAAGGAAGTAATTTTTCTCTCCCCATTTCAGCTGGACGTTGCTGTTTATGTCCGCTGCATCCTTTCTTCTCCGCCGTGCAGCTGTAGCATTGGAAAATTGGAGAGGGGAGGCACGGGGGGGAAGGCAATAGCAATTGAAATTGGATCCTATTGAATTTTCAATAGGACACCAAAATATATACATATTTCAGCGAGCGATTGCATGGACGTGTAAGTCAACAGTGGAATCTGTGAATGGTCGTTTGGAATAATTACAGTGGGGGGAAATCATCGGAATAATGAGCAGTTGCTCCCAGAATATTCAGGGAAATTAAATGCCTACTGCTGTTTATTAAACAGGGCTTTATTTCCAGTTTAGGGTGTTTGGGATGGAATTAGATGGCAAACACACAGCGTCACTGAATGGCTGGGAAAACCTGGGATCACTGATGCTGCTCAAACCGCCTCATTCAGTCCCTCCATTCTTTCTCTCTTTCTGCCTTTCCTTGTTGTTTTCTTATCCTTCCATCCCCTCTCAACCACAGCAGCCTCTGGAAGGGGCTGTCAGGCAGCTCTGATGCCACAGGAGGGGGAAAGATGGTCCCTGCCCTCCAAGCTCCCCATGGACACCAAGGGACGCCAGCGCTGGACCGGAGCAGCCAGCAGGAACAAAAGACAATGAGGTGGGATGGCACTGAGAGAGCCAGAAACCAGAGGGTCACCCCCAGCAGCTGAAATTTTCAAAAGCTTTGAAGGTTTGGGTTGTTTTGGTTTTTTCCCCACCAATATCCTTGGAAAGATGCTGCACAGCCCACTTGCACCCCCATGCCTCCAACACTGCCTGGCACACACTTAACTTATTGTTTTCTTCAACCACACCACGAAAAAAAGGCTCTGCAGCACAGGAGAGAGCCTGAGCACGACTACCAGGTTTGAAATATTCACTTGAAAAATTAGCAGGAAGAGCACACAACCCTTATATGAAAACCAGGTGGATTCCGAAAACTTACATTTAGGGAGAAATATTAATGTGTCACCTAACGGACATTTTGTGACACAGGTCTCAGCTTTGTGCGGTAGAAAATAAAAGATCAAAAAGCCATGGAAGCCTCAGAAATGCAGAGCCCACAGCGTGCTGGGGATTGTTCCTGCTATCCCCACATCCCAGAGGGGATTTGAATGAGGATGTTGCATTTGGATCCCGATGGATGCAGAGGGAAGCAAAAAGAGGCACTGAGGAAGGGAAATGGGGAGCACCAAGTCCTTATCATTCTCCCCCTCCTCCCAACTCTTCCCCTGCTGCTCATGCATCCTCCCAGCTCCGGGATCGACTGAGGAAGGAGAGATGAAGTTTTAAGGAGATGGAAGTGCCTGTGTGTATATGCACATGATTTAGACATCTCAAAAGATTTCACACTGTATTTCACATAATGCACATTTCTAAGCTTCTCCCTTTGCAATGCAGGAGGTGAGCATAAATGAGACGGGTCAAAAGCCTTAGAAGCTTTGAAACATCTCCAGGTTTTCAAAATCATATTTAAAACCGTCCAGTTCTGGATGGAACAGGGCTACCTAATGCCAGGCAGATGAAACCACGCGCCCCAAAACTCACTGTGAGGGCACTTTGCACCTCCCAGGCACAGGATAAACCACCCTCAGTGCTTTGACAAGTGCTCTGTGCCCTCCAGGCACACATCGTCTTGCAATCAGAAAACCTCAAACCTGGAGAAAACCAAAAGCAAAAATAAGGTACCTCAGAGACGTCTTCTCCTCGAGGTGATGCAGCATCCAGCACGGCCAGGAGAGCTGGTGTGGCTTCAAATCAGCCTGGTCCCACCTGCAATGAGAAGAGGATGCTCATCCCACACGAAATGCAGAGAGTTTTACTGTTTCTTGCTATTTTAGTCACTGGGGGAATCAATACAACTGTTTTGAACAATTTTTTTATGAGCATAACAATGTGGCCTAAGGATTCGCACAGGAGCCTTCCCTGTCCCACGGAATCCAGAGCTGGAAAACGCAAGAAGCTCCATGGCAATTTTGGGGGCTGTCTGGTTTTGGGGTAACACTGTCCTCAAGCACTGAGCAGCCTCAGCTCCCACCAGGATTTGTCCACAGGGATGCAGGGGAAGTGCCTGGCTTAAGACATAAACAGAGCAGGGAATCCTGGCTGTGCCCCAGGAAAAACAGGGCCCCAAACAATTGGATCCACTGGGAAAAAAATACAGACTGATTATAAATGTATAGACTATAAAATAACACCCGAGATCGCTGGGAGCTCTGCCACATCCCTCCAGCCGAGCTCACAATATCTCCTCACACTCTGCAATTCACTGGCCTCTGTTCCTCTGCACCACCTCTGCTCTGCAGCAAAGCCAACTTCCGGCACTGGGAGAAAAAATAAAAAAACCTAAAAAACCCACAACAAAGCAAGGATCCAACACCATAAAAATAAATTAAAACCCCTAGAGGACACTGAGGAGAGTTGTGGCTTCTTTTACTGCGTTTTCCAAGGTGCTGTTTAAACACAGACAGGGGAAGGTGCATAAATACATCAGCTCAGCCCTCTGGCCTGCAGAAGCGTTGGCAGAGCACAGAGAGCACCAGGAGCTGGGATAATTGTATTTTTGTCTCCCTCCAGCCGGCACAGCCACAGCCCAGCCTGGGACCTGCCCCCAAACAGCTCCTCCAGCCCCACACAGTGGGACCTCAGCACTGGAGCAGGGGGGATGAGAAATAACTGCGCAGGATGATGTCAAATTGCCTTCTCAAATCATCCACTCCTGTGCAAAAAGGCTCAGAATTGAGTTATGCCAGCCCTCAGGGCTCCAAGGTGTGAGTTTGCAGCCTGTTCCAAGCCCCTGCCACGGGCAGGGCCACCTTGCCCTGAAAAAAAGCTAGAAAAAAAGCTAGAAAAAAGGTAGGAAAAAAAGCTAGAAAAAAAAGCTAGAAAAAAAAGCTAGACCAGGCTGCTCAGAGCCACATCCAACCTTGAGCACTTCCAGGGATGGGGCAGCCACTGTTTCTCAGCTGTGCCAGGGCCTCCCCACCCTCACAGGGAAGAATTTCTTCGCAATATCCCACCTAACCCTGCCCTCTGGCAGTGGGAAGCCATTCCCCCTTGTCCTGGCACTCCAGGCCTGTGTCCAAAATTCCTCTCCAGCTCTCCTGGATCCCTTCAGGCACTGGAAGGAGCAACACAGAACCCCAGAAATGTTTGGGTTGGAAAAGACCTCATCCTGTTCCACCCCCTGCCATGGGCAGGGGCACCTTCCCCTACACCAGGTTGCTCCAAACCCCATCCAGCCTGGCCTTGGATGCTTCCAGGGATCCAGGGACAGCCACAGCTTCTCTGGACACCCTGTGCCAGGGCCTCCCCTCCCTCACAGGGAAGAATTTCTTCCCAATATCCCATCTAACCCTGTCCCATCAGCCCAAAACCATTCTCCTTTGCCCCATCTCCCCACCCGGATGGCCCTGGGGAATCAGCCCACTCCCAGCACGAGGAGTTTGGGCAAAGCCTGCTGCTGTCCTCCAGACCAGCCTGGTGGAAAGGGACGCTTGGAAACTCCTGGCACACACTTCAGCAGCACTGAGGGAGGATAACCCAGGGCTGCCCTGACGCTGCCCGTGACCGCAGCCTCCCTCCCTCCCCGATCCCTCCTAATGCGATAACACTCAGCATAATAAATATTGTTAAAAGCAAAAGTCTCTCTGGAGACTTCGGGTCTCGGGCGCAGGTGTTCAGGCTGTGGTAATTGGGTGAGTCATTCATTAAAGGAAATGCAATTTAAAATCTATTACATTCTTTGAAACACAAAGCTTTGGATTTGTCCCACCCATTTCTGGCCCATGCCCAGCAGTATCCCGGGTTCTCCTGTGCTTAGGGCTGTTTCTGCAGTGGAGCAGCACGACTCAGACCTCATCCTCTCCCATCCCCTGAATCCTGTTGGCTTGTAAAACCTCCCCTCAGCTTTGCAAAGCCCTTTTAATTTCTGATTTTCATCAAATACCCAAAAAGTGGAAGTTGGAGAAACCTGGAAGGTAAAAGAGGATGCATCACCTCAATCTATGAGGATAAATTGGATGATAAAACACAGCTCAGCTGAAGGACACAGGGAAACTCTTTAGTCTAGGGTGGAGAGAAAGGGGTTTGATCAAAGAAAATGCCAGGTGATTTCTCCCAGCAGGGAAAGACACTGCAATAACCAACAACCAAAAAGTTAAAGACAGACAAATTAAATACAGCACAAATGTTTAGCAGCGGAGGTGATTAACCTTTAAAAGCCACTACCAATGGCAGCCCTGGGTTCAGCATCTCCCGAGATCCTTAAATCAACCCTGAACACCTTTTCAGAAGATTTATGTTCGACAAACACCAAATCCAAGGCTCAGGAAAGAGGTATCTAATGACTTTCCAGGGCCTGTTTATGTGATCTAAAAGTCCCTTCTGGCCCTAAATTCATTGCAGCGCTGCAGCTGATCCTCAGTTGATCTTGGGAAGCAAAATCCTGTCTGGCCAACCCTGAAATCAAGACCCAAAGTTGGTCACTGAAGTTACCACAATCTCCTGAAATTCAGGCTAAACCAAACGGGAGAAAGGTTAAATCAAACCCTCTCCCTCTGCCATATCCTCCTGTGCAGTTGCTGGTGAATTCTGGGGAGAATAAAGCACAAAAGGGTGGCTGGAGAGATTATCCTTGAGAATAATTGAGAATATACTGAATTTGAGAATACAAATATTGAGAATAATCTTAATAATAATAATAAGAAGAAGAAGACTAGAACAAGCTTCTAGGCCCAATTTTTTAAATCCAGACAAGAAGTAAGTTGACCCAAGCAGCTGCCCTGGCTTTGCAGGTACCCAAACACTGTTGACAATGAGTGGCTCGGTGCCATCGGTGGGGAAGGCACCAGGACAGGCTGTCCTGCTCCTTGGGCAGAACGAGCAGTGACAGAAAAGCCACTTTAGAGCGGTGTAACTGCGACGGCAGTGGAAGTTCTGTGTACACAGACCTACTGGCAGAGGGAAAAATCACACTTCCAGCCAGCAATATTGTAGTGGCAAACATTCCCAGTGCCAAGGTCTGCTGTGGCTCCTTCTCTCTGCCTTTTCTTTCCAAGAAGATGCCCTTCATTCGCTCTTGCCCCGAGCTCAGCGATCCTCAGGAGTCACTGGAGCTTTTTGGAGCTCACCTTGTGATTATTGTGCCCCATCCCAAAATCCCCCAGGGCTCTTGCACAGCCTGCAGACGCGTCTGTGGAGAGGGAGGATGGTGCCCAAGACACTTCCAGGGTCACAGCATTGGGTGGGGCAAGATCCAAACACCCAAATTCAGCACAAACACGGCACACGGGTCTCACCTGAGTGTTAAACTACACACAGAGAGTCCAGCCCAGCATCACCCTGCTTTTCAGATCCCCCTCCAGTGCTGACCTGGGCACAGCCCCCACTCTCCCTTTCTGCTCCAAGATCATGGAATGGTTTGGGTTGGGAGGGACCCTAAAGCCCATCCCGTTCCAACCCCTGCCCTGGGCAGAGATACCTTCCACCAGACCAGGTTGCTCCAAGTTGGTTTCAGAGTCTCAAACCATTGTAGCAGAGAAGCAGCCAGACTCAGAACCCAGTGCCCAGGCCTTTCCACCCTCACAGAGAGGAATTCCTTCCCAATATCCACCTAACCCTGCCCGCTGGTAGTGGGAAGCCATTCCCCCTTGTCCTGGTACTGCACGCTCCTGTGAAAAGTCACCCTGGGGTTGTTGTGGGATCACTTGCTTTCCCAGCAAAAGCTTTCCCTGCAACACCAGTACTCCTGTCTTCTCCCGAGCTGGCCTCTCTCCAGGAAATTTCACCCCTCTGAGCCTGTACCACTGCGGGCCCAGACACAGATGTGCACGAGCCCAGGGCCTGCAGCCAGCGGAAACATGGACATTTTACAGACAAGGCTTAATGGAGGGCCTGGCAGCGCTGGTTAATGGTTGGACTGGATGATCTTAGAGGTGTTTCCAACCCTAATTATTGCATGATTACAGGATTTAGCCTTTGCCTGTGTGGCACAAGCAATAACCTGGAATTAGATGGCTCCTTCACCACACACGAGGGCTGAAACCTCAACGGCAGCATCTTCCTCCTCCACCAGCCCCATTATTCCCAGCTGGTGAGTGCTCTTCCCTGCCTCGAGCACACTTCTGCCTGCACTGCCCCAACAGAAGCTCCACGCACACCCTCAGCATTCCTGCAGCACATTTGATAGGATCCCACCGCTCCAATTTCCAGGAGAAAAACTCTCTCCTGGCTTGTTCCTGCAGGCACTGGTGGAAACCATCACATCTTCTCCATCACAAGCTGGGGGGGAGCTGCATTTACCCATGGAAGAGCTGGGCCTGGAGTCAGCAGCATCGCTCTGATGCAAGCAAGATCAGAAACGGTGCTTTTGGAGAGCTACCAACAAATCTGACAAGCTGAACGCTGATAATCCACAGCCTGACTTCCAACAAAGCCACAGCGATGCCTTTTCCTTGGTCTTCAAATTGAGGGCCAGACATGGTTAAGGGATAAAGGGTTTTCACTTCGGTATTTAATACGGATCTTTATGGTGTAACACTTTGCCAAGCTGGAATACGCCAAAAATGCACACACACGGTCAATCGCTCATACAATTTTACAGACTTTGCAGATTAGCATATCTAACAAAGATGCTCCAATGAGAGGCCTGAATGAATAGTGTGATATCTCTTTATCCCAAATATTCTTCCCCAGATGGGCCGATTTTGAGTTTACAGGGTGTGTTCTAGAGGGGACTTTGGTTTCTCAAGATAGCGTAGGGCTCTCCGGCTTCCAGCTGTGAGGCCTTAAGGATGTTTGGTCTTCTGGCCTACCAGCACACCAGGACTGTGCTAAGTTATCCGATTTTAGGAATGACAAATACGCATGCTAAGGGCGCTGAGGATACATAAAAGGTATGGGAAAGAAAAGGCAAAAAATCGTCGTGGCATCAGCAGGATGCCCGCGGTGGCACAGAAACGCTTTGGTCTGTGGCAGGAGCCTGTGACACACCCGTGGTGCCCAGCGAGGCTCCGAGCCCCAGCCTGCATCCCCTGGCTGCTGCTTCCTCCTCCTCTGCCCAGGGATGCGGCCTGGCTTCCCCTGGATCCACAGGCCAAGGGAATCTGGAAGCAGCACCTGACTCTGGCCGGCTTGGAGCAGCTTCCAAGCAGTTTTCTGGCTCAAAAAAAAACCAAAACAAAACCGGCGAGGACTTGGCTGCTACAACACACTGTGAGGGAGCAGGGAAGAAACCCACTCCTCTCCTTGTCCTCTTTTTGCCTGTCTGGCCCTAGGGCAAGGGGACAAGATGCCCCTGTGAAGAAACAAAATCCTGGCATGGAAAATCCCCCAGAAAACTTGGCAGGGCTTTCCCAGGAGGAGGCAGGGAGCCGAGAGCTGGAGCCGCTCACCAGCCGCCTGCTGAACGTACCGGAGGGGTAAATTAAATTCATTCATCTCATCCCAACTCACAATGGCAGCGTTTTCACCCAACACACACGTTTCTGACAATCAGCTTAATTTACTTCAATAATAAATGAAAAGGGGAAGTTTTCTTTTATAACAGAAATCAAGACCAAGTGCCACGGCGCTTTTTGTGTGGATTTTTTTGTGTGTGTGTTTTTTTGGTTTTTTTTTTTTAAAGCAAACTATTCAACTCGTTCTCTTTAAATAAAATGATTCCTTTATCTATTATTCATTTGAAATACAGAAGGAGGACACAAGAGACTGGAAGCGCATGGTTTGTTTCTGACACCTCTGGAATAGTTTTTAGGAAGACAAAATGCTTAGGGGTTTGGTAGTTAGGAGCCCAAAACTTCCATTTCCTCTGGTTTATGATTTTATAATGTTGCCCATCACTCCAGTGCCTCCATGCAAATCTTTGCTGGTCGAACCTGTGTTATTTTCTCAAGGCCAGCAGGTTTTGTCCTGTGCCCACACGTGTGAGATGCAGCTACACAGATTTATACCAAACCACGATATAGGTGAGTGTAACAGCCCGAAAAACCTCCAGCTTCAGTCAGGATATCCATAGGGAAACACTGCTCGGGATGCAGCTCCTGGAATGTTGGTTATCCCCTTTTTTTAGGTGCAGCCTTGCCCCAGGTACCCAGAGCAGCCGCAGACCTGTCTCCTTTCCACCCCAACAGGCAGGATTCACCTTCATCCCCCTCCAGGGACTTGTAATATAAATATATAAGGTGTACCCAGGGCTCCCTTTATCAATGGAGAGAGAGACCAGCACCTCCAGAGGGCCATTCATCCAGCCAGCCTGTCTGGGAGGAGATAAATGGCCTCTGGAGATGCCCATTTCTCTCCACCGACTAGGAGGGAGCCCAAGGCGACAGACCCCAAGCGTTGACATCCAACTTTTAGACAGTCAAGTCAGAGCAGATTAATCCAACCCATTACTGGGGCCTTTAATTTTTGCTGGCTTGATTTACAAGTGCTTGCTCAGCACGTTGAGTCCCCAATGTCACAACAGAGAGGGGGGCCCAAAAGAGCTCTTTGTCCTCTTCCCACCTTGGATGTGACCATCTGTACTCTGCCACACAGCTCACGGCGTTAAACGCAGATAAAATAAGAATTATGCTCGCTGCAAACTTTCTCCTGGAACTCGAAAAAGTGAAAATGTTCAATTAAGGTACATTGTTACCGGAGTTTGTAAGACACTTGGAGACGACAAGCTCTTTCTAAAGGAAGAATGTATCATTATCCTCGTCTTGTAGGTGGGGGAATGGCTGCGCCATGAATAAAACACAGCTCTGGAGCCGTAATCCACTGCTCTGTCCTCGTGAAAGCCAACGGCGTCCTGGGCTCATCCCACAGCGTGGGCAGGACATAGAGGGAGGGGATTTTCCCCCTCTGCTCCGCTGAGACCCCACTGCAGTGCTGAGCCCAGCTCGGGGGTCCCAGCAAAAGAGGGATGTGGAGCTGCTGGACAGAATCCAGAGAGGGCACAGAGATGCTGGAGCCCCTCTGGAGCCAGGCTGGGAGAGCNAACCCTGCTGGGATTGTCTGACTCCAGCAGCAGCGGGACGGGCATGGCTTTGCCCAGCACGGCAGAGGCTCTGCCCCTGCCCACGCGCCCTCTCTGCTGCAGCTGCAGGGTGACAGCATCCCAAGGACAGCTTCCAGCCCTTCCTCACCACGCTCCTGTGCGGGACAGACCTGCCTGGAGCCCACACCACATCCGTCTTGCATCCTAACTGGTGCCTTCCGAGGACTAATTAGGCTGGAGACCCCAATCAGTGCTTGTGGGCCTGTTTCAAGCTGTCTCCCACCGCATCTATGAGATGAATCCAGCCCCTGGCTATCCAGGTTTTGTTAATTGCAGCTGTTCCAGAGGCACAATGGAGCAGTTTCTGTTCCTGCAGCGTTGTGTGCTAGCAGGTGGATCCCATGGCTGACAGCACCACATCCCTGCCCTCCCAACACCACGGCTCCCACAGGCGGGAGCCTCCAGCTGCAAGGAGGAGTGGAATCCTGGGAGAGTTGTCTTCTACAACAAGCAAAAGCCTGGACATCTCCTGCTTAGCACAGGAGGCCTTGCTGGTGCTCTGCCTGACCTGTTCACTCGGCTGAAAACTGCAGCCTCACCTCTCCCCGGCTGGGAATGCTCTTCCCTGCTCTCAGGGTAATGAAGCCCAGGTCCATAAAGCACCGCACGCAGAGCTGGCCCTGAGTGTACCCTTAGATCCCCTTCCCAGGGTTTTTGTCCATCTACCCGCAGGCCACTCAATTAAAAGTTAATTTTTCCCTCAGCAGTCCTTGCTAAGCGAGGGCAGAGCAGGGAGCAGAGCTCCTCCAGGGCAGCCTGGGGCACGGCTCGCTTTTGGCCATGGTTCCCTCGGGCTGGATGCTTGAAGTGGCTCCTGGATGAGGCCGAGAGGGTTATTTTTGTTTTGTTTTGCAGTGTAGACCCATTCTTCCAGAAGAAATTGTTACCAGCTCCCAAGGATTTGTGCTCATTCCTGCTTCCATGAGAGCACTGCGGCCGAAGGAAGGCAGCAACAGAGCTCTGCCAGCAATCCAGAGCCTGGAGAGGCAATGATTTACCCCCAGGAGAATGGAAAAATGAAGGACAATGCCCCGGAGAGCTGAACAAGGCAGAAACAACAAAACCCACTCCCTCTCTTCACTTATCCCATTTCACACCCATTCCATCCATCCCTCCTCCTCTGTCCTTTCCCTGCTCCAGCACTCCCAGCTCCATCCTCGGGCTGGGCTCCTCCATCAGGGCCCCCACGGGCGGCACACGGGGCTCCAGCCCGGCTGCTGAGCAGTGTCTGGGGGCTCCCTGTGAACTTTGGCTGCAGAAGGTTTCATTAGGCTGCCTCGTAGCCATGACATCAGGTGATGGAACACATCCATCTTCTCCGGCTCCTCCTCCTCCGCAGCCAATGGACATCGGGCTGGGGAGCGTTAATCAAGCGTGGAAATCACTGGCACCTCGTGGAGAGAAACCCCGGGGGTGAAGAGAAACCCCGTGGGGTGTGTGGGAGGGTTTGGGGGGCTGCAGGGGTGCCTTTCTCAGAAGAGATGCCGAAATCTTCATCTCTATCTGCGCTGGCAGCAGCTCTTCTGGATAACGGATTTAGGAAATGAGAGCCCTGGACCTTGGCAAGAGCGCAGACCTCCCCTCTGTGCCCTGCAGATGTTCTGCAGCTGGATGCCAAAGGGACAGGGGAAGGGATTCTGTACCCAGGGCGGTGTGGAGCTTCTGAAGCCAACGTTCCACATCTAATCAAGACTAAACAATCCCTGTCACTCTTCTGAGAGTGGCAGCAAACATCCCCAGCCTCACAGGTGAGCAGTAATCTCAATAAAGTCACGCTCCAGTACCTTCTCTTTAGCCCTGCTGGAGAAACATCCCTTATTACAGAGCTCACACACAGGATATCAGATCCCTCCCTCTCCTAAGCCTCAATATTGCCCCAGAAATTAATATTTTCTGCAGAGATTAAGCCCAGGTACTCGCAAGAGCGCTTAAAAAAAAAAATACAACTACAAAACAACCCCCCCTAAAAAAAAAGTAAAAACAGTACTCCCACAAAGATGATAAAAAATTAAAAATAATCGATATTCCCACAGCAAGAAGCCAACAATTTTTGAGAACAATTTTTGAGACTTCATCCAGCAGCACCTCTATGGATCCTCATCTCCCAGCTCAAGGCTGCATTTCCCAAGGATCTACCAACTCCTTGGACACCAGGAGCCACCAAACCAATCCAAGCTCAACCAAAACATGAAGAGATTCAAACATTTTGCCTCATACGAGGTTGGAGGGTTTCAGGGAGGAGCAGATCTGAGACTCAAGAGCAGCCTCTAGTTTTAAAGGCCAGTACTGTGCCCGGCCCTGGACCCTCCCCAGCTCCGGGAGCTTTGCTGACCTCAAAAGGTGCTGCTGCTGCTCTCTTGGAAGCAAAGCTCCTTTTCGTAGCAGTCCTTCCATGTTATTTTAGCAGCTGCTGTCTTCCAGGCTGCCGGAGTAAGAGATTAATGCTTTAATTATCCCATCTGAAAGCTGGGAGGCTGAGCCTGTGGATGGTATACGGCACTGACTCCTGGCACTTGTGGATCTAGAGGGACTACACACTAAAATCGAGCTGGAATCCAAGTGAGGAATGAAAGTGGAAAAAGAAGTAAGACAGCAATCAGAATAATGTACTTTTAATGCCCAATATCTCACAACCAGCTGGGGCTAGAAATTAAAGCTTCCTGCTTGTTGCAAGTGGGGGTTCCTGTCTCTCAAAGACTTTATCTCTCCCGTCTCCATCCCTGGTGTTGCAGGAGGTACTGGATGCTGAAGTTTCCTGCCTTTGCTCCGTGCTCTGGAACACACCTGATCATCCTCCTTCCTCACCCAGACAGCTCAGGGCTGCATCCACCTGCTGCTGCATCCCTTCCTTGGACACAGCCAGCAGCATCACAGACGGCTGCTGCATCCCCAGCGTGGACAAGGATCTGGGAGAGGACAGCCAAGCTGGATTCCTTCATTTTCCAGCAGGAACGCCTCCATATCCTGTGGCAGCTCTGGGGCTGGCTGGTGGCACAGCTGGAGCATCATCACTGCTGGTTCTGCATCCCTGGCACCTCTGCATTCCTGCCATTTTCCTGTCCTCCTGCTCTCGTCCTCCACTCCTCATTTTTCTCCCTCTGCCTTCATTCTCTCACCACCTCAACCTATTTTTCTCTCCTCTCCCTGCTCCCCACCACCCCTCTCTCTGCTCCCCCTCCCTCCTACTTAGGAGGAGATCAATATACTGGGAATGCTGACTAGGGAATTAAATCCAGCCAGCCTGTCTCTTTGAGAGACCTCTCACTAATCAGCTTGGATGGATTCCTATTCCCCCCTCCACTCGTGAAAGAACCTGTGGTGAATTCCTCCATCCCTGGGTCTTGTCAGCCTGCACACAAGGAGGGAAATGTCTCTCTCATCTGCTCTGCACTCGGCTTTTCTTCTCCATGTCTGGATCAAGCAGGTTGGAGGCAATAGCAGCACTACCTTGCCTGCTTCTATTTTCTCTCTGAGCTGTGATCCCGACTGGAACGCTGTCCGTGAGTGAGTAATTCCGTCCTCTCAGCTGTGGGCTCCGTCTGTAGCACGTGGGGCTTCTGTGTTTTGGCACGTCTCTTCTCAGAGCGCAGCTGAGAAGGAGAATGGTGCAAATCAGGCTTTTCAGGGGCACATTTATCGTCCTCTCTGTCTGTCAAACGAGGAGTTCCACAGGAATTGTGCTCATGGATGTGCTGCCGTGCCTGCCTCGCTCGGGGTTGTCCTCGGCCTCGCTCTGTTATGGGGGATGTTCAGGCAGAGGCTCCCCAAAAACCAAGGGCAGGGCAGAGGATGGAAACCAGGCGGCCCAGCTCACACCAAGCTCTCCAAACCCAGCCTCAAACTGCAAAGGTTCTGCCATAATGGCTGAATCCTGCCTGGATTTCCGTCCCACAGTGATTTCTGCTGCTCTGAAATCTGCTTGTTTGACCCCAAACCCCAGCTGACACATCCCATTGCCTTTCCCAGCTATTTTTCATCAGAGAGGTCTGAAAAGGTTTGGTTTAAACTTGTCGGAATGTTTCTTTTTGGCATTTCTGCTGCCTGACATTCCTGAACTGCAATGTTTAACTTCGGCTTTTTGGGCTCAATCAAAGCATCAGGTTGGGATTTCGTTCCTGCAATGCAGGACAAACACAGATACACGACAAGGGATCGGGTGGCTGAGGTGGAAACGTGGCCCATGAGGCCCATGATCCAAAATATGATCCCCTGGGCACAGCAGAGGGATTCACACATCGGTATTCAACTGAAGGAAAATTTTGTCTTGCTTTGATGAAAAAAGATGCACCAATTTCAGCTGCCCAGAGCTGATCTCGCTAGAGCCCTCAGAGCAAAATAATATGGAAGGGGGGGAACACTGAGTCCTCATAAACATAATTAAAAACAAAAGTCAATTTTGTAGCCTCCCCGTGTTCCTCAAACAGCCAGTCCCATGAGCAGCCCAGCTAATGAAGCCTGCTTGCCTATGGATCGCTGTCTCACGGCTCAATTCTCTGATGTCTAATGAGGTGCAAGCTCTGATCAAAGTTTTCCCCCACCGTTGGGGAATTCATAACAATACACTCATCAGGGAACACACTCGTCCTCCGAGGCTCCACAGGATGAGCCGCTGCCGCTGCCTCTCCTCCCACAGGGTGCTTTCTCAGCCCCTCACCGAGCTGCCTACACCAAACCCACAACCTGTGGGTGCAGTCTGGTTGGAAAGACTGAAAAACACCACACTCACTCACACAGAGCCCCAGGGAACATGCTTCCCCAAAACTCCGGCTCTGAAGAGTTTGCCTGAGACTTCCCAACCCATGATGTGCAAGGTGGGCACTTGAGCCGTTTGCACAAGAAGGGAATGTGATGGGCAAATAGTGGTGGGCAGATCGTGATAGGATGGGGGGAATGGTTTTAAACTAAAAGAGGACAGATCTGGATTAGATATTGGGAGGGAATTCTTGGTTGTGAGAGTGGGGAGGCCCTGGCAGAGGTTGCCCAGAGCAGCTGTGGCTGCCCCTGGATCCCTGGAAGTGTCCAAGGCTGGGTTGGACGAGGCTCTGAGCAGCCTGGGATGGTGGAAGGTGTTTCTGCCCATGCCAGGGGTGGAACTGGATGAACTTTAAGATCCCCTCCAGCCCAAACCATTCTGGGATTGTGTGTTGCAGCAGCAGGACCCTTTAATCAGAACCAGGTGTCTCCCCACCATGGACCCAGCATTTGCATCGCCCCCTTCTCTCCTAGAGCCACCGGCAGTAGGAAAGCTGGAGAGCAGGACACCAGAAAAGATTTGAGGTGTGTGGGTGGAGAAGAGATGCTGTTTGGTCCGAGGGGAGGCAGGCAAGGAGCTGTAGGAGCTCACCAGCTGCTGGTCCTTTATTATAACAGAGGATCACGACTGATGCAGAAGTAATTTCCGTGCATGGCTGCCTACGCAGGATGCAAGTGAAGTGAACCAAACTCTGCGCCGACATGTGTACGACTACGCCTGTGCGCTTAAACATGCATGCAAACAAGCTCTGCTCCTCCAAACCCTCCCATAGGCTCATCTCTGCATCCAAATGAAGCAAAATCAGTGTTTACCAGCATTTCTAGAGCTCACTGACAGCCAAAATACAAGATTTCAGCTGTTGAGGCCCTCCAAGGATTATCGTGTTTGTAGTGCTGGGGTTTTCATCAGCCTTTTCAGTCGCTGGCAAAGATGCCAGAGACAAGCGGGACTGAGCAGGGCAGGACACGCCGTGCCTCGATGTGTGCCCGCTGTGCCCAGGACAGATGGGTTCAAACAGACCAGCAGGGTCTGTGCGAGCCCCAGCAGCACGGGGAGAACCTCGGCACACCAAGGGAGGGCAGACAGGGAACGGGAGCAGAGCTTTTTCCCTGTGTCACGAGTGAGGAGAGGCACAAGGCAGCGTGAAGATGCAATTCCCTGCTTTGCCGTTCCCTCCGAACCCAGCTCACAGGGACATTGCTCTGGTAACACTTAAAGAATCCCAGGATGGTTTGTTTGGAAAGGACCTTGAGGACCACCTCCTTCTAGCCCCCTGTCATGAGCAGGGACATTTTCCACTAGAGCAGGTTGCTCCAAGCCCTGTCCAACCTTGCCATGATCAATTCCAGGGATGGGGCAGCCTCAAGCCAGCCACTCTGGGATGGTTTGGCGACAAAGCCCTGGTGAGATGCCATGAGCAGGAGCTCAGGGGCTCAGGAGCTCACTGCTGCAAGGGGCTGGATGCCTTTGGCTCATTACAAAACAAGCTGAACGCCCCAGCCTGCAGCATCAGGGCAGGCTGAGAGGTCAGGGGAAGCTGTCCCTGCCAGGGCACTGGTGTGGGATGAAGGGATGTGCCAGCCCTTCCTGCTGCAGCCAGGGCTGTGGATGCTGGTGGCTGCCGGTGCCCGGCCAGGGGGGCGGATTGCTCTGCCCTGACAGGAGATGGCTGCGCTCCTGCTCTCGGAGTGGGCAGCCTCTGCTCGCTTCCATCGCTGCAGCTCGGTGTGAGCCGAGCCCCAGAGCCCAGGCAGCACCCGGTGCCCCACACTCAGTGCCCTCACAGACCCCTCCTTGCAGCTGGGGCCTCTCCCCACACCAACGAGTGGCATTAGTGCTGCCACCCCGCCTGCCAGGCTGGGGACACCTCTGAAACAGGCATCGCACTTGACCCTCATCCTCTTCTTAATTACCAGCGCGGGTATTAAATTGCAGCCTTTTATTCATGGACAGGTGTGTGTCTTTGTCAGAGGTCCCTGCTTAAATCATCCACCTCGTCTCCAATAACAATGTTAATGATGCTCAGAGCCAGCGCTGGACTGTAAAACATATTTCCCTGATGTTTGTTCAATAATTCTCTGAGAATTAAAAACATCTATTACCGGCTGCAGGATGCTGAGAGGCCCCTGGAGCAGAGACCAGGCTGTAACTCACCGGAGGGGCTCAGCTGATGCTGCAGATGCCGTTATCCCAGTCCCAGGCTCTGGCACTCGGGGGCATTTGACTCAGTACCAACGTGTGGGCACAGCAGCACAGTCACAGCACAGGATTGAGGGTTATGAGCTGCACCACGTCCCTGACGTGCCCCAGGAGTGCTCGTGGGCCACAACATCTCCAGCTGCCCTCTGCCACCCCACTACCGCCACTGGCACTGTTGTTGTCCCAAAGCACTGGGGCCGTATCAAGGCTCCATTACCCAAAACACCCCAAACCCAGTGTTCTTGCTCTGCATCACTCATGAACTCAAAGGAAAAAGGAGGGAGGAAGGCTGCTGAGGGGAGGCAAGCATGGAAGGAGGGAGGATGACACTGTGCCACTCGGTGGCACTGCGGGAAAGGAGCCCAGGTGTCCCCAGCCGCATCACCACACTGCCAAAAATACCCATTCACCACCCAAACCCGCAGCCACAGAGCGTGTGAAAAAGCTGCCTCGACAGAGACCGTGCCACAGAGTAGTCCCCATGCCTGTCATGACTCCTGGCAGCTCGGAAATGTTGTTTCTGGAAAAATATTTATCCTGTTAATGAAGCCGAGGCAGCAGCGGAGGCCCCAGAAGGTCAGAGCAGCACTCGCTGCAATCAACTCCCTTCACAGCGCCCGCTGAATGGGGCTCTGATTGCAGATGCCAATCAGAGCACTCAATTTTCCCTGCCTATTTGGGAATTAAAACATAAAGGCCCTTTCCCAGACACTGCATTTAGGGGTGGTTTATATAACATAATCTTGTGGGCAGAAAGCCAGGTGGATTCGGAGGTGGGATGCTGGAGTTGAGTGACTCCGTGGAGATAGAAAATATATCTTAAGACAGGTGCTCCAGGGAGAGTTGGAGAAGGAGTTGGGTGCTGCTATCCATGGAAATCCCCCTGGCAGCCCCAGGAACCTCCAGGACACAGGGTTTTCCTGCAGCTGCCTCAGGACCGAGCTGTTTCCCATGGCCACCAGCCAAGATGCAGGCTGCCGGTTTGGTTCTGCTGCCTGTTATTTGTAATTATTATTGGTATTTCCGAGCATCTTTGCGTCTCACCCAAACAATGAGACAGTTGGATGATCAGCAGGCAAGAGGAGAAATGAAAACAAACTAATCCAGTCCTGAAAAAAAAACGCTTCCTACTGTAAAATTCACAACGCTCAACGGCTGCGGAGCGCCTGGACTCGTCCCGCAGTAGGCGCTCACGATTTCCATTTAAATCATCGGAATTAAAGAGCAGGACGAGTTAGAGCATCTGCCTCAAGATTTCTCTGCCTTCCCATGCCCCCACGAGCACAGCTGTTTGGATCGGGGACGGAGGAGGGAGCTACAAATTCACCAAAGACTGATGGAAATTAGACGTGAGCTGGAAATTATCTGCCTGCGCATTCCCAAGCGCAGGGGGACGAGATGTCACCACACTGAGCCGTGTCCTGAGGGGAGACTTAGGTGACAGGGAAGTCACCTCTTGCCCAGGGAAGTGGCGGAATCACCATCCTTCAAGTGCTCGAAAGGAATGTGGATGTGGCACTTGGGGACATGGGGTGGCAGCACTGGAGGAATGGCTGGACTCGGTCTTAAAGGGATTTTCCAACCCTACTGATTCCGTGACAGCCCACGGAGGACCGGACCCTCAGCTTTTCCAGGTTTTTGCAGAGTTCAAAGAAGAGTCCAGCAGGAAAATGTGTGTGGTGGCCACCCACTCAGATGGCATTCAGGAGATGGAAGGGACACATTCCACAGCTGGAAAGCCAATTTCAGCCGGACACTGGACTCCTCCCCTCTGCATCCTGGGCTGGGGTCCCAGGGCAATGGTGTCCCCCCTCTCCTGAGGCTGTCCCTGTTCCTTGCGTGCTCAGAGGATGTACTGGTAAGCAGGCACTGATCAAATCCCTGGGGATCTTTTCCCTTTCGCTCAGGTATGGAGTTTTTCCTCATTTTACTCTTAAATCAGCAAACTCCTTCAGCCTGGGGAAGCGAGGAGCTGAATGCAAAGCTTTTGCAGGGTGGGCAAAGCCAGCCAGGGAGCCCGAGGGAGCTCTGTCCATCCCTGGGATGGCTCTGATGTGGGATATGGGATGATCCAGCCGAGAGCCAGTGCCTTGGCGAGAGCCACCGGAGAAAGAGCAGTGAGTGGCCCAGGCAGCTCTTGGTCTGGGGACGCCACGGGGCAGTCTCAGCTGCCCCACATCCCAGCTGGAACACGGGAATGTGGCAGCCTCCTGTGTGTGGAACCCTCAGGGGCACACCCATCGTTTCCACCCCCTGCTTCACAGACTTAGAGAGGACAGAGAGGATGCATGAAGGGAAAGAAAAAAACAAGAAAAATCCCAAGGAAATAATCCTGCTTCCTCCAGATTTACCCCTTTCCCCATAAAGCCTCCCTGCTCGAGCTCACGTCAGCACACGGGTTGTGCACCTCGGAGCTGCTCTTTACAGCTCTGCTTTGGTGACAGCACAACACAGACACTTCAAACCCCCCCACGGATCCTCCTGATGTGTTTCTGCTCATTCATTCCCTTCCCTCACAGCCCGCCGGAGAACACATCTGCTCCCCGATCTTGCCACCGCATGGAAACGCTGCTCTCAAGTGCCTCTACTCCAAAACAAGGCTTTAATTACAGGAGAAGAGAGCCCATCAGATCTCTTAATTTAGCCTCTCTTCTTATTAATTAAACCACAAGACATTTAAAGTAGAAAAGTGTTGGTGGGCAGCTGAAATCAGCCCCCCGGTGGTGTTTTGGGAAGGTAAAGGATCCCCGTGGTCCTCGATTTCTGCTCCAGGGGTTGGAATGAGCAAAGTTTTAGCTCCAGCTTTTTTTTTTTTTTTGTGCAAATAGATGTCACCAATACGTGGCTGCCAGTAGGGAGCAGCACGGCAGCTCTTTAAAATACTCCAGGGAGCATGGAACAGCACTGGGGAAGTGCCCCTCTGGATTGTGGATCCCTGCTGGATCTCCGGGATATCTGGCACATCCTGCCAGCAGCCCTAGAGCTGCCCCTAAAGCCCAGGAGAGCTGCAGCTCACTCAGCCCCTGGAAGGCACCTCATCCCAGAGCTCAGCACCCTCCTTGGAGGTGGAATGGCTGCTGACGGATGGCTCAGCACCCTCCTTGGAGTTGGAATGGCTGCTGACGGATGGCTCAGCACCCTCCTTGGAGTTGGAATGGCTGCTGACGGATGGCTCAGCACCCTCCTCGGAGTTGGAATGGTTGCTGACGGATGGCTCAGCACCCTCCTTGGAGGTGGAATGGCTGCTGATGGATGGCTCAGCACCCTCCTTGGAGGTGGAATGGCTGCTGATGGATGGCTCCGAAGGTGCCGTGACAGCCGCGTGAGCCGACACAATTCCCAGGCTGGCACGAGCCGCGTGGGACTCGGGATCTCTGAGCCGCTGTTTGTGTGTGGCTACGGGAGCGTTTCTATCTGTCCTGGCTACTCATCCAGCGAGCAAATATCCCCTGCCTGAAGCAGCCTCTGTGTGCGCAGATACCAGCGAGACCCACCAGAAGAAGGATATAAAAAAAAAAAAAAAAAAAAAAATTAAAAAACCCAACCCGAAACCCAAAGCCTTCCTCCGGCATTCATCATTTTAATTAGCGGAGCTGTGCCTGGAATCTCAATGGGAGATTATACCATAAAGAGAGCTGGGTGGAATAGCACAAGTGCCTCCTCTCACTTCAGAAATGAACGGAGCTGCCTGGGAAATTATTAGTAATATTATGTGTCCCATTTCCAGCCCAACACGCACATCCTGGGGGCTCACCCGCCGGCAGCCGGGATGGTTTCAAGCCCGATGACATTTCCAGCGCCGGTGTCCTGACAAATTGTTCACCCTCAGGGCTTGGTCCTTCATCCCTACCCCCCTCTTCACCCACCTAGACTTCCCTAACTGCGCCCCTGGAATGGGAATATAAACATTGGGAAGTGAGGAAGGCTTCAAGCACAGCCAGCCCCACGGCACTGAGTTGCCCACACATCACACACACAGCGGGCATCATCCATATGGATACACCGAGGAAATTTATAAACACATAGACACCGATTCTCCATGCCCCGAATGTCCTCAGATAATCATAACGGGAGTATATAAAAACTTGCCTCCCTTTTCCTTGCAGTTGGTACATAAAAACTTGCCTCCCTTTTCCTTGCTCTCTCTTATAAGGGTTAAAAATTTCCTCAGTGGAGATTAAAGCCATGATTTCACATTAAATACGCCACGAGCTGGGAATGCACAGCCCTGACTGTATTTGTGCATCTGCTCTGAGCACAGGCAATCCTCAGGGACCACTTCTGCTGGCCATGAGGGAGAGATAACGGGATGGCAGCACAACCCCACATCCAGCATTCCCCGTAAATTGTTATGACCCATGCAATTGCCTGAATAAATAGGTAGTGAACAGGAAGCTAAAGAATCACCCCAATTTGTCTCCCCTAAAAGCCTCCTTGCTGTAATCTCATGTCTATATTCAAGGCGCCTTGGCTTGTTGTACAGAGGCACTGCTCTGCCTCCGTGAGCGGCTTTGGAGCTCTTCCCCTATCATGGAGTGGAAGTTACAGGAGAAAGGAGCGTTCCAGGCACGCGGCGTTATCGCTCTGTGCTGAGTTGGAGGCCACAAACGTGTTCGCAATCCACTCAGCGTTCCGATGATGAAACAGAAACGAGGCGGCGCCGGCTGCAAACTCAGCCAAAAGCCCCTCGCCGAGGTTAGCAATTCCAAGGGCGGCACGGGAAGGAGTTAAAGCTGCTCTGCGAGTTTTCACACGCTCGTGCGGGGTTTGCGGGAGCTTGGCTGGCACCTCCGACAGAAGCGCCAACGCCCCTCGAGGCAGCCTGGTGCTCCAGTGACATCCCAGGGCTCCAGTGACATCCCAGAGCTCCAGTGACATCCCAGGGCTCCGGCAGCACCCCGAGGCTCTGGCAGCACCCTGGGCAACCTGGTGCTCCAACAGCACCCTGGTGCCCCAGCAGCATCCCAGGGCAGCTCCCACAGCACCCCGGACAGTCAGCTTCCCTGGCAGGGTCCCGGGCAGCCTGGAGCTCTGGCAGTGCCTCTGATGCCCCAGGATTTTAGCTTTTATATTTTTCATATATTTGTAATCCTGCAGTTCTTTAGTGTATCACTCTAAACTCCATATACTGCCTTCCCATTTCAGTCAGACAAAACAATTCCTCTCCAGGCCTGGCAATCAAGGACACCTCACTGCCTCAGGGCCCGAGAGATGGAAACAAAAGTGAGCTTGAGGGGAGCAAACGTGGGGTAAATGACTTCATTACCTGAAGCTGTAATTGGAAGATTAACCCTCAATATGCAAATGGACCAAACTTACAAAAGTGTGAAATCCCGTGACCCGTGGTCCATTTTTGGGTGCAGCCCCTGGGGGGCTTCATCTGCCCAAAATGTACCTGCAGGCTCTTCAATAAATAGAACAGCTTTTTATTCCCTTAATTTTGTCTGGCCTCTGTTTTTAGGTAGTCTTGAAAAGGCAGCACCTCCACCCCCTCTTTGCAAGGCAATGGGGGAAGCCACCTACTCCCTAAAAATCCCCCAATCCTGATGGTGGAAATGCAAATCAGAGCTCGTTCTGCTTATTAAAGCAATTCCCTGGCAGAGAGGACATTGCAGGAAAAGCCGCTTTCGGAAGATGATGAGTGCAATTTGTAGATCGTTATCGCTCTGATAAAATCAGAGGACTTTAAAACAATTGGAAATGTTGAGTTTAGACCATCTCCCCTTGGGATATAATATAGGCTTTAACGCTGCTGTGTGTGAGTAACGCTGGAATTGCCAGCAGTGCTACATTCCGGGATCTGCGGCTGTGGAAACAAACCCTCCCAAACCAAAGGAAAGGCATCGTTAGCCAGCGGCAGCGGCGCTTTCAGGCGCTTTCATCCTCCCCTCGGGAGGAGAAAAGCCACCTCTGTCCCCTGCAGCCACTCTTTGGCAGCACTTAGGTGGTATTCCAGGACTTTAAAAGACTTATGGGAGGAACCAGAGGTGGGGAAAGCCTCGGAGACCTCCCACAGGGAAGGCAGGGGCTAAGTAAGGTAAGAGGTAGAGTTCGACCCTAAATCGAGCATTTATTCCAAGGCAGAAAAAGCTTCTCAGCACAGGACCTTGTCTCGCTCCAACTCTTCCCACTCAGCGCTTGCCACGACCCCCCATCCTCTGGCATCCACAAAAATCATACCTCTGGACTGAAGCCAGGCTGGAGCAGCCAAGAGGACTCAAAAACCCCATCCCTCTGACTCCACACACGGCGCCTTGCCCCGAGTAAATCCGTGATGCCCGATATCCATCCGCTGAAAACACGATCAGCGAGGGCAGGTCGAGGCTTGGCGAGCCTGGAGCTATTTAGGAATAATAACGGGAACGCTGCCCACCTGCCTTTCCAAAAGCGGGGCCATTAAACCGCGGGGAGAAGGGATGCTCACGGCCGATGGCGGCTCTTGCATCGTCTCATAAATATTTAACGGGAAGCACTTTGGAAAGAGGAATGTTATTAAGGCTGGTGTCGTCTGCGGCTCCAAATGTGGCCATACATCAGATGTTGCCAGTCTGGTGTGTAAAACCCTCCCAGAGCGGCCGCTGGCAAAGCAGTTTCTTCAGGGTGGGGAAAAAAAAAAAAAAAAAGCTTAGAGAAAGGGAAAAAAAAAAGGAAAATAAAGTAAAATCACGAGTTGTGGAGCCCTGGGGAGCTGCGTGTGAACGTTTGAGCGATATCCTACCAATAGATCAGACCTTCACAATCACCGACAGCCACACAGGCAGCTCCAAGAGCGGGGAAAAGGGGAGGGGGAAAGGCAAATCCCAGTCAAACAGAATGCACTGGCTGAAAAGCAATCCTTGGCAGCAGTTTTGAGCATAAACACATTGTTGGGTGTTATTTTTTCCCTCCTGCAATGGCAAATTAATACTTTTATTGCTGCTGAAGATGCTCTAATAACATCTATTCCAGCACTTTATGCTTTATTAAGATGCTTTTGACTTCTTTTGGGGTCTGGTTTTATTTTTCTTTGGACTATTGATATAATTTCCTTCATCACTACCTTGACAACCCCAGAGGGATGGAAAAAGCGTGTTCCAGCTGAGAGCAAATCCATCAAAGGCCCTTTCCTGCAGGTTAAGAGCCAGATTGGGCTCCCACTCACTTTTTGGAGCACCCAGGAATCATGGAGCAAACCAAGCTCCTGCTTGTTGAAGCCAGTGAGTTCTTCCAGCATTGGGGGATTAATGCCAAGGGCCCAGAGCAGTATCCTGCCTCAAAATACAAATTTGAGTTCATATCTTCAGAGCTCTCAAGCTTCTCCCCGTTTGCTGCTGGGTTCCCTGGTGCACCCGCATTGCCAGCAGGGATACAAGGATTGAAAACAAGTGATCCAAGGACACACAGCCTGGAGGAGCCCAATTCTGTTTGCATCCTGATGCTAAAATATCACCTCATCCCCATAATATCCTCCTGAACTACACAGAACTTGCCAGGTGTTCCTTTCCGTTCCAAAACACTGATAATTCCTTTTATTAGGCTTCCACAGCCTGGTTCCTCACTCTCACTGCAAAATCAGGGATAGTTACAGTGGCTGTTGCTCATTGACCATCTGAGCAATGACTTATGAAGTGTATTTGAATAGGAAATAGGACCATTAAGGCACTTGGCAATATGGCAGGAGCAAAAGCAGCTCATCAGTTCATCATTTGGTTTAAAAAAATATTGAAAGTTATTTTCATTCCCTAATTATCATAATGAAAACCTGGGGAAGGGATGTGTGTGTGGGAGGACGGAGGGCTGCCGGGATGGGCAGGGAGAGGGATTTATAAATTCACCCAAAAAAAGTGGCGAGACATCCCCGACTGCAAAGGCTGTGAGGATGGATCCTGCATCTTCCTACCCTAAACACCCTCAGCACCTGCAGCAGGCAGCTGGGGAGTCCCTGTTCCACATGGAAACCTCTGGAACATCCAAGAAACCCCAGAATGCATCACTGAACAATGAGGATGGAGCGAACCAGAGCTTGTTCCCATTTTGCATGCCTGCACCCCAAAACACCATCGCTGCCCTCATGATCCCAAGCCAGGCTCGGGCAATCCCAGCCCTGCTTGTCAGTCCCGAGTTCATTTAATCCGTGCATGTGTTTAATTCCCCACACTCTGGCATTTCCCTCCTCTATCACTTTTCACAGCCTGTCAGTCCCGAAATCCTTTTCCGAGCAGCCACATGCCACAGCTACTTAGGAATTACGCCAGCTCCAGCAGTCATTAGGCACTTCCCATGTCCTACATGCAGCTGTGAACATTCCGGCTGCCGAGACTCGCTCAGACAGCGGATCAGCTGCAATCCGAGCGGCAAGGTGAGCAGGGATGGCACCTGCCACGCTCCTGCCTTCAAAGCTTTCAGGTTGTTAATCTTGTGGGCTTTTTTCCTTAAACTTTCCGAAGTTTCCATTTGTTTTCTCTGCTTGAGGAGTCTCAGCAGCCAAGCAGAGAGTCCTCGCTGCCCGTTTATCCCACCGCGGCCCCTGCTGAAGGTGATTCACCCCCTACCCAGACCTTGTTTCCTGCTCCAGGGAAAACACTCCTTCCAGCTTTCCCTGGGCATCCAGGGGTGCTGGCAGCTGCCTCCCGGGCTGGACACACCATCGCTCTGCAGAGGGGTTCAGATACCTGGAGATGTGTATCCAGTGCCTGGTGGGATTCCAGCACACACCAGCTGGAGAGGTGTGGAAACCCACAGGACATAAATGCATCACCTGCTCAAGTGCTGCCACAACTCCTGGTGCCTCCACGTCCCCCTCAGTGCTCCATCACCTGTTTCAGGTGCTTTGCTGCTAAGTCTGGGGCTACTCCGGTGTTCACAAATCACCTGTTTGACTTTGGGTGGCACCAAAAGAGAAAATCATCTTTCCTTCCTTTTGCCCAACACGTGTTGCCAGTAAATGTCTGCATTTTATTTTGGTTTTTTAAACGATCATAGAATCCCTGAATGGTTTGAGTTGGAAAGGACCTCAAAGCTCATCTTGTTCCAAGGGATACCTTCCACTAGACTGGTTTAATAGAGGGGAAACTGAGGCATGCCAAGAAAGCAGGACCTGCCCACCCATCACTCCACAAAGAGCCACATCCCTGGCTGGGAATGCAACCACGAGAACCCAACAGAGGGGTGGTGGGAAAATTTCCCCATGCTCCAGCAGAGCTCAGACCCTCAACTCCCCGACAAACACAATCCCATGGCAATTCCCACCCTGACAAGCTCTGTTTTCCCTGCTGGAGTCATTAGAAAAAGCCACGAGGGCAGCGAGGGGAAGTCAGCGCTCGCCCTTCGCAAGGTCAACAAAAATCCCTCAAAATGTCACAGAGTTTTGCGAGTCCTAAATGAAGCAATTGCTTAATCTACCTGGGGGATTGCAGCTATTATATCCACTGCCGTAAACAAGCCTCAGCTCCAGCTCCGAAGGATTGCACCGGCGGAGAGGAGCCGAGGCTAAATTGACAAGTTGTCTCCGCTGCCCTTGAAACTCAATTTGCCATCGCTCACCTCATTTCAAATTAGCACAGAGAGAAACCTCGTCGGCCGAGCTGCTCTTTTGGGGCTCTTACACAAGATCCCTGCTCCACACGCTGGTGCTTCGGGGGCTCATCCTGCTGCGACAGGAATAGGGAAAAGCTGGAGATTAAATGCAGACCCTCGGACGCGTTCCAGGCCAGATTGGATGGGGCTTGGACAATGTGGGATAGTGGATGGCTCTTCTGCCCATGGCAGGGGGTGGAATGGGATGAGCTTTAAGGTCCCTTCCAGCCCAAACTGCTCTGTGATTCTATGAAACTAGGGAGAAATTCAGCTTTTTACCAACAAGCCTGCAAAAAGTGTGTACATTCCTAAAATCCTGAAGACTTGAAAGGGATGAGTACAGGAGCAGAGCTGTGCACAGAGGTGGAGCTTATACCTGCTCCAAGGCATCATCTGGGACTGTGCCGAATGCTCACAGCAGGTCGGGATGGCTCGAGGAAGAAGAGATCCTCCAGATTTGTGTGCAACTTTTTTGAAAAAGGCCCTGAATAGAAACAGGCTCGAACCACATTTGCAATAAACGTGTTCAGCATCCAGGGAATTCGCTTTGTATTTTCAAAAGAGGAGTTTTCAATAGCTGTGATTTCAGGTGAAAGTTTCATATCAATGCTGGATGGATGGTATTAAAAAAAAAAAAATCAAAGGCAGTATTATTAACCTGGAGCCTGAAATGGTCTTGTTTTCATACCTCAACCTGGATCTGGCAGAAGCTGCTGCCGCCACTTCTACACTTGCACCAGAACTTAATGCCAACAGCCCCCTGCCTTCAGAGGGATGGGGCTTATCCACGTGCTGGAACAGACCTGGTGCTCTGGACACCCTCAGCAGCAGGATGGGGGATGCAGCAGAGTTAACACAGACATGCAACCACCAGAAGGGCTGCAGTGGCCTTGCCAGTGCAGCCACAGCCACGTGTGACCTGCCCCAGTGCCCCTCCAGCCGCCACTCACATGGGCTGGCACTCACCCACCAAACTCCCGTTCCTCCAGGAGGGGTTAAAACCTTGCTGGGATCTCCCTTGCTGCTCTCAGGAGAAGCTCCACCTTCTCTCACCTCCAGGAAGCTCCTGGAGGTGCCCAAACCTGGCTCTGCAGCTCTCACAAAGGGCAACATCCACAGACTCTCCTGAGCAGCAAAGGCACCTCCTGAGCCTCAGGGAAGGCTGAGAAGCCAAGCAAAGGAGGAAAAACGCGTCACTGGGGAGATCCAGAGGGCGAGGATGCTGCTTCCTGCCCTTCCCAGCTTTGCTCAGCACCGAACACACCCAGGGCTGGGGGCACTCAGTGCAACCCAACCCCTGCAGACCCCGCGCTGCGGCGGGGCTGCTGTGACAAAGCCTCGCCACGTTTGGTCACCCGCAGCACGCGGAGGGACAACGGGCCTGACTGCGGCCGTCTGCCCTCGCTGCCCGCACAAAGGGCCCCTTGACAGCCGGGCCAGCGATGGCCTTCAGCCCTGCTGTGGGCAGCACAAGAGGCCTTGTGTTCCCTTCAGTTCCCTTGTGTTTCCTGGTGCTCCCTGGTGCTCCCGGGGTGGGAGTGGATAAAGAGCCACTGTTGGCAGTGGCTGGCATTACTGGCTGACCCGTGCCCGCCAACACCCTCCTGCCTTTGCCACCCCCAGATCTGCGACTGCCCCGACCCCCCAACACCCTGCGGGGAGGGCACACTGGGATGCTGGAAGGAGGCAGGTACCAAGCTCAGTCCTGTGATTCAGGCTCTCCAGGATGCCAGGACAGCAGCACAAGCACTTCCCTCGAGCATCACGGCTTTGATGCTTGTCCTGACCTCAACACCCGCAGTAGCTCACGGGTCTAAGAGCATCAGGTGTTAAAACAGCACGTGTTAAGAGATTCCTGGTTGGTTTTGGTTTCTCAGCACCAAATCTTTCACAGGGCTAGAATTTGCTTTCCAAAATAAACAGCAGAGTGTGGAAAAAGAGGGAAAGCAAAGATGGAACTAAGAGCTCCCAGTAAATCCCAAGCAATTTGGAGGCAGGTAGCAGCATCCGGATGGGATTCAGTCTGGGGGCAAGGCACAAAGATGAGGCCAGTTGGTATCTTCTCATGTTTCACCCATCTTGAGTTAAACCAGAGCCTCTGTGCTGTTTTTAACTCAAACCCCTTGTTCTAAGCCCCATGTTCTTGCTCCAGCTCCCAATTTTCCGATGCATCGCATGAACTGCTTCCTTTGGATGAGCTGTGACTGCAGCACAGCCCAGCTCTCTGGCATAAAAACTTCTCCCCTCCACTCACCGTCCCTAATTCATCCCCCGTGCCTGGCACACAGACCTGCCCTCACCCTGCAGCTTCTGGTGTGCCAGTGGCCTTTGCTCCCAGCCCGCAGGGTGTTATCCGTGCTATCCACACCAGTGACTGCAGGGGAAGGCAGAACTGTGCCTGCTCCCGGGGATGACACTCCTCACCTTCTGCCGCCGCATCTACTGACAAAATTCAAACCAAGTGAGCAGATGGAGAAGCGAGTGTGAAAATTTCCCCCCCCCACTGCTCCCATTTGAATCAGCCACAGGTGATTCCCGTGCCCTGCCAGGCACAGGGGGTGCCGAGCTCGTGGGGCAATGGGAACAAGCAGGGAGGGGGCATTACCTCCTGGAGTAGTGGACACGCAAGGAATAACGGAGCTGCCCATCGCAGAGCACCGAGCACACAGTTCAGAATATTCTGTGATTAGCTGGAGAGCATTCACATTAGGAGAAGAATTTGCCTGAGCAAATTCCCTTGAATAGTCGTGATCTGAGCACTGCAGCAGCTTGGCCAGGCAGAGAGGTTACAGCAGGGCACTGACACTCAGAGAAAACCTGGGCTCTGCCAAAATACATCTCTCCCTGACCCCCTGCTCCCTTCTGGGGCTTCTGGCCCTGCTCCCACAGCAAAACCACCAAAATCCAACCTGGAAAAAGCTCAGGAGCTCTGTGCTCTCACACCCCATGGCAGCCTCATGGCTGCCTTTCCTCTATCACAAAAAATCCAGGGCCAGATCCATGAGCAGCATCCCAACCCCCCACTGAAACTCCCGCTGATTTATGTCACTGAGGATCCTCCTACAAGCCAAACCCGAATCAAAGCATTCCCGGGAGAAGCCCTGTGCCTCCCCACCAGCAAAAAGAGCTTTTGACCACAGTGTGTGGTGTAGAATTTGACTTTGAGTGACTACCATAAAGTGGTTTTATTTTTAAGCTGTTTTATGCTGTTTCCCCAGCTCACGAGGAGTGCACCTTGATGTCAACAGGACTCTTTTGTCTTTGTAAGCTATTTTGAGGCAAAATATCTGTAAATTACTTCCCCAAACCTCCGCACAAGCAGATCATGCAGAGAAAATAGGCTTTGCAGGAATGCAGTAAATTGTTTCTGTCACACAAGGAAATATAACCAATGGAAATCGTTATGGATGAGTCATTATGAGAGGGACCGAAAAAATTAACCTTCATCCATTTCCTTCATCTCGGAGCGTGTGCGAGGGTGTGCACGGGAGAAGGAAGGTGGAGAGCACCTGCTGAGTGAGGGCACGGAGCTGGGGGAAAGGTGGGATGTGCAAGCAGCTGTAGGCAGGGAAAACCTGACTGTTGGGGAGAGGGTGCCAGGATTGGGGTGCCGCAAAAGGAGAGGTGCCTCAGCCCCCACCCCCGAGATGGAAAGGGATGCTCCGGAGCGGGAGGAATTTCTGCTCAATCCCATTACACAGGAGGGGGATGCGCTTTTCCAGCTATTATTATGCATTGATTTTGTCTATCCCTGTCCTCAAATCCCATGAAAACCTCGGGGGGTGAGCGTGTTTAAGGAGGAAGGTGAAGCCAAAGCTCGGTGAGCATGTGCTGTCTCCCACCTGCTGCCACCACAGCACATCCCAACACACCAGTTCTTGCCTGATCCTCTGTGACTCCAGAGTAAACACGCAGTTTTCTATTCGCCAGAGGTTTGTTTTTTTTTTTGTTAAATGCAGAGAAAACAGAGAAGGAATGCAGCAGTGTGGGCCAACGAGCGCTGCTTGCGTGGGAGAGGTGGCTCCAGGAGACAGAAGCTTCAGCTAGAGGAGAACGTGTGAATCCGGCAGAGGAAAACATTTATTCCCACACATTTGGGATAAAACCCATCTGTAGTAACTCCAGCTCAGCACCACCCCACTCTGCTTCAGCCCCTCACCATTAACCAAGCGCCGTGCGCGCATTTCGCTCTGCACCTGCGCACATCCCCTGCAGAGGGTACAAAAAATAAGAAGCAAATCCATTTCCAGAGTGGCAGATAACGATTCTTCCGGCCACGGCACGCAAACAAGGCGGCAGAAAAGGCTCAAGTGTTAAATGTTCCCTAATGTGCAGTAATTGATTTCCATGTGTGCAGTAATGGATTTGGTCACATCATGCAACAATGGATTTGACATGGGTTCTCGCTGATATTATAAACATAGTTAAGTCGTTAGCGCGGTGCCTGGGAATTAGGCCTTTAATAGCACTGACCCCGTGCCCTGAGCCAGCTGGCCGGCACTGGCAGCCACCAAAATCTTCAGGGCTGCTTCATGCTCAAGGACGCAGCCGGCAATTTAACAGCTAAAAGCCGCTCGGAGCTGAGCAAAATGCATCCCGAGTTATCCTCCATCCACTTGCTCACATGGACACCATTCCTCTCCAGTCCATCTCCTTCCCTGGCTTTTTGCAGACCTCAAGGTGTTGTGCTCCCACCTCGGGGATGGGCAGGGGGAGTGGCATAGAAACTCAGGCTGGTTTGGGTTGGAAGGGAGCCTGAAATTCATCTAGCTCCAGCCCCTCAGGTTGCTCCAAGCTCCGTCCAAGAACAGCCAGCAAAAGGTGTTCAGCACCACCTCAGTCCCAATAAAACTTGGTTTCTGAAGTTTGTTCTGCTTCCCATCCCAAGCAAAGTGATTCAAACCTGCAAGGCCTCGCATTCTGCCCTCTGAGCCCAGCTTGTCTCATCTTAGGACAGTTTGGGTGGGAAGGGACCTTAAAGCTCATCTTGTTCCAGCCCTTCCTGCCATGGGCAGGGACACCTCCCACTATCCCAGGGTGCTCCAAGCCCCGTCCAGCCTGGCCTTGGACACTGCCAGGGATCCAGGGGCAGCCACAGCTGCTCTGGGCACCCTAGGCCAGGGCCTCCCCACCCTCCAAAGGAAGCCAAAATTTCCTTCCCAATATCCCATCTGTCACTGCCCCTCTGGCAGTGGAAGCCATTCCCTGGGTCCTGTCCCTCCAGCCCTTGTCCCCAGTCCCTCTCCAGCTCTCCTGGAGCCCCTTTAGGCCCTGGAAGGGGCTCTGAGCTCTCCCTGGAGCCTTCTCCTCTCCAGGTGAGCACCCCCAGCTCTCCCAGCCTGGCTGCAGAGCAGAGGGGCTCCAGCCCTTGGAGCATCTCCATGGGCTCCTCTGGACTCACTCCTGCAGCTCCACATTCTTTGAGGTCTTTGCCTCCACTAAAAACCATCTTCCATGTCCTATAGCCCAGCCTTTTACAGGTTCCTGCACCCGCTGCAAGCACTGGTGGGAGAAGTCATAGAACTTCATAGATTCATGGAATCATGGAATGGTTTGAGTTTGGAAGTAACCTTAAAGATCATCTTATTCCAACCCCCATCACCACCACCGTGTCCCCTGTCGGAGGAAACACCAGCTGAAGCCCAACACCATCTCCTGTCAGCTCGGAGGGACCACAAGGCAGTTGTGGAGGGTTGGAACTGGTTCCCATTGGGTGTTTACAAGCCTTGCAGCAGTGTTAAAAATCTGTTATTTTCACTTGAGCACTGCAGCAGCGCTCGCCTTCTGTCGAGAAGTGATTGGGCTCCTGTCCGTCAGGGACACGGAGCGATTGTACAGAGAAAATTGCATTCAGCAATGGGGGATTTAAGAGGGTGCCTGCTCTCAAACAGGGCTCCAATTAATTAACTCAGAGGAAGGGGCTGCTCAGAGTTTGCTCAGTGTTTTCTGTGTTTTCCTTGGTGCATTGAATTTATTGGCGGGTGCCTTGGTTTGTTTCTTTCTTGCTTTTCTGTTTGTCTTTAAGGCTCTTTGCGGGATGATAAAGCGTAGGGAATGTGTTTACTCGGCAGGGGATTAATTGGCAAGCAGGCAGGAGAAACGGCTGGGCCGAGCCCCAAATTCCAACCCTCACACGGCACCTGCCAGCACTGGGAATGGAAAAGCCTCCTGGCCAGCCCCGTGCTCGTGGGATTTTGTAGCACAAGGGTGTCAAGGTCCACCAGAAGCTGTAGAAGGAAAGGATCTCAGGGATGGACCTTTCATTTCAACTCTTCCAACCCTGCATCGTGCAAAAACTGGGGGAAATTAGCAAACATCAATGTCGTGGGCATGAGAAATGTACCGGAATCGGGCATGCAACAATTGGGAGCAACGCTGAGCTCTGAAAAAACCAGGAAAGCCTTTTCTTGGGATTGTGGCTTCTGCCTGAGCCAGCTTAGGGCTGTTTCACAGGTTGTGGTAGGGGCTGCAATACCCTCCACTGCTCCCTTCTGGCTTTGGTCACCTGCTAGGACAAGAAATTCCTCAAGGCATGGATAATTTCTTCATTTTTTCAACAACAAACACAGGAGAATTTGACCTCTGGTGGAGTCCCATCATGCAGGCCATACCCTAGGAGAGAATATTCTGTGTTTAAAGAGAATTGGAGATTGGTGTTGCACTCGGAGAGACCGTGGTGCACAAGTGGTGGAACCACGTGGATGGGTTTCAATCAAAGGACACCTGGAGAAGCACCACTGGGATGCCTGTGACTCCTGAGGAGAGCAGGTGCCCCCGCCATGGGGATGGGATTTGGAGGAGCACATCCTCCAGCTTGTAATTCCCCTATTTCCAATGGAATCACGTTCTTCAAGAGCAGATGGAGATGAGGAAGCTGGAGATTCATGCCCAGAACACAGCCCCACCTCTCCAGGGGAGCCCTCCCCAAACACAACCACAGCCACGTCCCCAACCGCCCAGCCCTGACTTCTCCCTCAGACCGAGACGTTTCACAGCACCGCTGCCATTTCCAGGGGTGAGAAAGGTCCCCTCCTTGCCCTCGGCCCTAATCTTTCAAAGGAATTAATCTTCAAAGCAATCTCACCCCGGAAGAGCAAGTTTTGATTTATGAGCGGGGGCGACAGCTGAGCTCCTCTGACGGGAGATGGGAAGCGTTGGCTGGATGGGGTCAGCGCCAGGAGGAACCTCCAGAGGAACAGGACCCCAGACCACAGCTGGAGCAACCACCACCTCTTCGTCCTTGGGAAATTCCACCCTGCCTTATTTCCTTCATCAACCACGGAAAGCAAGTTTCCCACCTCCAATAAATTTTTTTAACAAAGAGTTGACCTCAGCAGTAGCACGAGAGCCTCCTCAAAGGCTTTGTTTTCCTCTCATAACACCATTCCCTACTACAAATTGCAGCATAACCTACACACAAAACTGAACCAAGGGGATTTGGCTTCATTGAAATAAAACATTTTGATGAAATTTTAAATGAGAAAATGGTGATGGCCCCCACAAAATGATTTGATTTCGGTGAATCTGTGTTTTCATTTTGAAAACTGATTCATTAGAATTTTTTTTTCCAACCAGCTCTAATCAAAGTGCTTTAGGCGTTTTTGAAAATTTCAGTCCCGAGCTTCAAAACAATTTAATTTGTGTTATAAAGCAGCAAAGTTTATGACACAGAGATACAGCGAATGGAAGCACTTTTTGACTTTGCAACCACTTCAACTTTAAGAAATTAAATTAATGGTGATGTGGGAGAGTAATTTCAAAAGTTTCTTTCCCGAAGTACAGAAAGTATGTTCCAACTCATCTGAAGGCAGACTTTATAAATATAATATAAGGTTGTCATCTCCACGCTTACAGCTTGCTTTTCACTACCACCAGCTCCATTTAAAGTTTCTTCAGGTCGTGAGCAAATGAAATAAAAGAACTCATTTCAGTTCGTGCAAACTCCAGTGACGGGATCATTATAGAGAGCATCTCCAAAGGGAGAAGGAAAAAGAGGAGAGAAAGCAGAGGATATATGGCAAAAATGGAAAGAGAATGAGAACATCACGGGAAATGCTCATTCCAACAAGGGCCCCATTCACCCGCTCTTGTCTTTCCTTCAGGGTTAGTTCGTGTTTCATTACAGATTAACACAGCATCTCTTCTCTCGAGCCTCTCGCTGGAGATCGCTCCATCCATTTAAATAGATTTCAAAAGCCAGGATTGATCTATGCCAAGCTGTAATTCTGGATGGGAGCGTGGAAGTTAATGCACTCCAGCCTCTGCAGAGAGAGGGAGGTGTGTGAATTGCTTCCTCGGTATGATAAATTCATTAGATAAAGGAACCCGAGATAACAGGAACAGCACTTGGAAAGCATCTGGTGGCACGGATGTGCAGGGAAGGGGGTCACAGCAGGACTCTCATGGCTTGCATTAGAGCAGAGGACTGAACAAAAGAGACTTGTACAGGGAACTGCAAGGGACCTTTGGGTCAAGCACTCCTACTTTTTCCTCTCTGAGATAACCACATAACAATCCAACAGCTGCTTGAACCTGTGAATGCCATCCCATGGAAAGCATCTCAAAATGCCAACCAGGAAGACTATGTGAAAAATGAAATATCATGCCCCTGAGTAGAGTGGAACCACGGATCATGTCTGAAATGCTGCTGGTAGAGATGCAAAAACTGATACCAGAAATCTGCTGTGCTGTCCAGGCTGGATGCAGGGGATGGGGCAGTAGGGAGTGACACAGCCACAGGCTGTGTAATCCCTGCTATCCCACCAGCTCCTGGCACTTCCACCTGCAAGCACCAGGATCTGGCAGCTCGCTGAGCCAGCCCTCCCCAGCCTGTTTAAATTCAGCTCCACTGCCACAGGGGAAGGAGCACGGCAGGCTCCGAGGATCTGCTCTGATGGCTTGGCTCTCAGAGACAAAGAAAGGGGAGGGTGCTTTGGTAGCCACAGGAAGGAGACTAATAAACACTGGAGGTGGGAGCAAAGCCATGGAGATCAACGGGGCATCACAAAGCAGGAGAGTGAAAAATGGGAGGAACGCTCTCACAGGGAAGAAGGGGAAGGAGCACGGAAAGCCAGCAAGAGATTAGGGATGCTAAAAACTGGCAGGTTTGGAAGGTCCAGCACCATCTCCAAGGGCATTGCAGGAAGCCCACAGGAAAGAGAAGCCTCAGAGCAGGGTCCTGCAGCCGAGGGAGGCTCTGTGATCAGAGAGCAGCAGGTCAGGCTCAAGCTTTCCCAGAACCCTGTGCCAGGATGACAGCCAGGAACACCTGCACCCTGCTGGCTCGTCCACGAGGTTACCCGTTCTCAACCAAACCTCCCCATCCCAGGGAGGAGGAATTCAGCACGAGGAGATTACCGCGGCAGGAGAGCCGCTCGCAGCCACGGCGCTGGCAAAGCCTTCCCACAACAGCGAGTGAGCTGCCAGATGGATTTTGATCTCATTAATCTGTTTCGGGGCCAGCCGGCAGCGCGGGGCTGCCGTGGGCGAAGCGGCACGCGACACCTTCCTCCAAACCCTTGGAAAAAGGGAGAGATTTTACATAGAAATGTTCTCCCACTCAGAGCACTTCAGGCACCCCAGTGCTGGAAGTGTGGGTCATATGTGGCCGGAGAAGCTGTGGCTGCCCCATCCCTGGAGGTGTCCAAGGCCAGGCTGGGCAGAACTTGGAGCAATTCAGGCTGCTGGAAGGTGTCCCTACCCACAGCAAGGGACTGGAACATGATGGGCTTTAAGGTCACTTCCAACCCAAATCACTCCTGACTGTACAATTCTTTATCTGCGCTATTAATTCATTTATCAGTTCTGCAGCTCAGAGCTTGTTTGGATTTCACGTAAGGTAATGAGGATACTGCAATCTCTATCCAGGGAAAAGTCTTTCCTGTGCTCACTAGAGGCTGTATAAATTAAATATCCTCTTTGGTGGAAGGGTCAGTGCTGTCCAGTGGATAATGTACCAGTCTGGGGCCTGGGGTCCCCACTCTGGTACTGGTTCAGTAGATAACCTCAAGGATTTTAAACACCCATTGCATCCTCTCTGCTTTCTCCTGAGTAAAATAGGGATACCACCAGAATTGAGATCTCCCAGTAAAAAGCATTCCATAATTGTTATTGTAGGATTGAGGAACATATAGAAGGGTCTATAGCAAAGCCTGAGACACCGAAAGGGACGGGACAACTAGGCTGGAACTACAGGTGTCAATAAATCAGCTACAGTGCAGGAGGAGTCTCAGCTTAGGGTAGAATCACAGAATGGTTTGGGTTGGAAGGGACCTAAAGCTCATCTCAGTCCAACTCCCTCGCCATGGACAGGGACATCTTCCACTAGACCAGGTTAAGACCTGGTATTAAACATTTCCAGGGATGGAGCAGCCACAGCTTCTCTGGCCAACCTGTGCCGGGGCCTCACCATCCTCCCAGGGAGCAATTTTTTCCTAATATTTAACCTAAACCTACCCCCTGCCAGTCTGAAACCATTCCCTCTTGTTCTTTGCAGCTGGACCAAGCCTAGAGTGAAGCTGGGAGCACCACAGCGTGGAGAGGCCACTTCCAGCTGTCACCAGCCAGAAAAGGAGCTGTTGCTTTCTCTCACTGAGGGTCCTCCTGCTCCTTCCACCCCTGTGCTGCACTCACTGATCACCCAGTGCTGCACAGCGGCCTCTGCCCAGCACGAGTTCAGCTTCAAAGCCACGCCAACCCACGGATGTGAGGGGCTGCTCACACTCAGAGCACACCGAGTGCAGGGCAGCTTGGTCCGCGTCAATTAGGGATAAATTTAAGCTAATGAGAAGTAAGTGTCCAGGCAGGGCTTTCCATCGATTCGGTTAAACCAATGTAAAAGAGCAAGTGCATGTGTGGATCTGAGGCTGCGTGTGTGTGGATGGCTGCATTGCTCCTTGGCAGTTTTCCCCCAAACCTTCCTCGGTTCATTCTGAAGGTTTTTCAGATGAAAGCCCCAAATTTGCAGTGTTTTGTTCTGTTTTCAAGTAATGATGCTCACACGGCACTTCCAAACCCTCTGTGAAGCAGAGCCACTGTTTCCTTTTGTACAGAAAAGTCGGGAGATAAATTGCAGATGATTCAGTAAATAACTCAGCCTATGACCTTGATGCTTATTGATTCCTCAAGCTGTTTATCTTTCTTCTGTGCTCCCCAGCAAAAACAATTATCACTTAATTATAAAGCAGCTTGGCTTGAGGGAACCACCAATCGGCTGGCACAGGATGAGTTCATCCCTGCACACCACACAGCCCCGACCAGAGCGACTGCTTAGGATTCAGAGCCACAAACTTCATTATTTTCCTCCTAGCTCATGTTTTTCCCCTCGTTTTAAAATCACTTAAGGATGTTTAGCCAATCCGGGTGTTTGACTGCCCGAATATTCGCGATGGATGGGATCGAAACAGCAAGTGCCAGCGTTGGAAAGGGGGGAAAAAATAGAACTAGAATGATAAAAAAGAAGCACAAGGAAAGGTTGCTGGTCCTGGAAATAAAATACCTGGGCTGTTCTCTCCTTCAGTGACCTTGGGTAAAGCATTTTCCCTGTTGCCTCCCCTTCCCTCTGTGCAGAGCTGTGCCAGCCGTGCGCAGAATCCGGCGCAGAGGATTCTTCCTGCTCTTGACCGAAGTTTCCCAATGCCACTGGGATGGGAAAAATGACAGCTTGGCACTGCTGCAGCCATGCATGCATTTGGAAAGCACTTAGAGACATCCATTAGCACGGGAAAGGGAATTATCATCCCCACCCCAAGGCAGGAGGAGGCAAAGGAACCTCCCCCTTCACTAGAAATGAAGGATTTGTGATTTTCATGCACTTTTGAGCTGTGCCACCCTCCAGTGAAAGAGGTGAGGGGGTCCACAGAGGGATCTGGACAGGCTNACACTCCAGACTCCCTAAACGTGCCCCTGCCCTGCGAAAGCACACAGCCTGCAGCAGAGACACTTCAGTTCCCAGCGCTAGATGCTCTTCAGCTGCCAGATCCCCCAAACCTGCCCTCCTCCTCCTTCTCCTCCTCCCACACAAACCCTCAACAGCAGCAAACTCGGTTAGGGAGCGGCGGGACCCTGATGCGATCAGACTGAGGGATCCAACGCGATGAAGAGCAGCAGCAGCCACAGCCACTAAACAGACAAACATGGTTACACGCCGTAAAGAGATCAGGGACAGCCGGCACACCCCGGGGCCGGCCCCGCGGAGCTGCGGGGGGACACCGAGCCTCTGTCCCCGCCGTGCGAGCCGGGACCAGGAGCGGAGCCACACGATGGCACTGTGTTTTCCAGAGCTCTCCAGCTCCCGCAGGATTCGCAGCAGTGCCGGACCCAGCGCAGCATCGCCCAGTGCGAAACACCTCAGGCTTTGCAGGAAAACCCTAAAGACCTGGCAGGCTGCTGCCAGCTCAGCACGGAGGGCTCAGGAAAGGCTTTACAGAGCATCCCTGCCCGGGTGCCGGGGTCACCGCTCGGCAGCTCTGACGATCCACGCTCCAGCCCTGTCCCTAACCGCACCAAATAAATTCCGTTTCAGCCCAGGGCAGAGGGGCTCTCCATCCCACTGTGGGCAGGACACTGAACCACAGCATCCCAGAGCGGTTTTCGTTGAAAGAGACCTTAAAGCCCGTCTTGTTTCACCCCTTGCCATGGGCTGGGACACCTTCCACTGTCCCAGGCTGCTCCAAGCCCTGTCCCACCCGGCCTTGGACACTGCCAGGGATCCAGGGGCAGCCACAGCTTCTCGGGAGAACCAGTTCCAGCGTCATAGTTGCAAAAGTATTTTCTACTGTCTTTATTCGGGACCAAAATCTCCTTTTATTCATCTGTGAGTACTCCAAGAGCTTTTATGCCGTTAAGGAACTCCCAGTATAACCCAGCACACAGATCCAGCTTGTCTGCAGTGCCCAGGCTGTTGGTCTTAATTAATTCCTGCCTCAGAATTGGAGTAGAAAAGATTGCAAACAGATCAGACCACAGGCTGACATCCCTATTGATAACAAGTAGAGCTGCCCATAACAACCCCTGTTCCTTACATTCTCCAGCCAGGAACCACAAAACACATTCCTACACACTTTGTGGTGGTTTTTTTTTCCAATCTTTTAAAGCAGTTTAAGGAGTGGAAATAAGCAATACCTGCCCTCCAACTCCTTTTTCCTCCCCATCCCATTTGCATACAGCACATTCACCTTATGCCCATCACAGCCTGGATACAGGTGTGCACCTTTCCAAAAGTACAAATATCCTCTGCAGCCGCTCATCAGCTCTTCAGCCACATGGCAGGAGAATATTCCACATCCTCATGCTCCCACAGACTGAAGTTTTATGGCCCCGTGTTGCCCAGGGAGCAGCCAGGAGCAATCCAGGATATACTGTACCCTTGCAGGAGGGGATTGTCACATTAAAAAACCTCTAAATGCTTAAAAGGGTTTTCGTTTAGAGTCTCCTGCCGTGAAGTGTCTTCAAGGGCCCCAGATTTATTATTTCATCAGAAGATCAGAGAGGGGAAGTTTGTAGCAGATCAAACAAATAGGAATACATTAGGAGAGACAGTAGGAGAGGCTGGAGAAACTGTTGGATTAAATAAAGTGGGACAGAATCCCTGCTGACCAGGGCGGTTGTTTTCGCCCACAGCTCCCACCCCATGGGCCCCAATCCCTGCCCAGGCACCACCAACCCTGGAGATGCCAGTAGGGTCCTGGGGAGGGGAATAAAGCCCTGGCTGGCAGCAGGACCCACCTCCCATGCCCTGACTCCTAAAGCCAAGGGGAGTCTATTTCCTACCAGATTTCATTACAGATCCAAGATTTGGAAAACATGCCAAAGGAGAGGGTGCAAGGGGGGAAGATAGATCTTCTGGGAAAAAATGCCTTAAGATGGGCCTGAATTTGCTTCCCAGCCCTGCTGCAGAATCCAAGGGTTCATTCTTTCTCTGTGCCTCAGTTTCCCCATCCCAAGAGCAAGCCTCATAACCTTCTCTTCCCACACTTAGAACCATAAAGATCGGAGTTGAGCTCTCAGATCACAGAGTCCAACCATTAACCCAGCCCTGCCAAGGCCACCACCAACCCATGGCCCTGAGCACCACATCCACACATTTAATTAACACTTCCAGGGACGGCGATTCCACCATTTTTCCCCGGACTTGACAAGCCCTTCAGGGAACAAATTTTTCCTAATTTCCAATCTGCTTCATGGGATGGAGGCGGAGTTGCTCAAAGCTGGGAGGAGTGGTCAAAGCAGCTCTCCAGGACAGGCTGGAGAGGTGGGCAGGAAAGAACTGCCCAGAGTTCAACAAGTGCAGGTGCTGCTCCTGGGGAGGATAATCCCAGGCACCAGCACCGGCTGGGGGTGGCCTGGAGGGCAGCTCTGCAGAGAAGGACCTGGGGGACAACGAGCTGGTCCTGAGCCAGCCCCGTGCCCTGGGGGCAAGGAGGCCACAGGGACCCAGGGATGCATTGGGAAGAGCATTGCCAGCAGGTCAGGGGTGATCCTGCCCCTGTGCCCAGGCCTGGGGCACCTCTGGAGTGATCCNGGACTGAGCGCTGGAACGAATCGGCCAGGGAGGGTGTGGAGTCTCCCTCGCTGGAGATGTTCCAGAACCGTCTGGACACCCTCCTGTGCCCTGTGCTCTGGGATGACCCTGTTGGAGCAGGGAGCTGGGACCAGCTGAGCCTCTGTGGTCCTTTCCCTGACCCGTTCTGGGATTCTGTAATATCAGCTGATGCTCTTGGTCCATCAGGAACGGGGGGGTTTGCTGCAGAAAACAGCAATTCCCCCGACACTGCTCCGGGGACTCGACTCAGGCCTGCGCTGTTGGGAGCTGCTATTTGGTGCCACGCTTTCCCCAACATTTGTGAGTTGGAACACGTCAGCCTCTCCATTTCTTTGCCCCCCTCCCCAGCCCGTGGCAGCTGAACAGGCTTCGGAGCCTTCTGTTCCCATCCCACCCCCAGCACCTCTCGGCTCCCCAGCAGCTGTCAGCTCGCACGGCTTCATCTTGGGAGATCAGTGGGCGGACATGAATATACACCAAATATATATAGAAATGTGCACAGGAGGGCTTTGCTTCTGCTCACACGTCTCGTGGGAGCGGGTCGGGAAGTGGGCTGCCAGCACGTCTCCTCTCTTAAATCCTCATTCACAAGACGAACGTCACACCTCCGAGGTCAAGCCACGCTTGAGTTTTAATTCATTAAGCTAACTTCTGTGCTGGCTGAGTCTGCAGTCTTGAGGAAATTGCTATTTTATTGGGGTGGAAATGGGAAAGCTTCTCCTGCTGCTACCCAGTCACTGGAATTTGGGTTCCCACCAGCACCTCCTCTGCCAGTCTGCGCTTGGGTGCTTCACCCAGGGGTGACAACCCCGGCTGCCACTAAATCTCTGCACTCACAGGACCAGCTCTGCCAAAAATCACTCCTTGAACGAGAAGCCATAGCCTCATCCCGAGTGATCTGGGGCAGTGGACAGTGATGCTGCCCCCCAAAACAAGCCAGGAGCCTGCCCCCCTTGAAGAAGCTTTAAAAGGTGTGAGACAGGCTGTGACATCCCTGGGCAGGGCTGGGAGACACGGGGATGCTCCAGAACATTCAAATGAATGGAGACAGGCAGGAACATCCCTGGGAAGGGCTGGGAGGCACAGGGATGCTCCAGAACATTCAAATGAATGGAGACAGGCAGGAACATCCCTGGGAAGGGCTGGGAGGCACAGGGATGCTCCAGAACATTCAAATGAATGGAGACAGGCAGGAGCATCCCTGGGAAGGGCTGGGAGACACTGGGATGCTCCAGAACATTCAAATGAGGGGAGACAGGCAGGAGCATCCCTGGGAAGGGCTGAGAGACACAGGGATGCTCCCCAGGGTGATGGAGAGCAGCAGGGCAGGAGGCAGGGAGGTGCTGTCACTGAAATACCAAACACAGTATCTCGGAGTGACCTCGACCTCCAGCTGCCACGCAGAAAAGGTAGAGAAAAAGGAGGAAAAATAATGTTTTCACTCCTGGCAGCTCAACAGAGACAACACCTGCTTCTGCCTGCTCCAGACTCAGCAAAACCCGGCTTCCATCACCTGATCGTGTACACGGCGAGCCCACGCAGACACACAAAAATCAATGCACATCGATCCCTAAGCCAGGAATTCATAAACTCCTTTAAAGGTCAAGGATTGATTTTTCACTTTCTGTAAAAAGAAGAGACTCCTGCCATCCGCCTCCTGCCCCCATCAGCCAGCTCGTCCCGTGCTTCCCTCCCCGGCAGCTCCGCACCGAGGCGCGGACACCTTCCCCATGTGCACAGTCATCGTGGAAAACACAAGTGGCACATACAGAAAAACATGTTGCACTTGTAGCTGGCATCTTGCAGTGACGATGCGCTTGTGGTAGGCATCTCGTAGAAATGCCTGTGTGCGTTTAACTCCTGGCTTGCTGGAGGTGCTGTTTTTCAGGGTCTTGAAGAGAGAGGAGCTCTCGCAGGCAGGAGCAGCATCCCTTCCCTCACTGATGCCCAGGATCTCACCAAGCAGGCTCTGATTTATTAATTTGAAGACCACCACCCCTGGCTCCTGTCCCTCTGTAGGCCCACAGAGACCTCAAATCACCTCACCCAGCCTCCTATGGCAGCTCCTCCCTTCAGAGGACAGCGTCAGCCTCCTCCTCTCCGAAGGCTGCCTACACTGAGCCTCCTGCCACATAGACATCCTCACCTGATGGACATTCCCAGCTGATGGACATTCCCAACATTCCCACCATGCCAGCAAGGGCTTCAAGCAGCCCACCCCAGACCGAGCCAGGCACTCTCCTCCTCTGCCCCTCAATTTGCCCTCAAAAGCCGCAGTGGGCAGTGACACCCAATTGCTGTCACAGAGCTGGTCTCCATTTCAGGCTCCTGCTGTCCTTTGCTGGAAGCTGGCAAATCAATCCTCCAGGGAATCATAACTGCCCTGCCCTGGCCCTGCTCCCTGGGTTTCTGGCCCCTTTCCCTGGCACACCTCCTCGCCAGGCTGGAAGTCCCTCTGCCCGAAGTCCCCTCTGCCTCCTCTCACCATCACCTCCACAGCCAGCACTTTGCACACAAATCCCTCATTCTTTTAGGGCCTGAGTAGATAATTCCAGGAGTAACTACGTTTTAAAGCCTTTCCATCACCCCCGTCCCTGCATAATCCTGGTCCATCTCCACGACACCCTCTAGTCACAGCCTGCTGCTGTCCACAATTCCCACTCCATCCAGGCGCAGGATGCAAAGCTTCAAAATGCAAAGAGCTTTCCCCAGTCCGGCCATGACTTATTGCTCTTTGGAGGAACAAGAAAACCAATCTAAACAGTGCTGGATTTAATTGATTTCTCCACGTTTCCTCGATGGAAGCTCAGCGGGAAAAGTCGGAAGCACAATGGATGCAGAGGAGCAGCTGTGGGGGGCTGTCCCACACCGGGGCACATAGGCAAGGCTTTCCATGTACTTTAGCAAGCATTAAGGCAGTCGTAGAAACCATGAAAGTCACGTTTCCCTGTTTCTAGAGGAAGTTTTCCTCCTTGCGAAGCCTAGGGAAGCACTAACAAAGCAGAATTTAAATGATCCTCTGCAGAAATAAAGGGTTCAGCCTCACAGGTCTGGAGTTCCCCAAAAACCTCTTACTGAAACTTCCGTCCCCAAAGGGGGGTTTGTGGCAAAACCTCAAGAAAACTCGCAAACTGATCTGTCTTATAGCAAAAAAAGAAAAAAAAAAATCTGTATTTGAATAAAACCACAAGTGCTTCTTTCCGGCCAGTGCCAACAGGCTCTGCCAGCCCTTGGCTGGTGCTCACGGTCCCGGCTTGGCTCCACATGTCCCTCCAAACGTGCCCAGAGCCACAGCATCCCAGCCATGCCCGGGAGATGATTATGTTCCAGGGAATGAAAAGGGCCATCAGCTCTCCCCACCTGCTCCGGGAGGGATTTTTAATGCAGAAGGATGCTCGGGAACGGAGGGGAGCATAAACACCCCTAATGAGCGTAATTAGAATTCCGCGCCCGCTGCTGATGAACAAAGAGCTCCTGTAAGGTGAAGGGGCCAGGATTTGATGTGCTGCTCTGTGCCCACTGCAGCCACGGCCCCAGACCCCGAACGCTGATGGATTTGGGGGGGAAGATGGCAGGAGGGTGTTCGAGGCTGGTGCACAAAAGGCAGGCTCAGGTCGAGCCCAAGCCCCGCACCAGCTGCTCAGTGACATTCCCAATGCTACGGGAAAGAGGGAAGGAAAGACCAGCAAGACATTTGAGCCAACCTTCAGGAGATTATGTTATAAAAGCCTTTCTGAGCACCACGGTGCTGACAGAGCAGCACAGCTTGAGGGGGAGAATCCCAGAATCCCAGAAGGGTTTGAGTTGGAAGGGACCTTCAAGCTCATCCTGTTCCCCCCCTGCCATGGGCAGGGACACTTTCCACTGTCCCAGGCTGCTCCAAGCCCTGTCCAACCTGGCCTTGGACACTGCCAGGGATCCAGGGGCAGCCACAGCTTCCCTGGGCACCTGTGCCAGGGCCTCCCCACCCTCCCAGGGAAGAATTTCTTCCCCAAATCCCATCTATCCCTGCCCTCCTTCAGCTTGAGGCCCCCCCACCTTGTCCCTGGATGTGAGGGATGCTGCAGAGGGCGATCAGCCTCAGGAAAACCCAGCTCAGTTCCCAACTCCAGCAAGTCTTCCCACACGACCTTGGGCAAGGCATTTAATCTTTGTCTGCCTCATTTTCTTGGTGCTTTGCCTCGGAGCACTTTGGGGTTGGACTTTGTCTTGCAAGGGGTTTGGCTACACTTGAATGCTTACTTTAAATTCAGTAATTGCCAATTAAATCAACATGCTTAGCATACTTTCATGGACTGTGCTTTTTTTTTTCCCCAGCTAAACATGTTCACCTTAATTAAAGGAGTCTGCAAGTCATTGCAAAGCCATCATGTCCTGCCCGTTCAGTCTCAGCACTGAAGCATTTGTATGCCCACGAAACCAATTTTGTATGATTGGCACTAAGGGATGGGACCTTCTGTTCATTAGGGGCTTCTAAGTGCCACTAGGCAAGAAAATTAAATCTGATTCAGATGGGAGGAGAAGGATGGATGGCAAAGACAAGTATTTTCAGGAAAGGGAATAGACTGTTTTATGCTGCATTTAGAGAAGATAAAACATACGAGACCTATTCTGAGGCAAAAGGGCGAGGTCTGGGCAAAGTTGGCCGCAGAAGTTACATTTGCAGGGCTATTTATAGCTTTTCTGCTTCTTAGCAAGAGGATGTGATTGCTGTGTTTATGGTTTATAAGGCATTTGCTGTGTTTGGGATGTGATTCTCAACCCCTGCTCCCCAAACGCAGGAGGGACCCACGGAGGAGGTCAGAGACACTTCAACTGATTTCAGCTCCAAGTCTTCTGTCACACTGAAGGGCTGAAATCTGGCAGCAGAAGAGGATAAAGGTGATGAAGCAAACGAGATTTACCTGTTTTTCCAAGACAAACAGCTCACCAGCCCATCGGAGCCCTGGGCAAGGCTCACACCTGCACCAGGTTCATGCCAGGAGAGTTTGGATCCAGGAATGTGCCCTTTGTTTGAAATGATGCAGCCCCTTGTCATCTGTCTGTGCTCGGAAATCGCTGCAAGAAGCGTCCAGGGGGAAACTGGGCTGGGCTGGGCTGGGCTGGGAAAAAGCCAGAGTCCAGCCAGCAGGACCAGTGATGCAAACGGACTGGGAGGTGGGAGCAAGGGGTGGGGAAAGGGGCTTCAGCTGCATGGGGAGAACGATGGGTTGTTACGATGCCTTTTTGGGGCTACCTAA
>VZTG01008459.1:0-96803 GCA_013397845.1 Melanocharis versteri
AGGGGTTTAATGTTTAATTTCCTGTTAAAAACACACACAGGATAAAATCTTCCAAAGAGCAGTTATAAAACATGCATTTGTTAGCCAAGAAACTAGGTAAATATGGAATGAAGCCCAGGCTCACTTCTATTCCTTCACCCCCTCTCCAAAGAAGAAAGCGACTGAAGGCCACGGCGCGTATTCGGAGGCACTGAGCTCTACTCAGGGACTAGGTAATTCATGAGCCTGGCTGACCCACCCAGCCTGCAGCCACTGGGGCAGTTGCTCAGAGCGGGCAGTGACGCAGCTGGGCTGGAGGCACTGCAGCGCCGCATGTGCACGGCACACGTGCCCGAGAGCCACTGCCCCAGCTACTGCCCACTGTCCTGACACAGCTGTCCAGCTAAACACAAGGGAAACAGCCATTAGCAAGTGGTCAGCAGCCACCAACAGCCTGAGGATCCTGCTGCCTTTGGTAGTGGCTTTACAGACCACAGAGGGTATTTTTTTAGCAGTTACAGGAGGAAGTGTTCTTGTCAGATGCCACCGAAATGTCACCTGCAGCGGTTCAGCCTTCACCACGGTTTTAATATGTATGGTGATGCATCAGGCTGTTCTGCAGTTCAGCCCACTACAACTCCCAGACAAGTACCAAAGTCCTGTATGACATGTAACTATTACAGCCTTTAACAATCCCAGCTCTTTGCCAAGACGCCCAAATTAGACAACAATATGGACTGCATTCAGGCAAAATTAAATCTTTATCAGTTTTCAACAGTAACAAAATTAAATCTTTATATGTTTTCAACAGTAACACTGTATTTTTTGCTCTCAGAATGAAAACAACCCACCAACTGCTTTCTGTCTGCAGTGTTTGGGTCAAAGTCAACTCCTCAGTGCACACCTTGCTCCATGAAATTGGAGAAGTTGTGGTAGGATTCACATTCTTGTGTCCTGCTAGGACTCACATTCAAAATTAGATGTAAACGGCTCTGTGAAGTGGCTTCAGTTTTGTTTTGTTTTTCAAATGAGGATAAATTTATTATTGCAGATGTAGCTCGAGAGCTTTCTTAGCTTTTGGGAGCACATTATTCAAATTAACACAGCTTAAGCTTTTTAAGCAGATACACCTTAAACATCTTCTAGTCAAGGCATTTAGTTTCACAATTGATGCAAGAAAAGAAAGGCACAGATTATGTATCTCTCTGGTGAATCAAATCCGATGGCAGGAATGCTGAGTTTCTTGCTGACTCTTTGCAAAACTGGCTTTGAGACTACGAACAGTCCTGAGTTTATTTCTAAAACCGGCACTTAACAGCTGTTGTAGGTATTTGTGTTCCTGCCTCATGAAATCAACCACTGTTAACCACCAATTTAGTGACAGTTCACCAGTGAATCTCTTACTATGGCACAAGTTCAAAACCTTCCTGTTTATTTTCACTCGCTGTAACTGGACTTTGTGCCCTAATCCTATGGCTCTTCATGTGAAAAGACAATTGACTAAAAACATTAGGGGAGAGAAAAGGAATAGGGTGGAGAAAAACTGTAACACAAAATGAGCCCTGACTTGCCTCCTCAGTACTGTATGTACCCCCAAGCCATGAAATTTCAGGAAAATTATGTTTCTGGCCAACAGTCAGAATATATAAGATGTTGTACACCCTTTGCCTCACTGTATGTTGCTACTGCAGACTCCATGCAAAAGCAAGACTTTTCTTTTTTTTTCTCCATTGCTTTTCAGCAGTAAGGCAAGTTGACAAGTATTTACTGCTAGTTACAGCAAGGTATTAAAGATTCAAGTGAAGTAGTGGTATTCTCCAGTGCAGTGGTGACCTGAGCCTTTAATCCAGATGAATTTAACTGTAAAGTGCATTAGCTCTTCTCATAAAAGATTTGCTTTAATTTTAGTTCTCTCTCCATTTATCTTATGGCTGTGTAATCTTCAGTAGAGGTCAAAGAGATTTCCCCAAAGAAACAGGAGCTGCTTCTTTTTTGGAGGAGAAAAGCATATTTAAGACAGTCCGTCCTACTTTCAGGCATAAGTCACAGGACATTACTCCCTGCTGTCCTTTCTCTGTAGCTCTCCTGGCTTCTTTGCATGTTCCAAAGCAATTAAACCAGCGCGCATGTGCATCCACACATGTACACAAATGAAACATGAAATGAAAACACCTCCTGGAGACAGGATACACAGCCCATCTGATGCAAGGACTGAAATTATTACTAACATCTTACCATCATCCAACTCCAGGCAGAGATTGTAAACAGCCAGAGGCCTCTTAATACGCTGTCCTTGTCTTCTTGACTGCCTTGGTGGGGCATTTGGAGGAGATACTGACATAGAGATTGGCTCAGGGAAAGTAGCATCAGGCAGGGTTTTGAAAATCTGCAATCAAGAACACAAAGGGTGTTAATTATTTATCATGAAGAGCAACCTGTGCAATGCAACTGTAAACCATTATCAAACAACATTTGTTTTGGATTTCATTCAAAGCAGACAGGAGCCAAAAAATCCATTCCTTCAAGTTTGGGAGTATGCCGTGGGTTTTTAATGAGTGCTTTTAAAATAAATAAATAAATAAATAAATAAATAAATAAATAAAATATGGAAATAACCAAGAGCACTGTCTACACATTAACCAAGCTGCCAATCAGTTAACTCAAACACAAAACATTTGCAGCCACACTTACCAGCTAGGATGGAGGGGAGGGAGAAAATGAAGGATACTAACTTTAGTAACCAGTAACCAAAATGCTTCACAGCTTTAGCTAGAACCTGTAATTTTTCCAGAATACCCATTTTAATTTTCAAAGCTTGTGGTATCAATATATCCGCCATTTTAATTAAACAAACACCACACTCTCGAAGAGAGCAAGGGGAAAATTTTGTGGGCAGGGGTTTTTAGTGAGAAATGCCATTGTAACAAACCATGTGAGAATTTATTCTGCTAACTATTGCATATAGAGGCAATTTTATATTAAATACTGACATTCACAAAGATGCATATAAAAAGGATTGCATTTCCTGTCATCATTTTATCTTTTGAGTCATGACCATCAGCATATCACCACTCCACACGTAATTTCTCTCTGAATTAACCAACAACATAGATTTGCTGTACCTGATAGCACTTTAACTGTCACACAAAGGGGATGGTCCAACAGTGCTGATTTGCTACTGGAAATTATCAGTGTGCTGGCATGCAATTTAACAGCAGCCTTCTACAAGTGATCATGGCATGAACAAATTAGCTTCACATGTATTTCAGCAAAGATAAAGCAGCAGATAAAGAAAAACACAAACAGAAGCTGTGGAAGAAAACTCCTGCGTCTGTGCAGCACCTCACAGCAATGCAACACAGTGATATAACAAGATATAATGAAACAGCGTATGATGTTCTCATACTCTGCAACTTTATAATATTCACTATAAGGATACGTGGCAAAGAGGAGAGCTGTAATCAATCATTGAAGGGGAAGCTTTTTATGAAATAGAAATTCATGCAGAAACTATAAAGGGACAACACAGATAACACGTTTGGATAATAACAGCATGTGTCAGGTGCAGTATGAAACTAAAAGCTAGACAGGTGAGAAATAATGCCATAAGCATCTTGTAGTAAGGCACTCGAAACATCATGTTAAAGGTAATAGAAACCCTAAATGCCATCATATCCTGGCCTGCTAATCCTGAATATCAACATGTAAGACGAAGATGACCCAAGATTTCATATATACACTGACTTACAGCCACTTAATCATCACTTTCGTACTGGCAGGTAGAAGACTCTGCTGGCACAGAACAATCAAGAGAGGACATATTCCACAGAAACAGTGGAGAAATGCTCGTATTCCCAACACTGGGCAGCAGTGGGCCAGAAAACTACGCATGCTGTGCACAGGAAAGCCCCAGTGGAAACATTACCTTCCTTCCCAGTAAGTGAATGTTGCTGTGGGGGAGGTAAAAATGCTGTAATTGGAAGATCCCCATCCCAGAGTTAGGAAAACTGTCTCCCCCTCCCTCACATGCCTACGAACAAGGGACTACGAGAGAGAGCCAAAAGAGCAGCTCTCTAAAAACAAAATGTTTACAAAGAAGAGAGGAAGCTGTCCAACCTGGTTCTCCCCAGTACAGACACAGCAGCACTCTCAGGCAGTGACAAAGCTCTAGTTGTGCTCAGAGTTCTAAAGCCATTTCTTAAAACATGATGCAATATGTAATAATGAAATCTAATGTGCACCTCCATGGCACTTGGCTAACAGTACCACACTGCCCCCTTATGTGTAAATACAAGGCTAGATTGAGCAGGTTTAGGGATAAATATTTGCTTCTGAAAAATTCAAAGGTACCAAAATTTGAAATGCCATCTTTTCCATGGTCTAAGCATTGCATTTGGGCTCTCTGGCAAACAACTCTCTGCCAAGAGGTTTCAGCATGTTGTTTCCTATGTCACATTCCACAGCTGTGTTTATTTCTACAGCCTTATCCATGGATCTCTGCTGAAATTAGTGATGGTGAGAAGAACAAGTATTCCCCAGGAGTACCTCATAAGAGATGAGCTTTCTTGTATGCTTCTAGGTGACTTGCACAGATTGCAGAGAAGTTCTTCAGTGTTTTTTTACTTGTCTCTCACAAATATTGCAATATATTCTTCTAAAACTATTAGCATGAGAAACCAAGAGTCACAAAAGCAAAAGAAAAAAAGAGGTTTTGCTCTTTCAAGCAGTTCATAGCTGTGTTCATCCCTACTTTGGTTTTTTTTTGTTGGTCTTTTTAGTAGGAAAATAAAATCCAGCCCAGCCCAGTGTTAGCTAGACTTTTTTCTACAACAGCAATCTCCTTCTGTTGCAGGCCAAAGCCTCAGCTCATACTACAGTTTTGCAAAAGTGAGCATCTGAAAAGCAAGCAGAACCTCAACCTCTGCCTTCAGAAGTGCACATACAGCATTCAGCTTATCCTTCTTGCTTTATTTTCACTTAAATAGACAAATACCTTTCATCATGGCTTGGATATCTGTCTGCTGCACTGACAGAAGCACTGTTAGGTCTGCCTGAGAATGAGGGGATGGAGACCTGCTTTACTTCAGCTGTGGGGAGAAAAGTTGTTTTTGGTTTTACTGAAATTTGCTTCTAACCTTATTAACTATTTAAGCATCCCTGAAGTATAAATGTTTCACGGCTAATAAAAGTGCCATCTGTGAGTGACCTGTTGTCAGAAGCCCAATGCGTTCGCACATGAGACTGAATTCAACATCACACACACACACACAAAACACGAGCAGTTGAAACGGCCCCAGCATTGCTGTGTGCTGGCTGACTTGCACAAAAGCATGGGAGCACAGGTGAGCAAGTTTAGGAGCAGTGTCCTGCACTACAAGCAGCTGCTGTCAGATGCATGGCAAGGCAACCACACGTATCCAGTTGGAGGGAAACTCTCCCAGGGAAGAACAGATTGGAATGTGCTATTTAAGAGATGACTGTTTTGCTACTCAAACAAACATGCTCCCCTAAAGTCAGATCTACCACTATCACTCATCTGGGCTGCAGGAGTCACCACAGCTTAGACTAATTCCTGTAACGAAGACAAGAGTGAAGAATGCTCATTGAATTACATCATTCTAGAAGCGATAAAAATATACTAAGCCAACCTCAAAGTTTAAAGATTTCACAGTCACGTCCAGTGTTAACATGGTTTCTGAGAACGTGGCCAAACTGCATGAGATTATTTATAGACTATCAGTTCTCTACAATTTAGTTCTCAAAAGCACTGACATCCTGCTATTGACCTACCTGGGAGTCAACTCTGAAGCTAAGTGTAACAATTTACACTTGGGAGAAGACTAATATTTGTAGCACTCAAAATTTTAATCAAGCAACAAATCCCACTGTTATTCAGTCCCAGTTAGTCCACTATCATAAATGGTTCTTTAGCTCTGATCTTATATGAAAGCAGAATTTCGAAGTGCACACTGAATGAACCAGTGAATGAATCTCCAAACCTGCAGTGTAAAAGTTACAACCAAAGAGATGAAACTCTGGTGGAGCGATTTAAAACTCTGCTAAGTCTGACCTATTTCTCTCTATGCAGGAGTATAAAATGGATGCTTTACAAGGCTAAACAAACCACAAACCATCTTGGACATACAGCACTAATAACAGCTCTGTCTAGAGCAGTGAGCCCAAGATCATCCCTACATATAACCATTCCAATTCCTAAATCTGTGTCCCACAAAGTCTATGGCAGCATTTCTTGAGAGTAATAAGCCAAATTCAACATATTATCATACTGTATTCTACCAGCAGATCCACATGGCAGCAGCCCAAGGAATTTTGCCAGATTCCCCTTAATCTGCAACAACAGTGTTGGACTCTAGATCCTGAGCTCTTACTAGAGCTGATTTTAGACATTCAAAAAACCCACGGCTGGGAGGATTTAACTTGGCCTATTCCATGAGTCTATGACTAGATGTATAGCTGTACATGGGAATGTAGATTAGATTCTGCTGCTACAAGAGAATACTGATCTGTTCGTTCTGGTCTCAAGCAGAACTAATTAATGAATTTCAGTATGTTTGCCAGGAATCACTTTAGGAAAAGACCCAGACATCAGGTCATCTCTGTCTGCTTTGTTTCACTGGGGTAATTAACATTTCCTCTAAAAATCAGTGGGAGGCAAACAGCAAGGACAGAGGGGGATGAAAAAGAGAGGAGGAAAAAACTGAAGGCTTAGTAATATAGCTAATGACAATAAACTTATAAAAAATCAGCTTAAAGCTGTGCCATGATCTTGTTGCAAGACAAAACCCCTATCACTCCCCTAACACCAACCACCCAGAACATGCATCTATCTCCTTGGAATATAGAAGTACAAACCAGAGCACCGGAAGTCACTGTATAATGCACAGGAGGCTAGAACATGCAAGGTCATTCCAAATTCTTTGGAATTCCACTAGTGGGATAGGCTCCACTACTATATTCGTATGTTGTAGAGGACAGTATTTCTCAAGACAAGAACAATATAACAAGTTTTTATTTTGGGCAACTTCCCTTCAACACCAACTTGATTTGCCATTGTTAAATAAAAGATACAAACACAGACACTTCCACTAACGTTCACTGAATAATACAAAACACCATCCAGCTATGGCACATGTACTGCTCTCCCCTTACACATTTTATCCCTATGGTACTCCTTGCCTTTCCATGACAACTGGCTAGAATATATGCTGATCAAAGAATATTTTATACATTAGCAGTTAATGGGTTAGTGCAAGAGGAGCTTATCGCCATGGTCTTTCCTTGACTTAGCTTTTTTTCAATGTAATGCAAGCCCAGCTCAGGCTAAACCCAGCCATGTGCACAAAACCAAAAATCATATATTTATATTAGAGACAAAAACACTAAAAAAAGGCCAACTGCCTTTGGTTCATAGTGCACTCTTATTCAGATAAATTTTCAAAATTTTTTTCCTCATACGATAATGAAGACAGTGGTAGTACCCTGCTTTTTGCCATTTTCTGACAACATAAAGCAACAACGTCTTTTATGTCAAATTACAATTTTACTGTACATAAAAGCATTTCAGGAATTGCAAGGTGAAAATAAGCATCCTAAAACTCTACTGCAGTAGTTCAGCCACTAATTATAACCACTAACCACTAATTGTAATCCATTTTTTAACAGTAAAAACCACATTCAATAACATGAACAGTTCTAGGGTTTTTAGTCTCTTTATTTTCCCTTTATTGGAAGGGATTACAGAAGTTAATTGGAGTTACTAAAAGTTTAATCATAATATAAATTACAAAATATCAACTTCTAGAGAACTAGGACAAAAGTTTTATTTCAAAACTGATTTCTGTACCAATTCTAACAATTTTATAAAACTTCCAGAGTACTGAAATCCTTAAAAAAAATCCTTAGTTACTGTAGTTTCTTACTGGTTCACATTTTTACTTCACTATGGACAATGTTAAATCAACCTGTTTCATTCCCAGTTCTAGCCAAAATCATCTATTTCTTTTTCTTGTTCACAAACAAGAATAAAAACTACATGCACTAGGAATTCTTGTTATCTAAACAGAATCTCGGTTTAGTGTGGAAAATGTGATTAAAGTTGATTACTTCTAAAATTCATATTCATTATTTTTATAACGTTTACAAAATTCTTCAAGAAAAATTATCAACAACTTCATCAGAATTCTTAAATAACTTACCTCCCCAAGGTTACCATCATATCCATTCCAATTCAGGTATGCCTGCCTCAAATCAGTTATCCTGACCTTTGCACTTCAACATTTATACACTGTAAAATATGATTTGCTGTGCACTGCTTTCTATGAGATTGCACAGGATGCAGATTTTCTGAGGCTTTGGAGTTTGAGGCTTGAATTCCACTACAAACCACAAAATACCTTTATACCTTATTCACAAGCATTTTATTGGGGGGTGGGGGGTAGAATCAGATCCAGAGCTGAAAACTACCTGTGGCTCAGTCTCTAGAGGGCCACGAACCAGAAGGCATCAATAATGCTCTTGATGCTGCCTGGCACACACTGTTGAATTACAGTGCAACAGTGGATGCAGCCTGGAAAGTAACCAGGTATAAGTCAAAACGAAAACAGGAAACATCCTCGGCTGTGAGCCAAACCACAAAGCTCCCTAAATAAATAAATTAAAATTGAATCCATCCAAGACAGCCTTTTCTTCATTGCAAAGATATCATTTGCCAAGCCCATCTGCCTGACAGCCGGACCACCCCTAACTAAATGAAACATTGCTTACAGGGATTTGTGGACTCTGAGTCTCAATCTCCTTCTGACTCGAGTATCTGCTATCTGCTCTTCTACACAGGAACAACTGCAGATCTGGACAATCTGCAAACTACAGGAGTGACAAAAGAACCCAGGGAAGTTTCAGACAAACCCGACATTTCAGTAGACTCTAATAGCCACTCATTTGCCCTGATTGCCTTGAACTGTGTAGCTCAGGTTTTGAGATGTAATGAAGAAACTAAAAAGCCTGCAAAACACAACATTACAGTCTGGAGGACAGCTGCGAAGGAGGGAAGAAAAAAAAGAAAACCATACCAAGGTTAAAAACGTGTGTCCTTTGATTGCTCGCGAATTATGAGTTTGTTGAGTCAGCCTTTCTAAAAGTAGCACCCCTGATACAAAGACTGCAGCTTCCACCGTATCACATCACGCTCCACCTTTTAACAATTCATGAGAAGAACGCTCCTGATGGCAGCCCATTCACTGCTATCAACCAGTCCTCTTTAGCCGTCGAGGGACATGAGAGAGTTAAGCACACACCAGGCTGGGAATACCTCCACGTTTGCCCACTGCACCAGCACGAACAGCAGCTTCACCTTCTCTTCTGTGCTCACCTACTCTGACTCACACCAAGGAGAGTATTCCAAAAAGGTTATCTTTCCCTGTTACACATAATAGCTTTGTGTACCTTGTTTAGTCACAGGAACTACTTAAAATAGCAGAGAAATGCCTTAAAAGATTGAAGAGTCAATCTAATTACCTTGATTTCTAAAATGTGACATACTCCTCAACGGAAAATAATGCAGAAGGAGAATGTTTGTATTTTCTCTCACAAAGAGTGTGGGAAGTCCTAAGAAGATGAAAGGTGGCACTTGGAAAACTAAGTCAAGACCCAGCAAAAGCAACAACTATGGCCAAACACAGCACAGGCAACACTGATCTCCCCTTCATCTGTAATAAATACATATATATAAACATGCGCATATGCACACAAAACCACCACATATATACATCCATTTTACTACAGATTTGATGAACAGATAATATAATTGAGTATAAAAACCCACATTTGACCCCTTAACACTTTGTCATTGAGCAAAGCATCAGAATGAAACGACAAGATCTTCAAGATCTTTCCAACCATAGCCAACCACGCAGCCTCACCAGCAGTTTCTTTTTCACAGATTTCCTTGCTGCCATTACAAGGACTTATATCATCATTGCTTTGTAGAGTATTTTCTGCCCGTTGTTTTTGTTAAAATACATTTTTTACCTTATATTTTGACTATAGGCTCTTTGGAGGCAAAGAACACACTGTTCTATTGTATATCTAAATGAAATATTGATGCTTTATTAGTGCAAGTAGCATGCACGTGAAAATACTGGAAATAAAAGTATTATCAGCTGACAGCCACATATTTTTTTATACCAAAATCTGTTTAATGGCTTGAAATACACTAACCCTTCTGGTAAGGCAAAAGCTTACTAGAATTCTAAAGAGTACATGCAAAACCCATTCTTACGTCACACAGTCTCTGCAGAAGAATTTACTTTTTAAACTCTTACGAAGTGCAACAACTTTTCCCCTCTCCCTGCCTCCTGCAATATTTTACAGAATATTTTCTTTTACTAACATGATTTTATGCAAGAACATCCATTTTAGCAGTCTCCAGAAGGACTTCTCCCTTGTCTCCTCCTCCATACATGCAAGCACAGCACCCTGACCATCAAGACTGAAGCAAATATTAGTCAGCTGAATTCCACTCCTTTATCATCCTTTCTCTTTGTTTACTTAGGAACATTGCTTGTGGGCAGCAGAAGATGAGATCTCTATCACTTTGAAATTCTGTATGAAGTTGAGGGAAGATTCACCAAATTAACTGTAAATAAGGTAGGCAAATCAAGAAGTCAGAAATCTATGTACTATTTCTATATGCCATGTATTTGTAGTACAGCATCTCAGCAGGTCTCTTCCACCCCTGAGATCACTGGTGACTTTTGTTTTGATTTTCTTTATTAATATAGTATGATTTCTCACAGTTCATGTTTTCTTTCTTTAGGACCAGTCTAGCAGCATACCAATCCAGGTATTGATCCAGACTGCTTCTCATATCATCAACTGCAGTCACAAACGTGAGTAGAGATTTGATATTCAGTCTTCTTACTGTGCATAAGCCGCATTTCGAAAACTGAAGTCTTAAAAAAACAACAACAACAACCACCACCAAAAAAAAAAATTTGCACTCAATTTACCACACCACGTGTGCGTGTGCCTCACATGGAAGGGCTTTATGCCACCCACAGGGCAGAGAAAGGATTTAAAGAGTTTGCTCACACTACAGTGGGACAAAAGAGCTGCTCTGACTCCTACCAGAATTTCTTTGTTGTGTCTGTTGCCCTTTCTGCTTGAGACTCAGCCAATGATTAAGGCACATAATTAGAATTAAGTTCAGGAACAGTTTCAATGACACTTCTGATTAGTTACAAGCTTCAAGTTAAGCACGTGCTGAACACTCCCCTGAACACCCTCATGTGTTTTTACCACGAACTCTGCACTAATGGAGACATTTTAATGCCATTTTTTCCCCCTCCAAGTCCAGTGTTTGTTGACCTGAGAAACATTCAGCTTGTGGAGGTTTCAAATTGCTGCACCACAGCAAACCACTATAATTACACTGCATTGCTTCTTGGTCCTCCTTTGCAGCCAAAGGCAAAGCAACAGGAAAGCTGAAACAAGCCCTCTTTGGTATTCCTCATGTGTCCCTTTAGAGGGCCTTCAAAAGATCTGCTCTTCTGCCAAAAAATAGTCTTCAGTTTACGTGGTGGCGTGGCATTCCACCCTAAAGCATTTACCTGCAACAGAACTGCTGGATTGCCAAGGGGAGACTGTGCTGCTTCATGCTCTAAAACAAACAACTGACTTCACCCGCTTCCACTCCTTCTGTCTCACGAATATTGCATGTATTATGCACTGTAATACGTTTTAAGACAAGATTTTTCAAGGATTACTACATGAGGTTTATGTTGGCTTAAGAGCTCAGTAGTATTAAATTCTTCTCTTCCCTTTTTAGTTTAAAAAAGAAATCATGGAAGTGCCCAAAGTATGATAAAAAAATATTTCATTAAAAAAATTCCCCTTCAAACTGTTTTGAACAAATCAAAGCTAAGCCAAAGACATTTTGACTAAAATATGTAAAATCTTTCCCCTTTATAAAAAGACTGATAGAGAAAAGGTGTCTGCCCTATATATAGGAACTACTCAGCTTTTCAGCATGCATGTCTTTGAGATAATTTTGCCCATAGGGTGTTTGAATTCTAGAAAAAGGTATCTTTTACAAAGTCTATTCCCTTTCTGCAGATTCTGGCCTCCCAGTCTCCAGAAGGAACTTCTGTCTAGCCCCTCACTTTTTTCCTTCTAATTTTCTTTCACTGTAATTTTCATCTTCTTTCTGTTTTTATAATCTTGCTATTTGCACTCACTATTCTTTCCTCCCCCATACGCTGGTTTAAATATTCCAGTCCCACTGAGATTTTTATTCCAACCTCCTCCCTCATCTTCTTTCATTTCTTAGACTTTTTTTATCCTGGTGCCTTTTTTTTCCCTTCTTAAAATAATGTTCAGGGAACTGAGAAACCAAAATGGTTCGCATTACCACTGAGGCATGTCTAAATGGCAAATAAATAAGCCCTTTGAATAGTGACATTCATTCCAACAAGATACCAAAACATTACAACAAACAGCAAGATGAGCATGTCCATGCCCTTCATGCTGCCGTGGCCTGGACCACCCTTCTTCCTCACCACAAGTCAGAGAAAAGACCAGAAGAGCTGAAATGTCCAAGATTTCCAATTTGTTAAGCCCATGGGAAGAAAAATTAATTGAAACCCTTGAAACTCGTTTGGAGGAGGCAGAGAAGAGAAATCAAAACCTTTTTTTCGGGGCCAAGTTAACTAAGACTTTTCATTAGAAGATTACCTAAAGGCCAAGATTGTTCCAGGCACTGTACAAGCACAGCTGCAGTCAGCTCCTGAGCTTGTTACCTCAAAGCAAAATAAACGTAATGATGAGACACAAACATGAATTTCTTGATGCTTCTTTAGTGAAGGGAAAGATACAGGACACAAAATCTGGCTATCCTTCCCCTGTCTGGCTGTCCTTCCCCTATAGCCATAGGACAGAAGCAAACAAGACAATTTACAGGTCTAATTATCCTCTGGATTGCCCTTGCTTCCACAGCAGGTGGTCCTGAGGGTCTTGTGTAAAATATCTCAGCTTGGGTCTAGTTTTTGTCTTTTTCTTTCAAAAAAGCAGCTCACCTTCTGAGTGGGCACAGTGAGAAATACTCTGCCTGGCAGAGACTTGCCTAGAACTGACAAAAGCTAAACAATTCCCTCCCTGATGCTCTTCTATCCCTTCGTATTCTTAATCATTGTGTAATTCTAATGCCATTTAAGCAACGCATCAGGCTGCATGGTCTAGTTTCAGTGCTCCAACCTCAGCATTTTGCAAAACATCCCCTCCTCAATACACTGTAACTGGTTCACAGACATGGACTGGATGTCCATATGCAGCCCGTAAACAAGGTGGAAGTGGTACTGACTGGTTTCTAGCCAGCAGGATATAAATGTACAAATCAACAAAGCTTAACAAAAAAACCAGAAAAAAAACCCAAAAAGTAAACGAAACCAGCTTATTCACTAAACATGATACATTTATCTCAGGGCAAGTCATTGTATTCAGGTTTCCACACATTAATTGAACAGAAATTCTCTAATTAGAACCCAGCAAAGGGATGATACCGGAATGACTGCACCAGGATTTCAAAGCCAGTAACCCAACTATGTCTCCTCCTAAAAATGAACAGTGATTCTCGTCCAATAAAACTATCCACAATAGACATATGGGCATTGATATTTGAGGAATCCTAACCATTTTTTACCATTTTGCCTACTGGGTTACTGTATTTATATCAGAAACGCTGACAGCTACTGCTTCTACAGTTGGAAAGTTTGTTACTCATTTCCTTTGCTACAGGGGAAAAGAAATGCCTCTCTGCAGAGTACCAGAGGTGGAAATTACATATGCACCGACTGTGAAGTCCTCCAGCTTGACTCCACCACTCTCCTACAATTCCAAATTTTGCTCCTATGAGCAGAAGCTGCTAAAAATTAGCAGAGTCGTAGTAGTGGCTAAACGAAATATTTTAAAATATTTTAGCCCACAGCCAGTGACTTTTCGTAGGACTTCAGCAGGGCTATAAATAAAAATATCTAATGCAAGACTCTCAAAAAGTCTGAAATGCATAGAAACTTAAAATAACAATACAAAATGAACATTAGACTGGCAGTGACCTTGCTTGCCTTTAAAAGTGGTTCCTTGGTCTGCCCTAACTGAAGACAGGTCACTTGTAAAAGCAGCGTACTCAGTTTGACTATAAAATTTTTGTAATGCCTTAGCACACATCTCCATTGCCTTTATTATAAACACACAGAGGTCACACTTGGGGCTGCCTTCCATTTTGGAAGCAGCTCTAGCGTGGGAGAAGTTGCTGCAGGCAGACCACTGATGGCAAGTTCACTGCATAGAAATGGCAGCGAAATGACAGAAATCCTTAAAAAAATTATACCCTTCTAGTTCTAAAGAAGGCATAAAACCAAGGAATTATGGAAAATGATGCAGTATTATACTGATGTACTTTCCATTCCTCGCTTCTCTGCATTTTCACAGGAGCAAGAAAGGCCACTAATGTTTCAAATGTAAAACTGATGTCCAGTTTTTAAAGACATGTGACTGAGCTGGCGTAAGGATAGGATGGTGCTAATCTGCGGTGATTTGAATAAACACAGCTCAACCTCCATATGTTATTAAAACACCCTGGCTCTGCTCGCTCTCTCTTAACTTTCTTTAATTTGTGTGGTCACCGCAATAGCTTTAAAATCATGAGCTCAACTGCAAGGTTTACTTTCATTTCTAAGATCCAAAATTAATATCATGGCTTACAGCTCTTGGAATATTTATTGCTTAGAACTTGAGCCACATGTGCAGCCCAGTATTTTTCCAGCAGAACAACACCCTATCTGCTCAGTGTGCGTGTGAGGACAGCATTACACCCTACGTCAACTAAGCCAACAAAACCCACCATGTGGACACAGCTATGCCAACAGCAGCTTTGCCCAGCCTGTATCAATCAGGGAGGGAGCATAATTACATTGTCAGGAAAACCTGAGACATATATTATTTACAGTAGATAACACTTGACTTAAATAGCCAATTTCAACACTGTTAACCTTTAAAGGAAATAACAATTTCAATGCTCCGAGCACTTAAGAAAGGAGAGAGGAAAAAGCACATCTTGGGATTCTTCCAAAGCACTTTTTTTTCTTTTTGACAGTAAGAGTGAGGGAGATGCTGTTCATCTCTAAGTACAAAGTACCTCAAACATCCAGTTACAAAAGTCAACTTAGATACAAGGGACTCCCAAAGGAGTACCCAAATAAAGAGACAAGTAAAGGACTTTTTAAATATTTTTATTTTTAATTTCAGATCCCAGATTACATGCAATGATATCCTGGACAGTACCTCGTACATGTGAGGCACTTTAGTAACTGGCAACTTTAGTAAGAGAAGCAACAACAACTTCTATTTTCAGTACTACCTCAATTACAAAGGCTTAAAATAACACACATTCAGCTGAAAACAAAGGAACTGTTAATACCTGGCTCTCTCTCAACACTTTTTATACATAAAATTTAGAGTACAGTAAAGTCTTCTTTTTTACTCAGGGAACTCAGACAAAATGAAGACATAAAACAAGGAATTCAGACCCTGGTCAAAGTACTTAATGGAAGAGCTCAAAACTGAGCCTGGGCTTTCTCTTTTCCAGTTTTGTATCACTTTTGCTCAGAAAAAAAGCAAATGCAAATATCATAGTGCAAATCTATTGGTGTAATATACACACAGAAGCACTGCCACTGCCAGGCAATATGCATTCCGAAATGTCAGTTCACCTATGAACAGGAATGATTATCAAGGATAAATAACCAAAAGCATACAGTGTATAAAGGATATTATTTAGAATTAAACTATTAGTTTAATGTCATGCTTAATTCCATGCTTAACCCCATTAAAGCCAGCAGATTGTTTTAGACAACGCTCAGAAACGTGAAAATGTAGCAAAACTTACCTTCTCGTGATTTTCTATCAGGATTTCAACGACGATATTCTGAAACTTCAGGTCCATGATGGCTGCTACAGTTTCTTCCTGTGGCCTCATTAAGGTTGGTCCAAATACTACCCCTAGGTTTGCCACAGTCATTAGATTCCTCTTGGCATGCTTTGAAACACTTTTTGAAAAGAATTGAAGGAAAAAACAGGAAATGGGTTATGAAAAATTTCCATTACTGTTGGCAACTGCAGTCTACAAATCAAAACATTACATTTCCTTAATCTATGTTTTAGAAGTTTGTTTTGTGCAAAGTTTCTTCAAATAAAGTCTTACTAAATTCTGGAAAACTGAAAAGCCATTCTTCTACTGGCAACTTAAAAACAAAACCAGTCTCTTACTGAACTTAAATATCTAAAATGCACTCAGCTTTGGACCAGGGCAAGTGTGAAACCAACTTATATTTGCTAACAGATCTCCAGTATTCTCTTTGCCAGAATTTGCAAAAAGAAAGTATAATGTTCCCTTTCTCACTTCAATCAAACCCTCAGCTGCTGGCAGGACTGCTAAAGTAAATACTTCTACGGCTTCATTAACGTCTTAGATTTCTGCCTTTCCCGCCAAAGTATGCACAGCGTGAGTCAAACGTCTTGTCTGCTTTTGCACGTTTGGTTCTTGGGGTTGAGGATGACAGCATCAAAATGGGCTTCAGCTCCCGCCACACTTCACTAAAGCCCTTTGTAGTTAAAGAAAGGTAAAGACAAGAATTCTGACAAGGTAGGAAAGCAGGTCACAGCACTTACTTCGCTAAATGTTTCACCAAAATTTCCAGCATCTCTTTGTTCTTTTCTGGGAGTTTGTGGACCAAGAAGTGAACAGCATTGACTCGAGATTCAGGACTCCCACTTTCTATGGGATACAGAAATAAATATCTCAAAAAAAATTTGAAACAAAATAAGACCCACAGAAACACAAACCTTCTCCCACCCCTGCATGGAAACATACTGTGCACACTTTGCTTCACTACTTATGTATCTCCAAACATAGCAACACTGAACATATGTGCTTGTTTCCACAAGTAATACTGTTCTAGAATTATCAGCGTATTTACTTATTTGGAGAACTTATCTTTCAATCCACCTGCAGAAGGATGCCTCTGTTCATCTATTTTTAAAGACTGACAGATGCGGTTATTGTTTTGCTGCATTGGACTCGTCTGCTTACAAATACACTGCAAGGTGAGCAGTGATGTTACTGCGTGCCACAGAGAGGAACTGTACTGCTTTCCACTTTAGCATCATTAACTGATTGTCCTCAGGATTAGAATTCAGCTTTGTTGGTACTGTGCAGCTAATGATACTGCATTTATGCTACCTTGCATCGGAAACTGCATGCAGATCCAAATGCTTAGAAAACCTAATGACCTCTGAAGACACAGAAGAACAAACATGCAAAAAAACCTACTGAGAATACTATGACAAAGGTTCTGAAAAACAATGGCATCTCTAGTACTGTACAGAAATAAAGACAAGCAAAGAGCTTTTTATTTTTCTCTGTTGCATGTTAGATTGAATAATTTGGGCCCTTATAGGTTTCACTGCACAGAGATGAAAACAAGAACCTGTAAAAGATGAAAATAAACCATCTTCCTACTTCTCCAAGTTGCATTAAATCATAAAATTACATCTCTGTAGTGGTTATAATAAGAGGAATGGAAGTATTTCTATTGCCTATAATATTACTTACTAGAAAGCAAAGAATGAGGAAAAATTAGAATTTATTCTGAATGCAAGAAGTTTTGACATGTGAACCACTGATCAGGTCCCATTTTTCTCTAAGGCAACTTTGATTGCTAAGTGTATTTCCTATAAAATGCCACCATATTTCTTCAGTGCATATTGCTTCAGATTTCTTTGCATATCGATGTAGATTTTAAGGCTGTATTTCATTCTTTTGCAGTGAACACCCCTGCACAGATTGCAAGAAAAAAGGCTACCAAAAAGCAAGACATTTAACTTCTACTGAGCTACTCAAAATTCTCATAGAAAAAACAGGCCTTCCTTAAAGTGAGACTATTCTATGTATATATGAAATCACAAATTCTAATTAAAGAATGGCAAAACAATTTAATTACAAGATACAGTCAAAGCTCATATAGTTTCAATCTATGCTGACATGTATAAAGAGAACAAAATTGAAAGAAAACCTTTTAATTTTGGCTCCTCCTCCAATAGTTTCAGGGGAAAAGATACTCCATGCTATTTCCAGTGCTGTTTTTTTATAGTCAACATAGGAAACAACACTGACTACCTATTTTTGAGTATACCGTAACTCAGATCTGCAATGTTGATTAAACTTCCCTCCCCAGAATCAACTCCTTTACTGAGCTGTTTACTACTTGCGAACACTGTACTGCCTAAAACATGTAACTTCAACTAAATTCCTTTACTGAAAGAGACTATAAAGAAAAATAAAGTGAGAAACTGCTGGCAAAACTTCAGAAGTCGAGAAATTATTTTAACACTTTCCAATAAAAACGTGAAGACTCACCACGTAAGTACGGATGTCGAATTTTGTTTAAGCACTTGCCTGCTAGCATGTGCTTTGGCAATGAATGTCCTGAGCTAATTCTCATTTTGAATTAAGGACCAGAAGAAAACACATTCTGCAGTCCTGGAAAGTCATTATAGCAATCTGAAGATGATAAAACAATTGTCTCAAAGTTTATTTTAATTTTGCTTTCCACAGTTTGCCAGAAGTGCTACAGGCTGGAAAGAAAATCAGCTAAATATCTGTTTGATACTTTGCCAAAAATTTTCTTACACAGTTTCCCTCTATCTTCTTCCAAGAAAATTCCATGTACACTAGATACCATACAACTGACCTACAAATGCTGTTGTGTCTTCTCCAAGTCTGTATTTGAACTGCCACAGTGTAATCTGGCCTGCTCTTCCCTTTCTTCTAATACATGAGGAACATTCAAAGCCAGCCTGCACACAGACCTAGCAAGGCACTGAAAACAAAGGTCAGGCAGCTGTGCTTTAAGGACTCAAATGAGCTCAAATTAGTGTACTTTCTTTTGCTAAGCATCATACTCTTTATAAATGGAAAGCAAAAAAAAAAAAAAATCACAGATTAAGTAGATGCTTATCATTATACAATTAAGATAATAAGAATAAATGTTTACACTGGCTATCCAAAAGCTTTTCCATAAAAGTAAAAACTGTGCTGTGCAGTCACATTATATGTGACACAGACTAGAACTAAATACTGATTTAAACATATTTTTAAATAATTTATTATTCCTTGTTCCTGTATTTTTACTGGGATGAAGCATTTTTCTGAAATTGCATTTGCAGAGTGCTCCTGAGTTCACAACAGCACAACAACAAAAGATTTCTATTTGAACTACAGTCATGTATTTACTGGCAGGAACGATGAATTCTCCATGCAACTCGTATGTCATCAGTGGCTCTGGAAGGCTTCTGTAAAACAAGGATGACATCATAAATTTAACTGTATTTTCTTCTAGCTGCATTTACTCTAAGCAGGCAACCTTTTTAACATTCAGTAGCATAATCCTCATACTGGAAGTAACCATTGTTTCAGAGGCTGTTGAATTCAATGATTTCTAGAACATATGGAGAACTTGGTATTATCAGGAAAATAAGACTAAATGCATCCATTCACCTTGCAGGAGCTGAAGTGATGCCTCCAGTCTACCATAAGATACCTTCCCAATTTCAACACCAAGACTGTACGCAATTATCGTGGAATTCATTCTTCATTAGTGTTTCTTAAACGCTAAGAAACACAAGTCAGTGCCTTACTGGAAAGACACTAAGGTCTTAACAACAATCACCACCAGAGTTAAAACCATTTATTAAAATGACTTTACTGATGCTCGTGAAATACTGGAGTAAACACTCAGATAGGAAATACTGTAGGGGAGAAATACTTCATCATGTAAACTTCTCTTTTTTTTTTTTATACTTTTCTATACTCTTTAAGAGTTGTATCTACAATATTTCTGCACCACTCATTGATAGTGGTTGTAGTAATATTTTATTTAATAAAAATAGCAGATTAAAAGTACCGTGTTTGTATGTGTTACACTACAAGAGATACACAAAAGTGCGACATTTTATGTTCTTAGGCAATTTAGTAAAACAGCTTGATCAGGAATTGGCAAAATCATTTGAATAGAAAACATATTTTAAATTCTTATTTAAAAATTTTAACACTCAAAATATTATTACTATTACACACTGAACATCAGAGAAAGGGTCAGAAGGAAAAGAGGAAAATATTAAAAATTTCACAGCCTTTTCCCTTTTCATTCTACCACACAAACACAAAAAGGAACCAAATTTTAACCATCTTAGCTAACTTTCAGTAATGACTCTCAGCAAGTTTACTAACACTTCCAGTTTCTGAACCATCAATGAAATGCTTCTCTGTCTAACACTAAAGTGTTTGGGGGCTTGTCTCATATGAACACGAGTATTAATGTTGCTAAAGTTTTTTGCTTCCCCCAAGACAAATAACAAACATGGTATTTGCACAAAATAAGCTCCTATTCCAAAATGTAGCAAAACTAACTAGTGCAGCTTAACGCACTGCACAGGAGAATTAAAATAAGAATTTATAGTCTAAAAAACCAAATAAACAAGAGACAGCCTTACCGCAGATACTGCTTCATAGCACTAGTAATTGTCTTCACTTCCCAATCTACAGAGTTTTCCAGGTCAACTTCATTGCAGGTCTTTGAATCTAGAAAATAATCAGAAAGAGAAGAAGGACATCAAAAAAGGGAATTCTAAATCAGTATGACCTACATGAACAGCAACACATTGACTTTGACCACTATGTATTTGCTCACATGAACATAGAAGCAACGTCCTTTTTATTATTACTAGGTGATATGAAGAAGACTAAATACCCAAACCTGTTCATAAATTCCATTTTCATATTTTGTTTTTAAAACTATTTACTGCTGATTTTTTTTCTTTAATGAAGGATTAAAAATTACCCTCATGTAAAAAGATGTCAATAGCAATTGAAATTTTCACACCTCTAATTAAACAGAGAGATGTTCACAAACACAGAAAGATGCATAAAAACAGTTTAAGGAAAAAAGAAAGACCTTTTAAGAATAATTTCTCTTTTACTCTTTACTTTCTTATTTAAAGCGCCTACACTGATAAATTCTTTCCATAGTTTTACTTGTAAACCGTTGATGAGAACAGTCAAAGTGCAGCATGACCCTCTGCATTGTGTGAAAACCTTTAAGAGGTGCTTCCAAAGTAGGAAAAGGAGTCTTTGCTGAATGTCTGCCTTACTTGATCAGTTTCAGCCACAGGATAAGAAATACCTGTTTGCTTGACCATTTGTCAGGTTCACAAACTTTCACCTTCCACCAAGTTAGCTGGTAGAGTCTTGAACAACAGATCAAACCAAAAGGTTTGTCTGATTGACCCATCAAGTTACAGAGCTTTTGACAGACTGAAAACAACACAGCACACTGGACTGTTTTGCAATCAAAAAAAAAACCCTTTTGGCCTGAAAACAGGAAGCCATAGCTGGCTGACACAAGAAGAGCACATGTACACGGCCAGCCTAGCCCAATGTATTTGCTGACTTTCCTGTTATTATTTACTGCTACCCGTTTCTGTCAGTCACTACAGTGAACGGCAGCAGTGGCTGACACGGATTACGTGGGGACCCGTTCATACAATTCAGAATTCATTTGTTACTTGGCTTGTCAGACAAACGACAGACACATTTAAAAAATCAAATTAGGATCCCTGATTAAAGGTGCAGTCCTTTTACCGGGACTAAATAATTTTGTTCTAAAAGCTGTGCCAAGCAATTATTTCTGTAACTGAATATTCTCCCTCATTATATCAATTATTTAAATCTCATTTTAAAATACAGGTCAGACAACATTTTCTAGCAAACTGTTACTAGCCAACCACCACCCAAAATACTCAGGATTGTCTCAGATATAAGCTTCTTTTTTTCCTCTTTTTAGCATGCTAGCTGTTTCAGTGTTCAAATTCTCTTTTTTGAGAGGAAAATTTGTCTCCTGAATTAATTAAATAAAAACTGCCATCACATCAGAAGCTAGCAAAATCTATGGGGGTTTTGTTACTAAACCACTATGTAACATTCAGTTTTTAAATAGCTGCTTCATAATCATCAGCCTCCTTTACATTCAAAGTATGCACTCTGTTCATTGAAATTTGTTGATGAATTTTGGGAGGAAAACAACAGGCGCCTGAATTCCAAAGCGAGTCTCTTAAAATAAAAAATAGAAGGTATTGTTGAAACATTTCATTATCTCTTGGAGAAGAAAACCAAAAAAACCCAAAAAACAGCCCTGCTACCAACCCCCAGCTTGATTGTAGAAGCCACCAAGATTTAAAGACATTTTCTTCATTTTTGGTTTGGCATTTGCTTTACATTGCTCTGTGCCCTACCACCCATTGGACTTCACTATTCCTACTCTATTTTTCCTCTCTACTTCAAACATCCCATTCCAGTAAGAACTGGAACTTCAACCAGATTTAAAAAAAAATTACTCTAGTTGTTTCCATGCTACTTGTTCACGTAGCAGCCACTGTGCACTGAAGGGCAACTTTTTGCCTGTATAACTAACCGTGCACATTTAAGGAACAGCTTTTGACAGACCAGCTCTAAATTTTAGGCAAATCTTTCTGACAATAAGGGAGCCAGCGTTTATAAAAACTGTCCTATTCACTAAAGTTGGCTAGGAGAAGATTCTCTGCTTTCCTATGCAATATGCCCACTGCAGGCGTGCATGCCTACTGTCATCTATTGTAAATAAAATAACAAGGAATTCCATGTCATTGTTTAGAAACCTGCTAGTTTTGGGAAGGCAGAAGTGCCTGAAAGCTTCCTTCTACATGTAATACCTGGTATTTTTCACACCAGACAGCATCAGAAATCTAACCTGAACTCATCAGTAGAAACTGCAAGTCCTCAGCAGTCCCTTCCTACAGGCAATGGTCCATCTGAAAGCTGATCTATGCAGTGGCTTGTACAAAAATCTATGTAACAGCATGTAGGAAATGAGCCACGTCAGATCTATAATGCAGATCATTGATGGAACACGAACTGGGCCCTGATGCACTTCCAGAACTGAGACTCCTGACAGCTGACAACTCACACTGCAGTGCTTGTAACACATTTCCGTAACATTGGAAGTTCTAGCTTTCTATCCCTGTTTGCAATGAGATACCTGGTTAATTTAACATTTTCCTTTAACAGGTAGAGAGTGTTCCCTCACCAGATGCCTCTCCTTAAATTTAAAAGGGATCATCGCTGCAAAATAGCACAATACCAGTTACAGGTAACTTCATGGACTAAGTTAATTGTAAAATTAACTTTTTTTTTAAGTAGAATTGTATATTTGATTGCTAAGCCTTATTTTGCAGAGACTTAGCTCCACTAGATTTTTGCATTACAGATGAAAATCTGTGCATTCATAGTACTAGAAAAGCATATGTTGGTCTTCTCATACTCTCTTGACTCTCAATGTACTTTCCAAAATTCTACAGAAAATATTCTGAAAAAGAGACAAAACTACAAAAAAAAAAATTATGTCCCTGGTTACCATTTGGAAGACTCTTTTTTCACATCAGGCCTTTCCAACTGTGAACCTCATGGTCAGTGATAGGTAGCTTAAAATACTTTGAAATCTTATCAAACATTTTAAAATACAGAAAGTTAATATGAGTTTTTTATGATTCTGAAAATTCTTTCATATAAAAGGGTATCTAAGAGTATGCCCAGAGACAAAGGATTAAAGATTAATCAGTCATTTTAAATTCTCTGTACCACTGTATATCAAAAAGGAACCCTCTTTGTTCTTCTCTGAGGACAGACAGATAAAGAGCACAGATAGGATCACTTTCAACAAATCATCAGAAAAGAGCACCTGCTTGCACCCTAACTTTTTCCTGTTCAGAATTTTGCCTCATCTTGATACCACTGTATTCTTCCTATGTCAAATAAATACATGAAACTTGGGAATGACAAAAAATGTTACTGAGTTTAAAAAGTAACTAAAAGCAGATGCTGGAATCCCCAGTAAACTCTTCCAGCTGCTACTGAACCACTGGCAACCTGAGTCTATTTAATTTGGATACCAATAATGGCAGCAAGGAAAATCTGCCTGCCAGACCTGCACACCCAAGCTAAGCCAGCAAGAACAAAACTGAAAAGCATCTTATGATATCAAATGCATTTAATCAAGGCTCTCTGAGTGACAGCACGTCATTCTTCCCATGGTCAATGGCTAAAGATGGTTATTGCTTACTGAAGCTAACCCCAACACAGATAAACAACTATGGAAATCTGTTATAGATCAGTCATTTTTATTAATCCCAGTTCGTATTTCCAAGAAGAGCCTTTTTTCTATAATACTTTAGAGGTTTACTAATGGAGTACTTCAGGGTGCTGTTAATATTGATTAAAGTAAGACATCATAAATTAATATTTAGCAAGGTCATTATGACAGATTGATATGACATGCAGGTCCTCAAGTCTCAAGATGTCTTATCATTTCTGAGGAGACAGGCTGTTTGAAAAAATAAAGGAAGGAAAAGAAAAAGTCTTACAGGTGGCACTGAACTGACAGCAGCATATAATATAAAAGCGCTTTGTCATTCACATAATGTCTGGGGTAATGAAATGAATTCACTTTCTGGCTTCCTTCAGTTTGCAGTGCCAAAGAACACTGTGTTATCAGCACAGATGGAGCATGCATGGTTCTGGAGAAGAGCCTGGTGCAAACTGCAAACAAGCTTCTTTGCATACCAATGAATCCCTGAGAATCAGACCTTTGCTGTCAAGTGACAGGTTTGGAAGCTCTATAAAAATGAACTAATCCCAGTGGTCTTGTCTGACTGCATGTACTGTCAGTCCTCAGGACAAGAAATGGGGGAACACGGCACATTTTGCAGTCATGGCTACTACTTTGGTGAGAGATATCAGGCAGATGAGGGATTTCGTCCAGGTGCCAATATTTCTCTTTTTTTCCCCCCCTGGGACAGCAGAGTGGCAAGAGAACTCCAGTCACTACAATTAAAGATGCATCAAAATTTCCAGAAAGAAAAGGGAGAAAAAAGTTTCTGAGAATTATTTCAGCTATCAAGGTACAGAAGAGCCTAAGATGTTTAAGTTTACAAAACCAAATCCTTTCTCCATCTGTCTCTGCCTCGACACACAGTTATTATTAATACATATATGATATTCCTCCTCTTCAGCCAGATAGCCCTTTGGCAGTAGGATTAAGCTAACTGTCTTATTTTGCACAATGATTAACTAAAGACACACATGGGCGTGTACAATGGTACATTCTAGACAAGGGAGAAGGAAGGTGGAAACTCCAAACAATGAAGCAACCAGCTTCAAACTTTCCTGACTGTGGTATTTTGAATTTTTGATCAGATCCTTCAACTTTAATCCCACTTACATCAGCCTTGCACAAAGCACATTTTTTGCTCCTACTTGTCCCATAGCGGTTCTTAATTTATTCATACCAACTAATCTAGGTCTTTGTAAAGTAGGGGAATTTACAATGACATGGTGATTATTTGCATGCAGTAGAGCAAACTACTGGCAGGTGCTTTAAAAACTAAATATTGACAGTAAAACAACATGAAATAAAATATTGAAAAAATATTTGTAAAATAGAGGCATACCCATCAATAAACTCAGAAGTCTCTGGACCTTTGAACTCACCCCCACAACTCTGTACAATCCTTGGTCATTTATACCTATTATGAAAAAAAAAAAAAAAGCATGAGATCAACCACAGTCAAATTTAGCATTAAAATTTGTGCCCCAGGCAAAAAATTCTCTTCAAAGACAGACTACACAGTTTTAACAGTTCTGAGAACAACATTATAAATAAAGTATAACAAGAATCCTTTTGTTACTGTTTTTAAGATAAGTTCATGTTGTATTTTGATAAAGGTTTCATGCACCCCAATTCCACTTCTGAAACTGGAAGGAGAAGCAAACAGGGACAAAGCTTTGCTTGAAAATAAATAAATAAACCACTGTCTAATCTCAAATTTTTTAAATTGCATTTTGGGTACATTGACAACCACATTCTAATAATGCAAGAACTAAACCAACAAATGCTAAATTAGGATTTCTTTAAAAACTTTAATATTTCTTCCCCCCTCACCCCCCCCGCAATATGTGGTGACTAAAACACTTTGGATGAAGAAAAACTTAAGCCTATTCCCAGTCCTCAAAACCAGTATTTTTTCAAGTTTAGAAATGTTTCCCATTTAAGGTACAAGGCCTCATTCCAACCCACTGTGGTCCACACAGGGCTTACATCCAGAGGCACCACCAAAAGCTACTGAACGGTTTTGCTTGGGATGAACAGAGGAGCCATAACTAGCATAGTATTTTTGGTCCCCTACTCCCATTCTGTATGGACACTGGACCACTCTCCTGGCATTCCTCTGTGCCCTTCTATCATCTCACACACGTTCACTTCTCTACCCCTTTTCTTCCCCTGCTTCTGCTCTCCTTGACATTACCCAGTTTTATCCCCAGAGAAGTGAAATTGTGAATGTAAATTGAAGAAAAACAGGAGGGAGAGAGGGGGCAGGGAAGAAAAAAGGCAAAATAAGGTACGTCTTTGTCTGCTGCATTGTTTCAGAGCCCATACAGTGGGAGGTAAAATACCACAGTACACAGATGTTTGAGAGGCCTCATAATAAGCAGCCATCTACAAACACAATCTACCTTCATAATCACACTGGCCTGGAAGAGTAGAAATGCCACAAAATACCTGTGTTTCTACTCCAAGGAAATATTTCAAGTAACAGATTATGTGGTATTCTTATTCAAAATATCTTTCAACAAAGGAAGAATTGTGGAGAATTCCCAGCTTCAATATCAAGCTGTTCCAACCCAGAGAAGGAAAATTAAAACCAGTCATACGAGAAAAAGTTTCTTCCCAAATAAATATTAGATGAAGTATGTAAAAATCATTAGCCTTTTAATGAATTACTGTCAGACAGAGCCATAATACACAGCAATAATTCTCAATATGGTAGAGAGAATTTGGCATTTTCTACCTCCTCCTCTTGCCTAGCCTTGCTGCATCTTTTCTCTCTTCTCACACAGTCTGCAACCTCCTCGGCCATCCCAGATCTCTGAGCCTGCTGAACTTCTCCCTGCCAGCACTGCTCCCTCCTCTGTCCCAGCAGAGAGCTGCCAGGCTACGGCTGCAGCTGCTCCCTGCCTTGGTTGCTCTACCAGGGCAAAACTGGCCCTTTTTCCTCCCCAGGATGCAGGCACTGCTGGAATGGTACTGAGCCTTAAGCTAGATGCCAGGTTCAGAGCTGGCTCAAATTAACAGAATAAACCAGATCTCCTTTATTCTACCTGTGCTCATCAAAACACACAACTCAGGAGTGTGTTCACAGTTCAGCTGTGCAAAAAATAATGAACTGAAAAAAACCCCAGCTATGGGGCCACAACGTTGTTCTTCTCAAAATATGAAGTTATCAACACAACCAAATAAGTTTTCCAACAATCCCTAGAACATTGATAGCATGCTATGCACCACTCGGAGACACTAAAAAAAACCTCAACAATATAGTCCTTGATACACTCCAAACAAGAATGCACTACAAATCTGTCCTGAGAGCAGGAAATACTTTTTGCTTCAAACTTCTCAGAAGTGTCCAGGAAAATTCTGGTACCAAACTAACACCAAGTTTTGCCAAAATGCATCACACTTTTTTTGTACAATGTCTTCTACTACTTTTAATACCACAGAACAAGCCTTCTGCATCATATGCAAGATGCTAAAAAGCTGAAGAAATACTGTCACACTCAGCTTTTGCTTATCTCAGAAGTTGATTTGTGACTTCCTGTGCTTCTAACATTAAAACTGGGGGGAACCAACTGTGCCGACCCCAAACATACAGTTACGGGCTTAGAAATAATCAAGGTCAAACCACAAAACCTACTGCTCAGTATTAAAACAGACACGATAATGCAGAAGTCTCTGAAAAATGGCAGCATTGAAACTATGACAATCCTCCAGCAATAATCACGAGTCTGTGATAGAGATTATCAGATAATTGATCGGTTTCAAATTCATCAACCTGAAAAAAGCACAGCTAATTGCTAGCAGACATCAAGGAGTGCAAAGAGGCATTAATATTTCAACACAGTTTGACATGATACCTTTAACCATACTTTCAAATGATGTTTTATTTAAAATATACAAACCTGGTTTGAAACACTCCTATTTCTGATTTAATCTGCACATTTCAGATCTTCAGCACATCCAACACCGATAATGCCTGGCATTTACAGAACACAATTGACAGGATGACTCATTGCAAGGAATAGCTCACCACTGCCTGAAATGCTGAAGGGTTCAGACGCTGCGTCTGCCGGCTCAACCACTATTGGCAACCTGGAGCGGTAAAGCCCCGCAGCACAACTTCCTTCGTATTTACATTATCTCAAGATGTTTGGCTGCCTGACACCAGAATTTGGCACAGGTACACAGTTTGTGAAGCATGCTTAGAAATATAAGGTATTGTAAGCAAGATAGTAATTTATACTATTGTAAGCAAGGTACGTAGTAGGCAAGATTACTTTGCGACTGGCATTGTACGTAAGGCTGACACAGACTCGCAATATAGCTGCAAATACAACCTTTTATACCAAAATCCATGGCACAGAAACAGCCATACAAGCGACACTCTAAATTCAAGGTAATGACAGAGGGTTTCTTGTCACTTGTAAAGGTTTTCTACTCCCTCCTCACCATTACTTTCTGCCTGAAGAGCAGACGGCCAGAACACGCGGCTCAATGCTGCCATCTCTCTCTGCAGCTCAGATTGGCAGCTCGGGTAGTTCCGAGCTCAAGACAAACACTGCTCCAGCAAACTTCACCCATCACATCCCCTCAGAAGGTACAACCAACTACTTGCACACAAAAACATGCATAGAGCCTCTACTAGTGGAGCAAACAGCTCTTTGATGTTTCTATAAGCATCTACCTCGTTCTATTGTTCTCAGTAGAAAACAATAAATGAAATATTCCAAACAGAATGCCAAAATGCCCTGTCCAAGACAAAACACAGGTGCACATCCAACTAGCGTGGTGCTCAGTATGTGAGATATGGGATGCATATCCTGATGCCTCAGCATCTCCTACCAGATAAAGCACAGCCAATCTCTTGTAAGGCAATGCTGAATCAGAAGCTCACAGGCATTTTAACCAAGACACTGATTTTTGTGCTTCTATTCATTCAGAGCAAATAATTCCCTTCTTGGCTTTATAAAAGGGAACATAACTGAGAAAAGAATTATCCAGCCATTGACAAGTTTATGTTCAATATCTCTGTTATGCTCTTCTCTCTCTGAATACCAGACTACTTCTGCTGTGACATGACAAGACTATTCTCAGTTTCCACCCACACTAGACTGTCCTCTCTTTCCACCCACGCCAACCTCACACCCATTATGATTAAAAGAGATAAAAACATGGCACACAAGCACCGTCTCTGAAGAAGCATCTGTCCTGTTTTCTCCTGCTGAATATAACTTGCTTTTGATGCCTTATCATTGAAGTAAAATAACCAAGTAAAAACTGTTTTCAAGGAAAAGTACAGGTAGAAAATTCTGCAGATTGAGAGATGGATTTTCTTCATTATACAACTATTTGTCCAAACTCTTTTGAGACAAACAACTGAAGGCTCTCCTGGCCCTCCATTTGTTTAGCTCAGTAGACGGTCCTTTAGGGGTTTTTTTGTTCTGTTTTGGAGTTGTTTACTTGGTTTGTTTTGTTTTTTAAATGCAGTTGATGTTAAGTCCAGAATCAGTAAACAGAAAATCAACGACTGCTTGAAAAGTAATGGACAAATCAAGCGCACCGAAACCAAGCTAAGTGGATTGTTGAGTTCCTGGAAGGTAGTACCTCACCTAAATATATTCTTGGAACCCCAGGAAAAGAAATATTCATTGAACACTGGTTTATTTTCTTTCTTGAGTACTCTCCAAAACAATTAATAGACACAAGTCTTTTTCATTGGTAGTAATTACCACAAAGTCTATTGACTGCACTTCTTACAAAGGCTGTGTACAAGGGACAGCAAAGCTGCCAAGTCTCCAGAGAGTTTGGGAACTTTAATTCACTCCCAAGTATGTTTCAGGGCAGATCCCACTATGGGGAGACGTGCTGCTAACCCATGAAAGCTCATCATTTGTCTTGAACAAGAGATTTACACAAATACTTTGCACCTTCTTACACGCCCCTAAATCAAGGCATAAAGGACAGAGTGAACTTAGACCTCCACTCAGTTTAACCTATCCACCCACAGCCCTGAGGGGAAGAAAAAAAGGCAACAAAAAACATTTTTCCAAATAGCCACTTCATGAAGAAAGTATTCACATTTTTTCCACAGTTGTGTTCTTGTTTCACTTTTCTTGCAATGTATCAGAAAAAGGAAAAAAAACAACAACCCACTACTTGAAGAAAACTATTTGAACACACTTACAAATAATAAACCAAAATATATTTTACTCCACACTGCTTATAGTCAAGAGGATTAATGAGGTATTGTAAGGTAGCCTGTAACTGTACTGTAGGCCTAAACTAGCCTTTCATTACATGAGCACATGCCACCCTTTTCATTAAATCTGCCTAATTCACTGTGAAGAGAAGATCCAGACTATATTGAGACTGGCTGTTGCAGTGAAGACAACTTATCTGTAGGACGCCAGCTTTATCTGCAATGTTTCCCAGCTGAAATATTCAGACTGTAAATGCCAGCAACTGAAATTTTAAAGTGATGAGACAGGCAAACTTATCTGAAAAATATTCAAAAGAACAGAATGAACAAAAATAACACCAGATAGAATATGGCCTAATCTGGAATAGCACCTTTAATGCATCAGACAGGACTGATACAAAAAGGTCTAAGAGAAAAAGGACTTCAGATACTTCTTGCTGTTTAAATGCAAAATTCTAAGTATCACAAAGGCTGCTTGTGTTCCTAATAATATTGTATAGTAAGTGTATACATGGAAGACACTGTTTTTCAGTAAGATGTTGCACTGACAGCAAGCATGAACCTGCCCTTCTGTTCATTTTATTTAAGTTGGACTGTGATACACAGAAAGATGTAAGTATTCTGCCCTGTGCAACACCAGACCTCTAGAAAAAAAAAAAAAAACCATTCCTGAAAAATTCTAAGCGTTCCCTTTGGGAGTAGGAAGGAAAGTCAACAATTTAGGAGAAAACCAAAATGCACACAGAGGTATTACAACAATTACAATCTCTTTTAACAAACTGAGAAATAGACTGTAACCAATTACTACTTTCATGCCTTCACCACTTTTTTTAAAGACTGCAGCCAAACAAGCCGGTTCTCCACACAATGCCATATACAAGGCAGTGAGCCTCAGAGTGGCTGGTCACCACACACTTCAGCAGAGCCTCTCCAGAATCAGCCCCAAACACCTCCCGAATACTGTCTGCACACCAACCTCTCCTCCATCTCCAGTTCTGAAAGTACAACAACGAGCATATGCAACAATAAATCCTGACAGCATCTTTGTCTCTGGTGTGATACTAACTCCACAAAAAGTACTTCAACACTTTTTGTTTATCACTTGCCTGCTCAGCTCCCGTTCTGCCTTAAGAGACCGAACAGAAGTGAAACACTAAAATAAATTACTCCGTTCCAACAGCAAAGCAAAGGTGCAGGCACTGCCTACAAAACATAGGTTTCTCTTAGCTGTTGTGCACAAACATTGGCTCCCTTTGTCAAGAGAGGTGCTATTCCCCACTTGTGAGCACTTCTAGCAAACACATTTCTTGAAAGAAAGCCATACATGAAAGGATGGGACTGGACAGACTCCTGTCCTGGTCAGCGTAATCAGTGAAATGTCTTCCATGGTAAAGTCTTTTTCCAGAGACCTACAGGCCTTCTTCATGGAGCAGACCAGCTGCTTCACCCTCTTCACAAACAGGCTGGGTTGATCATTACCTCGTGTTTCAACAGCACTGATGCACTTTTTGATGATGGTGAATCCTATCTTATCCAATTGTGCACCTACAAGGAAAAAAAAGGGTTGAACAGTTCTAACTGCTACACCACTACAATTATGTCTTTCACTGGACTTAATCATAAAGCTAGTACTTCTGAGGCAAAACTGTATATGCTCTGAAATTGGTAGAATACATCACTTTTTATAGAGAAATTCTGCTTCTCCCCTTCACAACTCTGCCTAGCACAGTAAAGGCTTGTTCTGGTGATAGTGGCTCCAGTGAATCTGTTCACAGCAGCATCCTTTGAAGAATGGGATCTCTGATTAGTTACACATGTTGGCAGATGCAAGATGGAATTTAACAGTACTTACTGCAACATCAACAACATCTGAGAGAGTTCACCAAATGGGACAAGGAAGTACTTACGATGAAAAAACATAATCATCAACAGCAGGGCTTTTACTGAGCCCTACCCTCAGCCAAAGAAATTCCCACACTAAAGATACAGGACACATGTATATCATTTCACAGCAGTTAACGATCTGACTACATGAAAGCAGATGCATGAACAGGACAACAGCTGAGCTCCAGCATTCCTTTGTTGTTCCTATCTTACTCTTTTTCTTCACATCAAAACTTCATTTAAAAGCTTATGTTGCAAAACTGCCCTTCCCCCAAACATCTGGCCTTCTTGCTCCTGGGGACCTGGTCTTGCACCATGAAAAGATAAATCTGTGGGAAAATTTCTATTAATAACACCAGGATCCAGCTTTAATCAGCAATTTCAAGTTTTTAAAAAAGCAAGCAAAAATTGCCTCATAATCAGAGAAGGATACCTGTCTTCACTGTTATACTTTGCTAATAGAAGAAAGCTAATGCTGTCTAAAGAAAGCCATCTCTTCTACCTCCATATTTTGGTTAATATTTTAAATGCATTCAGCTTTTTTGCTGATCTTGACATTCAGCTGCAGCTCCTTTTAAAACCATACTTACACATTCTAACAGAAATGTACACACAATCTGGATTAAGAAATTGTGATGCATTTACATACAAATTCACCCTTGAATCAATTTCAGGCACGAAGTAAATTGGCAAAAACAGTCAGACTGTTTCTCCAGCTTATGTCCAGTCCTACAATTCTTATGTATATACTGAGTTACTGTGAAAACCCATCAATTACAAAATACACAAGTTATATTCAAAACTCAAGATTTAAAAGTAAAATAATTGAGTGGATCCACAGAAATAAAGAAGAAATTACCTTTGCCTTTCTCAATTGTAAAGTATTAACAAAATCAGCCTTAATGCAAATTCAAATACTTACTTCCCTCTCGTTTTGCATTCGCTCTATTCAAGTTGATGAGCACCTAACACAAAAAGAGTAAAAAAGACATAAATTATTTTAAAGACTTCCATGAAACCAGAAAAAAAGACACCTTCAATCTTAATGCTCAGCAGGCACAAATACAGCTGTTTACAGGCAGAACATAGCACCACCAGCAGCTCTAACAGCAGGACCAGAGGTCTGGGCCCCCTCAGAACAATGTCAGATACAGCCACTGAAATAAACTGTGATTTATTTGTTGCATGTTTCTCTGCAGGTTAATTTCCCACAGTTTCAGGCTCACTCAAATTGTTAAGAATTTCATGATTCCTGGGATTTATGTCCCAGTTTGGCATTCCCAGAAGTTGTAAACTTACTGGGGAGTCCAGCTCGGCCAACATGTCATGGTAATGAACACCTCTGCAAATGAAACCAGATTAGAGTAACAATAAGGTCAATCAGACCTACAACTGCTGGGGCAGACACGCGACTGTGTCATTGTCTAGAAAACCCCACTATTTCTGCCCCACAAGACCAATATATTTATCATTGTAAGAATAAATAGCGTGTTTCAATTCAACATTTCAGACCCGTTTCCTGATGCAAGGCAGAAATTAAGCAAATTCATGTACAACCTCAGTCCCATTGACAAGAACTATTTTTGATCTGGTTTAAAAATAATAAAATAATAATACCATGTAACTCACTCATGCAATTTTTGCCACTGGAATGCAGCATGTCAGCATAAGACTAAGCGAACAGGCTTATACTAGATATTTTCTATAATTTTCTACCAATATTATCATTGGGATGGGAAACCATTTATAAAAATCGATGCTGTCATTACAATGAAAAATTCTTATATCAGCATTAGGAGTTATCTACACTGAGCTTTACCAAGTTACTCATCTCTCCTGAGTTTTATTTCATTTTTATACTTTATTCATTGAATCTATCATTTTGCAAACTACATAATCCCAGTTTATTAAAGTATACATGGGATCAGAAAGCAGGGAGTGAGTGAATTCTCCATTACACTATAAAAGAATATTTCTAAAATTACGCATACAGCTTCTTTTCCATCCAAGGCTTCCATCCACAGCTTCCTGTCTTCCTCAGAAAATGCCTGCATGGTCACAGGAACTCCAGGCCTGCAAATGTATCAACAACACAAAGTAACTGCATTCATCAGCAACTAAAAAATTCTTGTCAAATTCTATTTCCAACTACGAGCAAAAGCCCATTGTCCTAAAAGTCAGGGCTCATTTCCTTTTGCTTAATAACTGAACACTGCTGATCTTGAAAATAAAAGGTATAGAAGTGATACATGCAGTAAAAAATAGGGAGAACAGGGAGGAAAAAGGAAAGTGAATGTAATCTGCAAACTATTTATTTGAAATAGCTCATTGCTGATCACCTGCTGATTCCAACACTTGGTGGAGTTACTGAGTTTAGAATTGTAAATAAACTTGGACTTGCACTGCTGTTAAATGAAAAATGGCATTTGTCAACTCACTCAATACACAATCACCTTTAAAACAGCAACAATGATCGTAACTTGCAAGTAAATATCTTATGAAAACAACCATCTTAATTCAGTAAAAAATGAAAACCAAACCACTTAGTTCTTTTCACTAAATTACAATTGTCAAGGTATCAGAGTATCACCTAGAAGCAATACAACAAACCCAATATATGCTGCATGAATTATCATTTATTTGTCTTCAAAATACAGTCAAAGGAAACAAAACCTTCCCTCATTGTCCTGTATTGGAAAAAATTAAAATCTAGGTAGTATTTCAGAAGGATAAGGGCCTTTACCAATAAAATAACTTCTTCCTACCCTAGAAGACCTCTGCTATCTCCTCAAGATTTAAATTTCTCTACATTTACCACTAGTCACCTTCAACTAAACATGATGGAGTACTAGAAACACAAAAAAGTATCACTTCCCAGAGATTTAACCAGAATCTTAGCACCCTCAGAGCTGTAAGGATCAGAATTTAAAGAAAATACAACCACCTCAGGTTTCCTTTCGAAAGAAAAATATGCAAATTTTCAGCTAGCTCCAAGTTATGCTTAAATCACACACAAGGCTTAATGTTTGCTACTTAAAAGTCTTCCCTAAAATTTTATGGCCTTGCCTCTTTCCAAAACGCAGTACCAAAGAAAACCCCATGCCCAGCTGTCAATCCCTGTGTTATTTTTCAACTTGGACAAGCTGAGGGATAAGTGTGCCCTGAACTGATACCAAGGAAACAAGCTAATGGCCTGCAGCACAGAACTAATCTCCATGGGAACATCTCAGTAGTACACACATATATTATTAAAGGAAAAACGTCTGATATCAAGGTCACAGTGGACCAAATTGTGTCTATTATATCAAGACAGAAAGACGAACTAGATTTTTTCCCCCTTTTACCAGAGAAGAGAATGAAAAAGTGTTTTGCAGGATCAAGGAAATGCTGCTCTCCATCCATCTCTGTGTAAACTCCAGATACCCCACTGAGCAGATGACACACAGAGGGGGACAGACTGACATTTCTCACGCTACTTTTCAGCAACTTTATCAGACTCAGTTTGAAATCTGTTATCCCTACTGACCAATCAATACACTGACCCAAGAGGATCTGATGCCTGGAGAATAAATCTTTACTCCCTTTTGTACTGTTGGGACACTGCGTTAGAACAGCTAAACCACATCCTCCTCAAGTCAAAAATCCAAGTTCAAACCATGCTGTAGAGTGATGACAAACATCACTTGAGCTGTAAATGAGCATCTTGTCCTCTGCCACGTGGGCTAGAAGTTTTCTGATGCAGTGGGAGTTTCACATCCGTTTAGCCATTGCTTGTTGTAGGAATGAACATGCCTCAGGCCAGTCTGACTGGCCACATGAGCTCAGCATAGCCTCTGATTAAAGTTTGAGCACATGATCCTTATCACAGGCATATCTGCAGACCATTAGCAATCATAGAACAAGGGGGGCCAAGCATTGGCCATACTGCATTTAAAGTGAAAAACACTAAGAATCTGATGGGGGAAAAACCCAAAAGCCAATAAAACTTGAACACCTACTACATCATAAATTAGCATGTAGTTAATTGGTATAAGTAAGGAGCAAACATACAGATTAAAAGTAGCTCACAGGGGGTGGATGCAAAAACTCAGCAACAATCCACTAATTCGTATCTAGCATTTAATTCCAGATATGATCCATTTCTGCATCAGAAGAATGTAGCATTACCACAGCCATATTTATTTGGAGTACCCTATTAAGTTGGATACTGTCACCTTCATAAATGAAGGAAGACTACAATGCCGTTGAAAGACAATATTCATCAAATTTTGAGATCCTTTAGTGAAAAAAATTAGCAAGTCTTTTTTTTTAGAAATAGAGCAACAAGTGGTGCTTCAAAAAGACAGTGGCAACAACGTTCAAGATGCAGTGGATGATTATACCAGGCACAAAAAAACCTCAAAATCCCAATTACCTTACTTTCAATCTGAAAATCCAGCATATCTCCTCAGCAACACATCATTTTGGAATACAGGATTGTGATACCATGTGGTCATGACTACATGAATTATTAGTCTTTTACTACAGCTATATGTACTTCAATTTAAGCCATGCTTCTTCACTGTAATAACAACTCTTAATAGCTCCTCTTAACTTTTTCTGTGCTTTTCTTTAATGTGAGGTCAGGCAATGTCTACATTTCAGTCTAGTTCCTCTCTGCTTCTTCACAGCTGAGGTAAAACCCAGTGAGCCATGGCAGTGCTTGCCGGCTCCTCCAGTCACCCTTTCCAATTGGAAGTCTGAGTGAGGATCAAAGAAATCAGAAGAAAACACAACAGTAATTCTGCAGTAGTTTTAACTACTACATTAAAAGGGCTCTTCCCAGTGTGCTTCACAAGCTTACCTGTCTGAAGCTTCCAAGTCAAAACAGAACCGCCTGTCTATTGTATCTGCATTTCTTTTGGTACAATACGTAAGGACGAAGAGTTCCGCGTCACCCTGTGAAAAGAAAGTTTTTATAAGCTTGACCCAGTTTTTACAAGTTTTTATAAGCTCCAGTAGGCCAGCTGTACAAGCCAAGTAAGGTAAATTTATATTAAATGGCAAAAGTTATACTGAAAATTGACACTTGCAAAAGAATTCGCCCATGTTTGCAGCTCGCTTTTCTACACAATAACACATAAATTCTACGGTCATTTATGGGACATAAATCCAAAAGTATTGAGTCCATTTTAGCTGGTGCTTTACAGAATGACTCAGTACCACAGTAAGTTAAACTAACAAAAATATTTTGCGCAGGTTACAATATGAACACACAAAGAGACTTCTCCCATTTTATGTCAGCCACAGTGATTTCCATTGTAAAGGCCATTGCTACACTAACTAGAACAAAGGAAGTGTTCTTTACTATCTGTAACGTGTCTTACAGAACCAATTCTTTCTTTCTTTAAGACCAACACCAGGATTTTATTTTACCCAGGAATCACAAACTCATCTGTGAATGCTACATGAGTTGTACCAGATTAAATCAGGATGAAATGAATGTTTTAATTATTTCCTGTCTTATTCAGCATCTCCAGACATAGAAGGTTGTCACTGAAGGAGTAACTGCAGGGGTTTCCAAATGGGATATCTTTTAATACAGCAAAAATGGCTTCATAGGTGTTTTAGAATGCTGAATGCTCAGACACACATATTGTATACTATACTAACTAAAATGGCTTATCACAATAAGAGTAAATTGGGATAAAAAAACTCATAGAAGTACTGATCAGGGAAACCAAATACCACTATTTTTCAGTACATAAGGTTTTCCAAAGCTTTTGAAAGATTCTTCCAAATTCAATATATTCATAAATACACAGAGTCCTGAAAATTATGAAAGCCATCTCCCCTCTGCTGAAACTAATAGGATATAATAACTTGAAAAAATTCCAACAACATGATTTTTCTAACCAAATTTGAAGACAGGGCAGGGTGCTGCATTTACAGGCATATTGACTCAAGGATTAGTTTTCAGATATCCTTTTTCCTTGCAACAAAATGCATTTTTATCCCTTTTAATACATTCATTTAATGTGTCATCTTTAAAGGTACCAAGTGCCATCAATTCCCAACTATTTCAGTAGGAATTAAAGCCATTTAAAGATAAACAAAGTCTTGGGTCTTGAATATTTCAGATGCTATCAAAGATATCTGAAATTACATACAGTTATCAGTACAAATGATATTCCTATGAAAATCCACTTTTCTAGTCCCACTTCTAGTACTTACATCTCCAAAAGAAAAATCTAACTGAATCATTTAAGAAAGAAATTTCTAGGTCTGTTATCTTTTCCTGATTTATACTTTAGACAGTTAAAGGCCTCATGGATAAACAGGATTCTAAATGGTGAAACATTGCATGTTATCTGTGCCAGGTCCTCTGGTCTTCTAAAAGGAAGCAACTGAAAAGTCTAGAGAATTCTTATCTATTCATCCATCCACTACTTTAGGTTAATGTCCTTCAATGACAGACTGAATTGCATGAGGAAAGATGAAAAAAAGGGGCAAGGAGAGTGGAGGGGGAAAGTACTTGACACATCTTATCTGACACATTCTCGATGTGATCTTGATACAGGACAAGTGTAAGAGTAGAATATATAAATATACGTACAACTTTCCCTCCTGATCTGTGTTCAAATGGGATCATGGAGAACTTCTTTGTCTCTTTCCTGTACATGCAATAGTGCTTCACCCAACTGGAACCAAAGGGAGCAGGCCCTACATAACACAAAAGCAATAAATAGCATGTACTTTTTCCAGTTTCTGCATTTTCTTCTCCTGCTTTCTAAGATGATACTTAAGAGCCGTACTTAATTCCTGATAATGTGGTATTTAAAGCAAAAGTACAAATTAAAAATATTATACAACATCACACAAATATTAACCACTGCTTATTATTCTAAAAGCCGATGCATGTTGTACTTCACACTTATGCTTAATGCCAAATGGAAAGAATTATTAACGTACCTTTCTCTCGCTACTACAGACAAAATATTTTTTCCCTATAAAGTAAACACCCCCTTGTAACTTTATTTAGCAGAACACAGGAAGCTAGATTTACACCTGGTAACTTGAAGCTAAATAACCACACCTGTGTTGCAAGTTCTAAGCAATCTCTTGATTAAGGTCTGATCACAACTTCTTACACCAGAACTCTCTCCTATTAATCAGTGCACACCCTATATAGAATACACCTACTTTAGAGCCCAACTCACTGCAACCAATATTGTTGAGATTTGCACCATAATATCAACCACTCAAACTTGGATTCTCACCCTCTGTATCTCCTCACTTCTATTACTTTACTTTTCTGAAAAAATAGGTCTGCAAATGAATCTTCTCTCTCTATAAGGGCAAATATCTTAAAAATATGATTTATGCAAAATGTTTAAAAATAAATAATAAATGAAAATAAATTGTCATTCTTTGAGCAACAAGAGCTCTGCATCTTGTTTGGCTTTTTTACTCGTGTGAGATTTATAATTGTTTGAAGTGTTGACAGGATATGATTTATGTGACATGCACCTTCACAGCAAGAATTTTAACACCAGCTACCTAACATATAGCCTGCTTTATTTGACCCTATCATCACAATTAGGTAATGAAAGTGTATCAATGAATCAAGGAAATGACACTCAATTTCATCATACTCAACAAGCCAAATTTTCAGAGGCTGATTTGACAACTCATGTTGCTGGCTGACAACAAATGTTTGACAGTTCTAGGGGAGGTCATCAGTAAGGGATTAAAAATAAGATGAAATCCATTCTTTGGTCAAACAAAACTTCCCTGAATTCAGTCACTTTTACTAAAAACTGTCACACTTTCAGCTCCATATTCTTTTCATGGCCACAGTAACAATGCTGCTAGAGACTTTGAACATTAACTCAGATGACTCTTTAACCAACTGTAAATTCTTTGCATCTTCATGTGACCTGTAAAGACTTGCCTGTATGCCCAAAACGGGCACTATGGAATACAAAATACACCTTACTTTTTTCCTGTACATAGAGGTAGCCTTCCATCGTGAAGTGATTTGCTCTTTTATGTTCCTGAGGATTTCTTCTGATCTTGTTCATGAGCTCCTCTACCTCTGACCTCGTTCCTTCAAAACGATTTCGTGTCTAAAAGGAGACAGCAAAAACCCTTTGGTAACAAGAGTGAAAGAAATACTTACTCTTCCTGGCAGATAGGAGTTGTAACCACGTACGGGGTTTGCACAGCAAAGTTTTGGTGGTGGGGGGCTACAGAGGGGGCCTCTGTGAGAAGGTAATAGAAGCTTCCTCCATGTCCCATGAAACCAGTGCCAGCCAGCTCCAAGATGGACCAGCCCATCAGTGACTGTGGTAGAGCCTATGGAATAACGCACTTAAGAGGGAAAAACTACACAATGCCAACTGCAGCCAGGGAGTGGAGTGAGAATATGTGAGAGGAACAGCTCTGCACCAAGGTCAGTGCAGAGGGAGGGGCAGGAGGTGCCCCAGGTGCTGGAGCTGGGATTCCCCTGCAGCCCCTGGTGCAGAGCACGGGGAGGCAGCTGTGCCCTGCAGCCCCTGGGAAGGACTCACATTGGATAGGTCCATGAAGGACTGTCTCCAGTGGCAGAGACCCCATGCTGGAGCAGAGGAAGAGTGTCAGGAGTCCTCCCTCTGAGGAGGAAGCAGCAGTAGAAGCAGCATGTAAGAACTGATTATAACTCTCACTCCCCTGCACCACTGAGGGAAGAAGGGAGGACTGGTGGAAAGGTGTGTTTAAGATTTGGTTTTATTTCTCATTACGCTACCCTAATCTGGTAATAAATTAAACTGATTTCTCCCAGTCGAGTCTGTGTTGCCTGTAATTGGTCTGTAACTGGTCTCCCCATCCTGATCTCAATCCACAAACTCTCCAGCTAAGGAAGGCAGTGATAGAGCAGCTTTGGGGGGCCTCTGGAATCCAGCCAGGGCCAACTCACCACAAATAACTATAAAAGGAGACAATGATCCAGGCCATTTTAGGACAGTCAGTGTACACTTCCATATATGTTTATACTCCAAGTTTTCTGATATTCTTCAAAATTAACGTGGGGTTTGGATATCAGCTGCGTTGACAGTGGAAAGCACACTAAGACTGCCAGAGCAGCTTTCTAAAACAATGCACTGACTTGTTCAGAGAGAAGTGAAATATTGAGTGCAAAATGAATTTGAATATTGAAATTTCCTTAGAAAAATATTACTACATATATTGACTTAATTCATGAGACGCTTGTTGTCAGGAAGTAGAGGATTTTCTGTGGTTATTGGGGAAAAAAGTGTCCGGAAGGTCATCAACAATGTATACAGATTGAGACTATATATGTGCCAAATGTTTTGACCACACACAAGCAGAAGCATGCAAAAACAACCCAAAAAAACCTCGGAAGTCCAGCTGATTATTATTCCTGAACGTCACTTATTCCAAAGTCTGCAAGCGGCCGGAAGAGAAATATTTATCAGAATATTAGCAAAAACAATCAGAAAGTAAGCATGCCACCCACAAATTATACAACAGGACTACACAAAACAACAGAGACAAAAGAAACACAAGAAACTCTTCAGTTTGGTCTGAAAAACACTGGTAATTGGTCAATGAGCAAATAAAACCAAAACAATCATGGTAATACCTGGTTTTCTCCACATATGCACCTGTCCAAACAGCAAACACTGAAAACATACATTTAAATTCCAAGCTGGTACTTTCCCCAGATGATACATGTGGTTTGAGGAAAGCATATAGTTCCAGATGTATGCTTATGTGTCTTTTTGCTTTCTGAGAGCACTTTTTCTGAAAACGCTGCCTCGCCTATTTTCTCTCTTCCCCAGGACAAGCATACAAGATAACATGACTTTTGGAAGAATCAGCTTTCTAGAGCTTAGGCTACAAGGCCGAGGTGGATCTTTTTCTTTCTTTCCTTTGAAGGCGGTGGAGGGGCAGTGAGAGGAAGGCAGGGTTTGGGGCAGGGTGTGGAGAGGAAATCCATAGGATAATTCTCACAGTAAAGAACCTGAATGAAAGGGAAGACAACTATTACAGCTATACTGGTGACTCTTAAATCACTCTCCATATCCTGCCAGGCTGTCTGTACTGGATCTTGGACCCTTCAATTTCTAACACATCAATCCAGCGTTCTGCCAGCAGCTCAGCTGTACCACAGGCAAACTCCAGGTCATTTTTCCTTTGCGATGCCTTGTTGATCTTCAGCACAGAGGAGAACGTGTCATGTCCTCTCACAATCTTTTCCAATGCTTCCTTCTATTCTCCTTTTACCCTGGATAGTTGTTGAGCCTTGCTCTCCCTTCTCTCTACAGCCTCTATCTATTCATAAGACCTGAGCTGCAAAGCTCAAGCTCTTTAGAATTTGGTGGGGCACATTCTGATACCATTCAGTCAACTGAAAATGCAGCTGCTGAGATTAGCTTACTTTCTTACCGCTTATCACTTCTTCAGATCACTCCACTGGCTCTTTTCCATCTGTATTCTGAAACCCAGCTCTTCAAAACTCTATCACAGCTTCCCTCTCATGTTTCATCCTGCATCAGCTCCCCTCTATGCTGCTCCTCACTCTGTTAAGCACACAGAAGCAGAAAGTCTGGCCTGACATTTCCCCCATGAGCACTGACTTCTGCCACAAAAGTCTGTTTATGAAGTTACCACTAATCAGTTCCTCTTCTCAAACCAAACAACAGCTCAAAAGGAAACCTGACACTTGAACATGCAGGAAGAAAATTAAAAGAATGGTATCATGACACATGAATCACGTCACTATGCATTACAACAACTGTAATCCTCCCTTCCGCCTCCCTGCTAGTTAAGCCATTTCTAAAAACAGACCATCCTCTCCAAGAAGTAGTTTCTGTGTTTAATTCCAGATGCCCTCAGAGGTCAATAAAACAAATGCACCATCAGAACTGATTGTTTGCAGAAAGGTGTGTGGTTTGCTCCCTACCAAGAGGCCTCTGGCACACTCAAGTTCCTCTGGGCAAGCTTTATTCTTTGACAAGTCTCAAGGAAGCAAACAGACCACCTGACTAGTGACTCTGTCAGTCCTATTGCTTCAGCCTGTCACCTTGTTTCCTGCTCTGCCAGTCCAGATCACACTGGGAGATTTGGGGTGAGGGTACACTAAACTAGTGGCAGCCCCCATTGGCCTGTCCTTGAAGGAACACATGATTTTGTCAAATATGCCATGGGTGCTAGCACCAAGTGTCCTTGCACAGTTCTGCACTCCAAACCAACAGGGATGTTCGTGTCTGAAAGGGCTGCTGCAAGACAAACAGAAACTCCACACTGCTGTGACCAGCTGTTTTTCATCCCTTTTCTTAGTTATGGATAATGTAACCCTACAGATAAATGACCCTCAGACATACTCAACTTCAAAGCACACCCAAAATGCTGAAAGCTTTGTATTTCATTAGCCATACTCTGAATTATCCAGTGTTGTATGCATTTTTAACAGACTTCATTTGTTTTTAAATAATCTTTGCATTATTTCTGTCTCAAAAAAAATGAAAAAAAGGAGTAGAGGCCTTTTACTTCATGCTTGTTTGTTATAGCATTATTAGAAATGACAAAGAACCCGCTGGAATTAGCGATGATTTGTCCAGTGATGTGGTTGGTTATCCAGGAGATGGCACCATATCCCCAAAATTCACAGGCAATGCACTCACATGGAACTAAGGACTGGCAATACAGATACTGCACACGCACCAACTTCAGCGAGTGATTTTACTCACAAAAGCAGACTCGACTTACATTTTGTATATTTATCTGCAGGGCCATTTTGTAATGATTGAAGTCTTTAGCAAGTTCATATCCTTGGTGATAAAAAGTGAACAAACCCTGAAAAAATGATAGCACCTGAAACAGAAATAAAAGACTTGTTAGAACAAAAAATTCCATTTGCTTGTATGCAATTGCTGCACATAGGCTTTTTTGGAAAGACAGATTATAAAATGATTATTTTAAAATAAATTTCCACTAAAGCCTACACTTTATGAGGAATATTTAAATCCAAATTATGATCTATGTATACAGACATTTTTGGATGGCCCTGTCTCTGGAATTTCACAACTGATCTCTACTTTCCATTTGACCATAGGGAATGTACATCCCGTGTTCCCAGACTTTCCTATGTAATGTTTTCCTACAGCTGCTCTGATACCAATGATGTCTGGAACATATATTTATGCACAAGGATGTAATGATCATTCTGTCTTTTAGTCACCATTTCCCTGGTCATTTCTCTCTCTGCTAATGAGCACGTGGAGATGACTTTCACATCAGTCATCTGGTCTGCTGGAAGAAGGAAGCTTTCCCCATTGCTGCTTTTTGTGCACAGACCTGACCTTCTGTCAGAACCAGCAAGTGATCCACCTTGCATATTCTGACTTCAGTATTTCAATTTAGAAGAACAAACAAGTTGTACTGCACTGGAAGCAGCATGAGGTGTAGTCCTGTCTAACTCTCCTGTTTAGTCCAGGTTGCTGGAACGAAGCAAGTGACACACAAAAGAACGACTCTCCAAAGGGAACAAGCCAAAGAATGTATTTTATAAAAGTTGGAAGTCATATAGCAAATAAACCATTTTCAAAAAATGAAAAAAAACATGAACTTTAGGTATTATTAAGGGAAAAGGGAATAATAATTCGGTACGAAATAATTTCAGCTTTCTAGTCTAGTGTAAACTTCAAGTACAAATCAAGCAACAAAGTTCAGCCCCATCCAGAAGCAGCTTTCAGAAATGAGTAAGGGACATGTCACAAGAACATAATTTGAAGATTCATTACTCTAGTCTGCCTCTGAGGAAACATCAAATGGTCTGAAACACAATAACCAAATGCAAAACTATTTAGGATTAAAAAATATTAAAAACTATAAAATAAAAAAAAAGAAAGAAAAAAACCCAACATATCTACACAAAAAACCCCACACATAACCATTTTTTCCACAGCATTTTGCCATTCTTTGAACAATGCTAATATAATTGCAGTAATTTGTTCCCCCTTAAGCATTTTAGCAATTTTTTTTCATACAGGAATAAACTACATGAAAACAGACAGCTCCTTTTACCTCCATAATAAACAGGTAGGGTCATTTGGAACTTTTTTCATTATTACATTAAAGCAATTGTATCAGAATAAAAGGACAGACTGGGTCCAAAAGCACAGACTTCAGAGCATGAGCAAATGGAAGTCGCTTCTACAATCCATCCTCCCTTTATCTCAGTATTACACTTACTGTTCCATTGTTGTTCCATAAACTTGTATTTATAATACCAAGCCAATGCACATTTCAGAAAATTTTAGAGTAAGTTCTTCTCATAGATTTAAGAAAGTCTGGTCAGTGCACGTACGATTTTCACCAAAAATCAATTAAACCCCTTGATTTCTGCACAGATGATTCAATTGCAAGTGAAATTAAACATATCGGGCTACCCAATAACAGGCTTCTTATCCAGCAGCACCCTCTTAATTGATTTATATCTGCAATTCTTTACTAGCAGGCCTCTACGCCCAACCTTCATAATGAAAATTAGATTCCTTGCATTAGTCAGCAATAACATTTCACTGGTTAGAAAACTAAAGGTGAAAAGCCTGACACCAGCATCTTCTTGAATCCTCTATTCTATCTCACAACATGAATTGAGGTTTTTGCCGTACAACAAAAGGTTTCACACATTTTCTGAAAATCAACATCAGTGGGTCCAAATCAGCTCTAATTACTGAGGTAAGCTTTGACATGCCTGGTTAAGTTTATCAGCACTAGGAATCTGTGCAGACGTACCAAGTTGGTTTAAATTCTGTTAAGTCACGCAATTGGTTGTGTTTTCCAGAAATCAGCGCTTGGCATTTGTCCAATTGCATTCCTTCTCCATCCCTTATGAAAGGGAGAGTAGGTTGAATTCACTGATACTTACAGGCTCCACACACTCAAATTTCTTCCGCTCCTGTATCTCCTGCAGCTTGCACACGTACTCAAGGGACAGCTCATAGAAGTGTTTCCTGTTCTGCTCCACTTGGTTATCTGCCTGCACACAGAGCACACCTCATGAAGTTTCACAGACATTTTGCAGACAGCTTCGGGATGACACACACCCACAAGCAGCAAGCAGGTAATTTTCACCATATTTGAGGGATTTGTTACAACATAGATCATTCATTTACTTTTCAAACGGCAGCAGTGATTCCCTTTCACTAGGTAACATATGTTGTTTTGAATCACGAGGCTAGATTTTTCAGAAAAATTCCAGCAACACCTCTTCAAGCTTCTTTTCTAGGGAACCCAACTTTTAATAGCATTGCAAAGGTACCTGCCCAGAGAGGGAGCTAAGAGCATCTTCCATTAGAAAAGGGAGAAATCATCTCTCCAATCAAATTAAGGAAGAAAACATTATTTTTGACAACTACAGTGCTGGTGCTGTAAGTTTTACTCTCTAACACAAATAACTGTTGTAAATAGCCAGAATGCTGTTGTACCCACCCCACACCTGTGCTCACTCTGACTGGCAAGAAATGCAATAAAAAAAAAGTTCACTTATTGGTACAACACTTCACAAGCTTCCACAGAACATCAAATATTTGGAAATGGAGCCTTACTACCTGCAGCTGATATTTAGCACAGCTTTGCAGAAATGCCAACACCATATTGATGCTGAACAGTTACATTTCAGCTGCCATCCATCTGCATATAAATATTTCACTTTCTACCATCTACGTATGATTTCATTAAGTTGTTATTTAAGGTACATGTAAAATTCGTTTAAATGAATCTTAAAACTGGGTAACAGAAACTATTATTAAAATACATTAAAGAAAAGCTACAAAAGGTTATTCTAAGTATCTAACACTTAGTCTTTGCCCACAGATAATACAAAATGCTTCTACATTGAATTACAAAAGGAAGTGGAGAAAGGGTTAGGTGAAAGGACAAGACTTACTGTCAGACTCTCTCCTAAATACTGAGACTACATCCTTCAGGCACAACAGTGGCTGCTGTGCCTTAAGAGGATAAGCCAAATTAGCTTTAAGACAGTTTTGCCTTAAGATGTGCTTGGCTTTGCTGCTCTGTGCTAGAGAACTCCCAGCAGTTAAAGGGGCATAACCACAAATGCCAGTAAATAAATAAAGCCCTGATAAGTATTTCAGTAAGCAAATGTGTTTCAACAAGCCGTGCCATCTTGATGTATCCCATAAACTGTGGAATTGTTTGAGTTGTCAGCCTATAAACACAGGAATTGTTTGAGCTGTCAGCTAAGCTTCTAATCGTATATACATGAAGGGTACCACAACACCCTAGAAAGAGACTCTGAAGTGGATCTTCCAAGACATCCGGCTCACCACACAACCCAGAATACAATATTCAACACAGCCATTTTACTGATTTATCTCAGTTTCCTTACTAATAAATTATCACCTCGCAGTTTTTTGAGGCATGAGCCTCCCCATGCACCCAGCAAGCTGCATTGTAGTTTGTGTACTGCTAAAGAAAGACAGAAATAAGACACACACCATGCTGCAGTGAAGTTACAGGAATATCAACTCCACCAAGAGAGTCAAAGGCTATGTTGATTTTAAGACACACACGGCATGTTTTTCATCAATTTTTTGTCAAATTTATCCCTGCACTATTTACTCCAGTCAGAAACTGACACAACTAGACATGAATAAAAGTAAAGTATATACATTATAATGCAACTACATACACCTATTCTCTAAGCTTGTGCAAGGAATTGTTTCCTATTTCCTCTGATGACATGCTGCAAGGGCCTTTTTTCTTTAAATTCCTTATACATTTATACTTCAAAATTAAACATACAAATGCGAGAGCCTGACTGAAGAATTCCAGAATTTTTGCTCATGAAACTTTGAAGGACATTTAAAACACATCTATTTGCTCATTCTAGATTTCACACATGCTCTAAAGCTTCAGGCTGTATTTGATACAGCTTCAAAATGCCTCTTACAGGCCTTATATATTTTTCCATTGAGGTTAGGTCTCATCTCAGATTTGATATCAAGAACCGTATTTCATCACGCGATCATAATCAGCCCTTTATCATTTTCTCTGCATCAAGTTCTTTGGCAGCTGATCAGTTTGACAAAAGTACAGGTCCTGACACATGAGCCATGCCCAGTAACTTCACTGGGACAACTCAACTCCCCAAAAGACACTTGTTTACACATTTGAGGGCCTATGTTGCAAATGCAGCGTGGTGAAGTGACATCCTAGGGAAACTCAAGAGCACAGAAGTCCCTGGGTAACTTTGCCAGTTACAACAACCATTTTTATGAAAAATGGCATAGAATATTTGGGATGGGGTAGAAGGCAGATATGGCAGGTATCTCTGAGGAAAACATTACGGTTTTTTTATAGTCTAAGCATTAATAATTCTGACATAATTACATTTATCTGGGAAAAAAAATCCTTCTGGCTACAGCAAGTCTCTGCAAGTTTTCTCTGCAGTTTTCTCACATACTATTTGCTGTTGCTCCAGAAATAAAACCTATTACAAATAAGTATGATGATGATAATAAACCCAGAAGGACAGGAGGAATGTCAGGCAAAACATATTTATCAGTTATAAATTGTCAACAAATTTTTTATAGCACTACTCAAAAAAATTCCAAAACAAATCTTTAAAACATGAGGAAAAGGAAAGGCACAAACCCACTTTATTTGGGAATAAAAGTCTTGCTGTCCTCTGCATAAAGTATTATCACAGGACATTTCATTAATACTCACAATGCAATGCAAATTACATCAGTGGTAAAGCCTTGTAAGAAATTCAGAGCTTTTCACAGTATGTTTGCACATCGCTATTCCCTTAATTATATACAAAAAATTACATGATACTCAGTGCTTCATACACACACAAAACCCTTGATTCAGAAAATGGTGGTGGTACTAAGTTCAACAAACACTCATCTTCTCACTAACCTTTCCAGACGAGAAAATTGTTTTGTTTTACCACTAAGAATATTGTTTCTGCATTTGCGTATGTATATTTGCCTATTCAAAAGCCTTCAGCTTGCATAAAAAAGAGACAACAATACCTCTTGTAATTGTAGCTCTTTCTTCTTAGCTGATAAATTCAAATGTTTTTCTAATAAACTGTAGTTCTTCTCTGTCTCTTTATCAAACTTCTTCTTTTCCTCCTAGACACAGAAACAAAGTAGCAATCATGTAAATATAAAAGTGTACTATTTTTCTTCTTTTAAAATTCTAGTTCATCAGAAACAAAGAGAAAAAAATACCATAGCTCCAGTAGGTAGAGAAAAATATGCTCCATCTCATTTTAAAAATTAATTGAAAGGCTAACTTGAAATGAAATCCCATCACAGCATTATGGTGTAGCTTATCACAGAGATGTCTAAGTTAAAGAGATCTTCTAAGTAAAAAAAGCAAAAAACCTGACCTCTTCTTGATTTATTACATTTTTCATTACTTTCAGGGAACATCCACACCACCTTGTTTTTGAATAAAAGGCCTTCCATGGTAATACCTGTTCCACTGAAAAAAGTAACTTTCTAAAATTCACAAGGGAAAAGTTCCAAGAGTTCAAAACCCAAAACAAATACACCTCTATATTCCATAGGATTTCTTCATTTTAAAGCTATACAACGACCTCTGTGCTGAATTCCTGTTTCTACCAGAATTCTATTGTGCCCATGACAAAAAAACAATAAAAATAAAAAACATCCATAAAACTTAGTATCATAGTATCCAAAGAGAAATTCTCACAGACATGCATGAATATCATCTGCACAATGCAAATCCATGTCTCTGACCACCAAAAGCAATGTATTGGATGACGGACAGTTATTAAATTTTTTCAGGAAATCTGAGTTTCTGAACCTAGTTTAGCAGAAAATATTGTAAAACAAATTGATTTCTCAGTTCCAGTTTCCTAACACAGTGTATTAAGGCAAAAATCAGTATTCATGAATTCAACCAACCAGTGTTGAAGCTATTTTTAGTATATCTAATTGCAGTTGAAAATAACCTCAAATAAGTAAAATCAAGTATTTAATTACATATTCAAGAACTGGAAGATTTACTCATCAGAAAGATACTAGTTCAATTAAAATATTTTGCCTCATCTGTAGATTTGAAATCACGCTTAAATATATTCTACCCAAATCCCTGGTTAAACTCTACAGACATAACTGCTCTTTTTTTCTCCTCTTAACCTTTCATTTTGAATAATACTATATATACTGTATTATAAGAGACACAGATTTTTGTTCTCTGAACCATTAGAATCTGAAGATGGCATTACATTAAACAGGCTGTTTGAGATTGCTTCTCAGCAAGGACTTTTACCAAAATTTTTTCCCCACTCCAAGACTCAGAATTTCCTTTAAAAAAGTAGTATATTAACAAATATTAAAAAATATTTGTTATCAACTGAGAAACATGAAGACATGCATATAGCATCAGTGTGATTAGAGATAACATATTAGCAATATGAGGAATTAGGAAGAAAGTACAGTGCAGGGAAAGAGGTACATTTTTGTGTTTATATTAGCAAAATTTCCATTGATGTGGTGAACATTGGAATACTCCCAGAAAAAAGGAAGACAGTTCTCTTAACTTCTTAACAGGCAAAGCCAGAAACTTTACACACATAGCTCGGGATTAGCGCAGCAACACCTTTCACTAAGGGGTAATTCAACAAGGGGCTGCTCAGCTTCCAGCTCTATGAAGCCAAACCGTCCTCCTCTTCCTTTTCTCCTTCACCAGACCATTCCATCAGCAGGGGATGTAAGATGCAGAAAAAATCTGAGGCAGCAGATTCAACTTTTATTTTGTAATGGTAGAGCACAAATCTTTCTTAAAGCAAATACTACACAATGTTGCCGATACATTTCACCACTAGAGCCATAGCTTGGTTTTCAGAGCTAAGCAGAGTCATATTTCCAGAGCCAGCGCTTTGATTATACTGAATAAATATTCAGTTAAGAATATTCCAAGAGCTAAATCTTTTTAAAGGGTTTTTATTTAAATATAATACAATTATGTAAGACTTCTATTTAAAGGTCATTGAGAATTCTGCCAAAAAAAAAAAGTTTAGATCAGAACTAAGATCTACAGCTTCACAGAAACAGTATGCAGGGACACAAGGAAAGAAACATCCATCCAAACAAAATGGGAGATGGAGACTGTGTGAAAGTGATTTGTGTTAGAAGCATCAGGGACAGAATTCTGATTAGGAAATGAGTGAAGATACAAGATAATTTAAAGCAGTAGGAGTTCTCACCCCAAAACCAGCAATATTCTTTAACAGCAAAAATACTGCTGAAATAATGCATTCATTACACAGCTGCTTCTAAGACAATCAGTTACATTCAGAACTTTTTTTTTTTTCCTTGGAAGACTGACTATATTACAGACCAAGTTTTTATTGTGTGTTGGTTGGGTCACCTAATATACTCCTCTCAAGTCCATACAATTACACAAAGCTCATTGTACCACTGAACTGAAAGGATTTATGATCAACAGAGCATTTTCAGTTCATGAACACTGAAATCATATGCAGAACATGTTAATCATTCCTGCCAAAATCAAAATGTATAGTGCTCCCATAAGTGAAACATTGTCTTAGCTACTGAATATCGCTGGTGATGAAGTTATGAAATTATAAAATAAAACATATGCAGGTATTTTGAAAATGCATTGTGTTTTACAACAGAAAACTGTAATAAAACGCTGGTTTCTTTCTTTCCTACTTTTTTTAATAAGCACTTAAATTGCTCACTGCAAGAAGGAAGGTAGACAGATATAAATTTGTCCTTTTTACTTTTATCCAAATCTAGTCTGTACTTCATACATGAAGTTTACTTTGCTTTTTTGTTAAATATTCACAACTTAGTGACAATCTTAAAAAAATGACCAAGTACTTTTATCAAAAATACTTTGAATGAGATCTTGTCCTTCGCCTCTTCATCCCTATTATTTCCATGCATACAGAGCCAATGAGTCATTTATTCAAAACAAAAAATTAAGTAAAGGCGATTTTCACTTGCAGGTGGCAAAAATGCAGTTAAAAGCATATGGATGAGCGAGCTCCTTTAGGTAGTTAATATTTTTCAGCCTTTGATTGTGCAACTGCAGGCAAATACAAAGCAGAACAAGGTTACCCATTAGGAAGGGGGGGCAGGCTGTTAGCAGGATTGCTCCTATTCCAGATGGAGGAGATAAGGGAGGTGGGGAAAAGGAAGGGAAAGGACACATTCTTCTCTTCTTGAAACATTCCATTTGTTTCTGAAGCAAGTTCTCAAAGTAGAAACAAAAAAAGTGTGAACACATGAAATATAAACAATATGTTTCTGCCAATTACATGTCATCATTACAATGCAATCCAAGTAGAGAAATTAAACAAACTTAAAAAGGCAAGGAGGGACAAACCTTTACAGCTCCTAGCTGCTCTTTCCTAAATCTTTCCAAAGGTTTGATCAGGGTTTCTGTAACACTGAGTGCCTAAAGAAAAAAAAAAGCATGGGTTAGGTTTTTGTAGCCAGATTGATGAGTCACGTCAGCATCAGCAATAAAAAGAAAAAAGCAAGCAAGCTCTGGGGTAAAATAATAGAAGCGTGCAAGTTAGGACTTCTAACTCAAAAATAAATCACATCTCTGAGTTTGTTCAAGCTTACAAAATTTCTATCCCTTAATTCAACCCACTATCAGGAAAACTAAATTTAAAACAAACACAAAAATTTCAGAAATTTTCATGTTGCACCCAAACTGCAAATGCTTCATTTGTGCCCGTCTTGCAGATCAGGTTGAAGGCCTCAATGACTGACCACCAGAATGAGACAGAGGACAAATGAGTTTCATTAGGGGATACAAAAATTTCTGCAACAAGAAGCACTACAGACAACTGGAGAATAGACCAGTGAGTAGCAAAAAATTATCTTTTAAGACACAGTTAGCCCCATTAGGTATTGATATAAATCTCCAAATATTTACACACTTAAGTACATTAATAAGACCTTAAGATAAGTTATAAAATCAAGAGGTGCAAAGTCAATAAACAAGAGGTTGAGATGACTGGGTGAGCATCCACCAGTGCACTTAAGATATACAGTCTTAGGGCCATACTAAAGAGAAAAAAGGAAGATACAATATCCCACCATAAGACAGAAAACTGTAGCTTATTAGATCGGCACAACTGCTAATCCACATGAAATTTCACTGGAGATGGAGCAGGGTTCCATTTGGTACAAACAAGACTTCAAAATTTTAAAATATTTGAAATTTCAGAAAAGGCTGGTACTTTTTGAACACTACAGCAGCATGGAAAAGATGGCAAGAGTATTGCAGATGTAGGGGAGCACGTGGGATCTTTCTGGTCTGTCCTATGGCAGAGTCACAGCAAAAATCATGCCTAGGACTGAGCTTAGCACAGCCACCAGGCTAAGATGCCAAGACTTCAGGCAGAGCTCCCTGGAACGCCCCTGACATAGAACAGAAGCCTTTCTCTCTCTTTCCTCCCCTTTCCCCTCCCTTTATAGTGAAAATCTTCAGATAAAACATCACAGGCTTAAAGCGGCCTTCTGGAACACTTCTAAAAAATTCTTATCATAAAACACACACGGGACATACCGGAGATCTGGCACAACACCAATCTGAGCAGCACCGTCTGCTCCCACCCATCCCCGGAGCCATAAGAGATTACTGCGGGAGTCATCCTGCCAATTCACTGTAACCAGAGCAACCCACATTTCTGAACGGCCAGCACAGCGTACTAACCTGCAGCTACCTGGAAACCCAAATAGCTGGCAAGTCTGGGCCAAACTGGCTGCTGCACAGTCATCCGTGTAACAGCTCCGTCCTAACTTCAGAGCACTTTTTCTCAGCGCAAAACTTCTTTCTGCATCCATTTCCTGATTTTACCAAATGCATTTAAAGCAGTGCAGCCTTGGCGAGAGCAACAGGAAAAGAACTCTCAAGTCAGAGTGGAGAGCATGGAAACCACACAATTAGTCCTTCTATATTAGAAAACTTTAAATTGTGCGTCTGTACTAACAAAGGGAAGGAGAAAGCTCCTCGGAGGAAAACTCAGAGAAGATGGCACAAGCTTCCACGAGGTAGAGCACCACAGTTACTGGAATAATTTCAAAGCATTTAAAGGTAGCAACTGAGCAGTTACATGGTTAGAGGGTTAAAAATAATTAACAAATGACAAGTTGCTTATGAGTTGTTTAAACTTCTACACAAAAAAAGTATATGGTTAACAGGCATTGAATGTATGCTGAACACAAAGTCCAAGTCAAAGAAAGCCATAGCTCCTTGATGTAAAAAAGAAAAAAATTTTAAAAATTAAAATATATGTATAAAAGGCTGTGCTTCATAAAACAGCAGGGCTGACTATAAATCACTTGCTCTGCTACTCCTGTGCAGTATTAACCATGGGAACCACTACAGGAATTTGTTTGAAGCAGAAAATAATCTTTAAATCAAAATGGGACGTTCTCTTCAGCGACTGCCAACAAGCAGATTCCACTGCTGCCAGTGGGATGATATGCCAGTAATTCTTTCATTAAAAGAAAAACAAGCTTCCCTTCCTTCCAAAAAAGACATTTCTCATTTTGCACAACTTAAACTTTTGTTAACAGATGCATCCCCAGGTGCCTGCCACAAAGGTACTTATGATTTGTCACCCCCTTTGCTTTCTGTGCCTGGGTTAAATAACAGGACTCTTGATTACTTCTGGGTGGAGTGAGATTTTGCAGATCTTTGGTTATTCTCATGGAGCTTCATACCAGGCCATATATTGAAATAAAAGACTGATAAATTCAGCAGTGGATTACAGAGATGTTGTTCTGACCGACAGGAACAAAACCAAAGTTCATAACTAAAATACGTCCAATACAGGATTAAATAGAGAGGCATTCCTGCTGTTTTCCACTACGTAGAATACAGTGCTTGTTGTGAAAAGTTACAAAAATACGTATTCTTATTTACAGAACAAAAACATCATTTACACTGCTATTCATTCTTAGCTTATTTATAACTTGGAAACTTAAAAAAAACCTCTTTTTTAAAACCATAGATAACAAATTAGCAAATAGGAAATAAGTGAGGGATTGCTTGAATATATTTGTAATTATCACTTGTACCTTCCCAAACAACTAGAATCATGTTAAAATGTAAAATTTCCAGCAAAAGTTAAACTAGGAATTTAAGTTCATTAATATGAAACTAGATGTTCCTTCCTTTTCCAACTTCTGTCTTGACTCTAACAATCATTTTCATCCCTCTACTTCTCTAATCGGGACAGATTATGACAGGAATGTACTATTTAAAGGACATTTAAAAATCCCTTTCTTTACATCTCTGATCTATCCAGACCTAGGTGAAACAAATACATATTCAGTTATATCTGGCAGGCAAACTATGGCATGCAAGTCATAAGTGAATCAATCTAACGAGGTCATGTCTCAGGTAACAGAATTTTAACCAGCTTTACGAATGTCAAAGTCTCAGGAATGCTTTGAGAAATGTTTAACCCAATGTGCACACATGTCTCGGGCAGACAGTCTCAAACTGCTTACACTTTTCCTGCTCTGTTTGCAGCACCTACAGAGAGGTCAAAGAATTAACTCAACTTGAACATAAACTCAGCAATAGCAGCAATAAAATCATCAGTGCCATCACCACCTCAGAAGATCACCGCATCCGACATTTCCAACATCCTGAAGCACGTTATCAGCTTTTTGTATATCACTCCATTTCAGATGCCTTTATAAAACTCCACTTGCTCAGGCAGAGAAGTTGTACAGAATAGTGATAATCATGGCTTTTCCAGCTCCATTTCCTCCAAAGAAGTAAGTAAAGGCTGTAGATTAAGGGGCCCCAACCACTCTTTCTACTGCAGCCCCCTCAAAGGCACAGGCTAAATCCATTAGCAAGCTCATTCACAGCTGTGGGATACTTCCTCAGTCAAGTCAACAAGACCCAACAAGTCACTGAGCAGCCAGTGCCAGTCCACAGGATGACTCCATTTAGACCGTCACTTCTTCCCTTCCCAGAAAAGGTGGGAGTAGAGGTGTTTAGGGAGACACTGCTGTTCCAAACCCCTCCTATGCACTGTAACCTGACAGGGAAGACCAGACACCAGCTTCAAAGCTCTTCTTGCTTTCTCCTGCAGTAGGCAGGAGCAGCTTCCCTAAGTTCCCGTTCCCTTTCCAGGCTTGTCCTGCAGAGGAGGAAGGATGCTTGCACGGTCTGTTAAAGGAGCAGCAACCCACAAGAGCTCTCCCCAAAGTTCAGTCCAGCTTCTGTGGCTAAGAAGGCTACAGCAACCTAAGTCAATCAAAATTTGTTATTAGACAAATGCAGCAGTGGCCCCCCAGCCTTCATCCTAAAAATGTCCTTACAGCTCAGCCTTTACTGGAAGCACTGGAAATTGCACACTGCTCATCAACAACTCTGGTGGTGAGGGAAATATGCATCCTAACTCTGCTCCATTCTGAATTGAAACATTGTCCCACAAAAAAACAGGTTTTCTGAGAAAGAAAAAAAACCTGAAGCCATAAACACACACCTTCCTGCAGACTGCACAGCAACACGGGAGTGCTGAGCTCCCATTCCCATCTGAGGACCTGGAATGCAGATTGGATGCCTTGCATAAAAGAGGGGGTTTAGTTTCTGAGCATACCAACTGGAAAGATTTATTTGTAGTCAGGGGCAGGATTGTTTCTCCCCTCAACAAAGCAACGAGGGAAGCCACCAAGTCAGTAAGGCACAGCTCATGAAACTGAGCAAGTGTCAATGAAACCAGATCCGGGAAGGAAGCTTTGCCTTAGTGAGTGCAATAGAGAAGGCAGAAAGGAAGACATACCTAGCAGTGATTCAATAACAAAACAGTTGACAACGCTGCTAAATAAAGAAGTTTACTTTCCAACAAAGATATTTACCACTACCGCTGCTCTTCTACTTACAGAGGATACGGTTGTGTTTTTCCTAAGAAAATGCACCATTCAGCTTAATAAAAAAGCCAATTCTGATACCTCCAGTGTTGGGGGAGAGAGAAATATATAAAAAATATAATTTACTCCAAAAAGCTTTCCTACTTCACATAGTGATTTGCTACTGAAATCCCTCAAAGCAATAAGACCTATGCCTTAAACCCTGTATTATTAAAATTTGCAGATACAATTCCACTACTGAAGACATCAGATGTTACTTGCAAAGCCTGAGCCTCTATTCTTTCTTTCCCCATGAGAATATGATTTGTTCCTATAGCCCACAGTTAGCTGCACAGCCAACTTCCCTGCCAGCCCTACAGACAGAGGATTCTCTCCATAACCACTCTTCAGCACTGGTTTTGTATTTAGCTGGAGCACTGATGACTGCAGACAGTGCAGCCCACACCCAAGGCTCATTATTTTGTTTTCAAATCAAGTTTTCTTCTAGTAAACATGTCTGGATTTTCTCCCTGCTCTACAGCTTTCCCTGTAGCTTTACAATCTTAGATAATGAAAAGGCCTCAGCCACACACTGGGAATACAGACATAGGAGTTTTTTGGGTTTTAGAACATCTGCAGTATATAGACTAAAGGATTTTTAAGGAGGTCTCATAGCACATTGATACTTGTGTGTCTTTGCATGTGTGCAGAGGTTATAAAAAAGAAGTGACATCCATTGCTGTGGATTCATTTGTGTGCATCTGGTAACAAAAGAGCCAGGGAGTCAGGAGATACATCTGACTTAGAGACAACACTTTGTGCACTACTGAAGCACCAGGAGGCATTTGTAACAAAATACATCACCTCCCTCTTAGGTGTTCCAGAAAACTACCCCTCAGGGTTTGGTAAGAAGACAGGAAGTTCCTCAAACTGTTCCAGGGGGAATTTCCTGGACCAGTGAGCCACTGCCTCACAGGCCTCAATACAGGCAGAATCCTGTGCTCTGCACTTCCTAATTCTTTATAAAACAGCAGCCTTGGCTTGCAGGAAATACGACAACTGGACTCCTGAGCTCACCCTTCTAGTGAAAAGCTATTTCCTGTTCATTTCCTAGAAGTTCATGACTGACCTAAAGGACAGACAGCTAAAAGGGACTCCTATGATCCATTTGCTATGCTGTGCCCTGCTCTGAAATGCTGCTCGCATGGATTCTCTTTTCATGAAACCACTGGCCTCCAAAATCAGATGGGTATCATAAGGAAACAATTAATAATTTCCTTTTTTTTAAATTAAATTTAATTAATTAAGTAGACAGTGGGTTTTAGTAAAGATTATTTACTGAAAGCTACTTAATAGTCCTGTCTTCTGAGTAAGCTTATTCTTATGCAATACATTACACTATAAAGAGAAAAATACTACAAAGCCATAATCATTACAGTCAAGAAAACAAAATAAAGAGAAACAGGCTTTCACAAACTGCAATAAATCAGCCTTTCCCCATCTGCAGGGAAGGGAAGCTGGGGATAACTCCTCCAAGAAAGACCTTCCCTTAGCAAACCATAACACACCAGAACACTGGTCTGGCTCTTGCACCATAGACATTGTATGTGGTCATACGATGATCCTGACCAAGCAAAAAGGCTGCTCAGAAAAGAAAACTGCATGATGCCCATTTTCTTGGTGCATGGCAAAGCTCAGCACTGAGCAAAAAGATGTCTCTGAAAGTCAAGGATCCAACAGTGAACAACAGCATCAGTGTTCAGTCAAGAATGAATTGCTCAATTGTCAGCGCTTTCCTCCACAAGAAACAGTGGTGTTATTAACAACAAGCGAAATCCAAACTGGTGACAGTTTCACAATGCAAATTCCAAACATTTCCCATTGATGAACTAACAGAATGAAATTTCTCCAGTGAATTATGTTGATGCGTGTGAGACCACAGAGTTATCTGGAAGAGGAAGCCAGTGGTAACAGAACTTGTCAGCTGTGTTCACTCAGAGGTGGGAGGAACACACCCAGATCTGGCTTTGCACTTTTTTTTCTATTGTACAGACAAGTCATCTTTGGTTTATAGATTAATGTGCACAAATTCATATGTAACTCACAAAGCTGTTTCAGAAGACTGTATATGACATTCAAAACCAAACAAATAGAAGAAACATTCAATGTCAGGAATCACCAAAACAGATGTGCCTGATAAAATAAAAGATGTGCCTGAAACACACATAGTTCTACATTCGTGTTCCATATTCTGATAACTACATGATTATCATCTGGTCTCACGCCTACCAGAGGAAAAGTGAAGGCTGGGCAATGAGATATGGCAGCAATTGTTCTGCTTCTTTCTAAATCTGGAAAATGTTTCATTAATATGGAAAACTTGTGCAGGAAAGAAAAGAATGTAGATCCTGCAATGAAGGTACTCAAATGCTGTTCCTGAGACATTCTGTTTCATCGGTGCCTCTATCTCTGCATCTGAGATGTTCAATACTCTGTTGGCAGCCTAATTTTTCAGAAGTGGTCAACAGTTATGTCCCTTCCACTGCCTTGGCAGATATATTTAGCAGTCTGCACTGTCAGCAGACTTAAAAGGATCTGAACATATGGAGCACTACATAATGCCTTGAACTCCTATTGAACAGATCTTGAGTGTTTCACACATCCAAGAATATTGGGTATTTTTTACTCTACATCAGTGAGTAAACTGATTGCTCCTTCACACAGATTTCTGCAGATTACTGTCAAGATAGATTAAGATTTACAAACCCCTAAATACCACATGCAGAGTGCCAAAGAAAAGCTTAGAAAAATTAATACCACCATCTTCACAGCAGAGTCAACTGCTGAATCGAACCCAGATACAAAAGTCACTGGACAAAAGGTAACAGAGTAAGCTATTCAGGAACACTGTGTGTTAAGTGAGCACTTCACCTGTGAAATAAATACTCATGCACCTCAATATCTAATCGTAAGAAGTAGTTTAAGTAAGAATAAATAAGTAAATGTACATATTTGTACAGATTAGTTAAAGTATATATCTTTAACCTTTTGAATGTACACCTTTGAATGTTTGCAATTTCTTTTAACTTGTGAAAGCTCAACCGAGAAACCCTCTCCTTTTTTTTTTTTAAGACGAAATTTTAAAAAGACTGTAAGAGTGACTTCACTGAGATATTTCTTTAAAAATCCATAGAGAAATAATTTCTTGTGTTCTTGATATATGCCAGGAATAACTCTGCTTTTCAGAGAGATCCTAATCTGGATTCGATTCTGCCAAACTGGTAAAACTGAAAAAGAATGCAAAAGAATTTTTGAGAGGACATAATTGCAAAGATACCCATGGCACAAGAACAAGCCTTTCTTTTGCATAAAAAAAAATTAAAATATAACTGCGTAGTACCTTTCCTCTTAAGACATCTGAAGGAATAGAAGTGTGTGAAAAACATTGCAGGAAAGAGAAGAGAATGTATAAAAGAAAAGCAGCTTGTTTATATTGCCTTGGGAAACCACAGGAAACACAGTAAGGTGAATATAATTGTATCAGAAATCCTATACAAAGAGAAATGTGATGGAGTAAAAAGGAAATAGACAAGTACTTAGGGGGAAAGTAAGAAAGAAGGTAGAAGCGTATTTTATTTGGCAACGGCAAAAAAAAAAAACCCTAAAGAAAAGCGGTTCTTCATATGAATCTGAAAACAGAGAGCAAGGAAGCTGTAAAACCATTATTGAACTGAAATGAGTGTTAAATCAATAATGGAGTGTAAGACAACAGATTTTAATTACCTCCATAAAGGAAAAAAACCTCAGTTAAATTATAGCAAACTATCTAACAAAGTGGGGAAAAAAAGATGTTAAGGGGAGTAAGGACTCCTTAAGAGCAATTAGATGTATTACTACATTACACAACTGAAGTATGAATTGCATTCAAGTCAGAAGGGGCTTTCCTTCAGAAGAGTTTAGGAAGTCAGCAGAGCAAACTAAAGGGAGAGGCAAGCAAGATGCCAGAGGATGGCAGAACAGCAAACATAGCAGCAACTTAAAAGTGAGAAGAGGAGGAGAAAGCAGTAAATCTAACATAAAAGATAGAAGGTCTAAACACAGTGCAATTAAATTGCATTGAACAAGGAAAAATACAGATGTAAAACACCACTTGGAAAGGGTAACCATGAAAATACTACTATGAAGGAAAAATGTAGAAACTACATTTAGAAAACTGTAGAAAAATTCTCAAAAATTTCCCAGCCTAACTTGCAGTAAAGGAGACTCAGCATGAACATCAGGTGAAAAAAATGAAGAATAACCATCAGAATAAAGAGAAATCCATGTTCATGGAACTTTTTTAGGAATAGGTTAGACCAGCACTTGACAAGGATCATGTGAACTCCAGAAGCAGGTAAAGGGCAGGAGAGAGGAACTCCAAGGAGGGAAAGCACTCAAAGCCAGCACACCAAGGTGACCACAGCAGGAGAGCCAAGCACTGCTGAGATTACTGAGGGAACAATAGAAGAGCTATCACATTTGGTTATGATTGAGCAAGACTGGAATCAACAGGGAAAACTAATTAGGGGCAGGCTGGTCATTTAGGAGAAGACTGGGATGGAGAAAGGGAGGTGTGAAGGAAAGGGCCAACAACCACAGGCTATTGGTGCCTACCAGGTAATGCTTCTCTGCTTGCCACCACAGCTCAAACGAGAGCAGACAGCAAAGCCTGTTGTTCTCAGTCTCTCACAAGAATCTAAGCTCCTTTTTCCAGCCAGGAAAACCGGGGCTGGGAGGGACAGTTTGCTGCTCTCCCTGGCAAGCAGGGGAACAGCTGGGTATTGGGACAGAGCATCTGAGCATCCTCATGGCGGGCCTTGCTCATCCCCACCTTTTCCTACCACCTTGCCAAGTTCCCTGTCATCCCTGAACTTCCACAGCACTTCTGCAACGCCAAAGGAGCAGAATCTAAGTCCTATGACTCCATTCACCCTCAACATGCAAAAATAATTTCCAGAATATTCTCAGGGACAAAGTGATCTATTTCATATCTGCCCTGGGGAGCATCACCAAGCTACACTGCTATGGAGAAATGTAATTTGGTTTTGTACTGACCCCTGTGTAATAATCTCAGTGAAATGTTTGGATTATTGCCGACTTCCCTTTTCATATACAACTAAATCCTTTGACACCTGGGATATAATTTCAGCAGCCTTTGAAGGAGATGGGAGAAATAGTAAAACCACGAAGTGCAAGACTCCAACATCTGAATGAAATTATATCCACCAAATACATATTCACCAGACAAATTTACCTTTTTGGTCATCATTCATTGTAAAAACTGACAGCAAGTTTTACAGACTCTGGATTCACCACAATTTCAGAAAACCATGAGAAGTAATGCTCATGGCATGAGCATTTACTTTCAGTCTAGAATGTATTTAAGTGCAAATTTGTTTGATTTGCAATGTGTTTCTGAAAACACTAACCCTTTTCTCAAGTATCGAAAAAACTAAAATGCACAGCAGTGTCTGAAATGCCCTTAGTCCTGTAATTATTCATCAATTTCTTTAATATTACTTATGGGACTGGAATTTATCTATTTAACTATGCACTGACACTGAAGAGAGCAGTCCAAAATCCTCTGATCATCTTCAAAATAGTTAGGAGGGGAAATGCTCAGTAATGAATATTCTTAACAAAGACTGAATGCTTTTGAAAAAAATCTTGCTATATACTTTGCATCTTAATGGAAAGTCTTTGGATCCCTGACCTCATTCCAAACATCTGTGAATGCAACATGCCCTAATATTCTCCATGGGAGTATCTCTAGAGCTCATGCCACTGTTAAAACATCCACTGAGAAGTCAAAAAAAAAAAAAAAGTCAGAGCAGCAGACGCTGGAAATTGTCTTTTCCAGTCACCACACAATCATTTTCTCAGAGACTTACGGCCATTGTTACATAAACTTACTCCAGAAATGATACATAACATTTGCTAGACCACAGATGCAATAAAAAGCCACGCATCTGGTAACTCTGAGAATACATTCTGTTTCTATTTGGTATTAAACATTTTCCCTTTTACAATTTATACTCCCTGTTTTTCATCAGTCACAGTTCTAACAAAAACTGCATTTCATCCTTTTCCTATCAAGAAACTGACACTAGTTAGCTTTTAGTATGATAGCACCTTCTGTGTAAGCGTGGGCACCATACCAAAAAAGTAAGTTAATACAGTTTCATGGCATTCAGTCTGAACAATGGAAGCGTTTTACGATCCAGACAGACAGCACTGCATTCTGCACAGCCTGCTGTGGTGGTGATCTATCCCTGCTGAAGAGCTAGTGATACAGTCACTGAAATGTGCCATGTAATTCTCAAGCCATCCCTCAAAAGCCTGATATCAAAATAATGTGGCAGTTCATTAAGTATTTTTCATTATAAAACTTCGTAAAGATTTTCAGTAATTAGATCTGTGCAATTCATTAAAATAAAATACAGCTATGGATGACGAGAAAAAGCAGAGTAAAGATTATACTGCAGAATTATAAAAACAAAAGAACCATTGAAACATACTTGAGCCAATCCCTACAATTTGGCAAAACAACTCAAAACACTGAAAAACTGTCTCTACTATGCAAAGATAGTTTTTAGGAAAGCGTGAAGAACCACACTGACCCTAATTCAGACCCAAATGTGGTTCCAGATCAGAACAGCATACTAGAACAGAACACACATACAAGGAACCATGACTATTACTGGGCTCAGGACTGGAGAGAGAAACATGGAAAAAATAATTGTTCACAAGTTCTTTTCTCACTTATCTACATAGTCCTGCACTGCAGGCACAGCTTCTGGCAGAAAGAAACAGGGAAGACAGCAGATTAGTCTCAGCTTCCTCTCAGTGATGCCAAGGGATCACTGATTTCCAGGAAGGCAAAGATATAATCATGTGACAAATACTGAGAAATGCAATTGCTATCGAATCAGATCTAAGCACATTTCCCAGATGCAGTGGCTGACCTGACTCAGAAGAAAACTGGGTACACAGCAACTGTTCTTTGAATCCCTGCTCTGAAACAAAAGCTGGGCATGCAGCTGCTGAGGAAAACCAGGGTACCATCCAGAAAGAAACCCCTCAACTTCTGGAAAAGTTAGGAAACCCGGACAGCAAGGTGTTTTGCAGAGCTCTCAGCCCCTGCTCTGTGGGCAGCCAATATGAGCCATATTTCACTAATTACACCACAAGCAATCACAGGTAACAGAACAAAGAACAGAGAACTTTTACACAACAGAGCAACTGTTTGCAGCTCCAACCCCTCACCACAAACCTCAAATACAAGGTAAAGGTTTCTAAGTCTGCTACTTCATAAATACAACAAATTGCATCCCAGCTCCACATAAGCATTGAAGCTGGAGCTACAGAGATCCTGGATCCAAAGCTGGCCAACTGCCAAAACTTGAGTCTCCCCTGCTGCAGCATTAACTCTTTCATTTTCCTTTTTACTGGAAATGGTAAACAACCTTACTGTGGTTTCCCCATTCACCCCAGCCATAATTAATCTGGGCATGACTATTTTAAACCAACTCATATTTATCCATCCTGCCATACAGATTTCTTTAATGAGAACTAGTTGTTGTCTGTAACTCTAGACTACAGAACCAGAGGCTGCACGAGAGCTCCCACTGTTAAGTCAGTGATATCAACACCTTGGTGGTTAAAGCAATAAAAGCAACTTCACCTAATGTTGATCCCTTTGCTATGTGCACAGCTTTTAAAATCATTTATCGCAACTCACCAAAATTTCTCTTTGTTCTTCAAGATTTTTTAAGAAGTTTGAAAACTCGTGAAGTGATGCATCTGTAATACAAAACAATAAAAAAAAGTTTAATCATGTTGCAGGATGGCATGACAAAATACAGCCACTTACAGTCATTTCTTACCTACCTATGTATCTTTCATCATCTGTTTCTGCATCTCCAATGAATTCAAATTTAAAGTCTCTCAGAGAATGGGCAAATTTTCTCTGGGCTGCTGAAAGGTCTGCAAGAAAAAAAGCAGAAGTTGAAGGGTTAGGCAGTCATTTTACGTAGGCCAGAAGATCTCTCTATGCCTAGAACAATCAATTTTTACAACAAACTCTTGAGACAGGTCTGCCTAAGGACATTGCAGGACATCCAGTGTTTTCTAGCCCTCTTCTGATAAGGAATTTGTCACACGGATTTCTTTATTCAAGGCTATATAGCAGAAAGCACATGTGATCATGTGTATAGCATTACACCTATCCTTACACTTCACTTTAATTTAGGGCACAGGCTATGCAAACAGATCCTTAATTACAGAATTTAAGGGCACAACACTTAGTGTAGTTGTACCAGTTGTCTTGCTCTGCTAACCTAAATTCACTCATTTATTCATCAGTATTAATACACATCTTGGAATGTTCTAGATGCTATACATAGATAGCTCCGCTAGCAAAACATTTATACATAAACATACATACACCAAATACAAAAGAATTGTTGCACTTGAAGGAGAAATTCCATGGGGTTAAACTCTGCCAAAAGCTAAGTTAAATGCACAGCATTAAATTAATTTTATATAATAACTGTTTTGTAATAGCTCTAAAACATTTCCAGCAACCCAGATTTTACCCACTAACGTTTGACAATTTGAGGTCGGAGGCTGCGCTCTTACATTCTTCAGGAAGTAATCAGACTCCATATTCAGTCACAATATCGTCATGATAAAGCCTTACTGAAATTCATAAAGCTGTAAATAAACAGTGTACACACACTTTTCTGTTGTGCTGACATGTGCAGGTTGGGAATGTCACAAGATCTGGAAGGATTCAATTGCTCAGTGGGGGGAAAAAATAAGATGCATGTCCTGGTACATCTCCACCCAGTAGTAAAGGTTTTACTCACATTTTTGTTATCAGACAAAGTTAAGGACAATTTAAAATATTTAGTTAATCTATAATCTTTTTCTTATCACATGCAGTTCTGAAGGGTTAAGAAGAACTCTTTTAACAGGCCAGCTAAGCATTTGCTCTTTAATATTAACAGGCACTAGAAGATTACTAGCTTGGGCTTTTTTGTTCTAGTTTTAGTGGGGAGGTCATTTGGGTTTCTTTCTTTCTTTTGGTCTGGTTGTTTGTTTTTTTTAACCAACCAACAAAAAATCACCCAATTTTATTATCAGTCCTGCATCCAACACATCCTGTATTTTATCACACATCATATAGTACAACCTCACATACTGAAAATTCAGTTCAACCACTTAAAAGGTTAAATCAAATACTCTAAAAACAGCAAAACACAGTCTAAAATGAAAAAAAAACAACAAGCTTTTTGTTCCTTTTCCTTTCTTTTCACCCATTTCTCATTAGTCCTCTCCTCATCCATTGTGTAACAGCTGTTCCCTCCTAAACCTGTGCACGTACCCTCCAACACATGATGCAGCAGGATGCTGCACAGGGTTGAAATAACAAGGATAAGAAGGTTGAAGGAAGCAGTAACGTAACTCCCATGCAAAAGGAAACATGGGTGTTTTAATTCAAATGTCTTGTGGGCTGAACAGCTGTTCATAAACCAGACAGTGAAAGAAACAGGTTCTGTTGGCTGTGAAAGGCTTAAATATGGAAAATAACAAGGTTCTTAACCATCTAATGTTACACTTATCTGTAAGCCCAGGTCACAGCACAAGGCTGAAGAGAGTTTATTTATGGGAGAATGGTTCCAACAACACACGCCCTCCCAAACTTATTAAATTTTCTTGAATCTGGTAATCCCTTCCCAAAGCCCTGTCATGTGAGAGCCAGCCCCACGCTAGAGGAAGGAATTATTTATTATGTTTTCTCCTGCTTGTAGAGGTGAAGCATTCAAATAATGCTGAGCAAGTTATATGTTAAGAGACCCATGCAGCACCACATGCACACAACACCCCCATTCCCCTTCAGAGACTGAAAAGGTACAATATCAGTGAGCTTATGAGCCTTTCTAGAGTGCTGTCAAACTGCCACCTCTCTTGTGACAGTGACAGCGAACAAAACCTATGCCCACACCCAGACTCTGTCAGTGCAAAGTCCAACATCTTCTGTCAGCTTGAGAACGGGCGGAATTAAAACACTCAGCTTCACACAGGATCAGAAACCCACATTTATGCATTTCTCATTACTGAATCTGCCCAGGGATTGGAAATCACTGGCCCAAGGACTGATTATGTTGTTGGAAGCAGTAACCTTTTAACACATCAAAGCTCTATTTGCAGAGTTCCTCATTAAAACCATGAAGATACATCATAGTTTTTGCAACATCTTTCCACAAATTATTTCTGAAATGTTTACAAACATTACAGAAAATTTTGGAAACCATCAGTGAGCATGAGGGAGTTGGGGATTTGGGTGGGTCACAGAATAACAACCTGATGGGTCTTGACATGATGGGTCAAGAACTGACTACTGAATCAACACCTGGAAGAAAACAGGAAGAGATCTTCTGGATTTTAAGAACTTGGCACATTCAACAAAAGTCAGAAGTCACTGGAGCAAAATCAAAACCAAGTATCAAGTAGCACTGAAGGAAAACTTTCTCAGAAGGTCAGAGCAAAAATACGGATTTCTTTTTTGTTACAGCACAGGAAAAATTACAAGGATGGTGGCTGGACACAAAAAAAAAACCAAAAACAAACAAAAAAAAAAACCAAAAAAAAAACCACCCCAAAACCAAAAAACCACAGCCTTGTGGTGGATTTTCTTGCCACCTGAAAAGCCACAGCCAGAATGAGGCACCTGAGACCACCTGCAGTCAAACCTTCCACTGAGGAACAAACAACATGGAACTGCTCTGGTCTTTACCCTGATAAATTCCACACGTCCTACAGTACATACACAGAAGTTCACCCAATTATAAGCATTTATAAAAACAAACTAGATGCTGATATCATCGTAAGTACTATAGTCTCTGACTATTGTGCTATCATTTAAATGCTTAGCATTGTTGCTTAAGTTAGAAATTTCACAAATATAACTTGGCTTTCTTCCATCATGTGTCAGAAGACCTTTACTACAGCAAAATTATTTGTGTAGCACTGACAGATGCATCCCAGTATTGTTCCGCACCAGCAAGAGAGCCTACAAGACCAGTATGTGTTATACAGCAGACTGTAAACCCAAATGGATTCCAGCTACAAACACCAGAATAAGACAGCACTTGAGTACAATTATGATCAGACAGCATGACCAGTTACGCTGGTTATGTGAATAATGCTGTGGCCTACTGAAGAGTAACTATTTTATTCTCTTTAATCTCCACATTTTACAAAGTAACACCAAACTGAAAGATAAATGAAGCAGCAATAGGGTTGTTGCTTGTTACAAGCTGCTGTTATCATTGAAAGGGATGAACAGGGCATTCAAGATCAAAGAGAGCTTTAAATATCAACCAAACACTAACACTGCTGAATACAATGGAATCCTGGCAAACCCATAAGGCAGAGTAATTTCAAAGATTCACCTTCTAAAACACTAAAAGAAACTAAGCATCTGCTGAATGTTTTGACCAAAAGGCTGAAGACATTTCCAAGGAGAGAAGGGAGGGACACAAGGACACCAGGGCTTTCAATTTTCTCTTTGGCACTGTTCATATCAGTACACTGTACTTCTTTCATGTTTGGAGTCAACCATTTAAAAATACAGCAAAAGAGACAGGAGCAGCTGCCGGCTCCCCCACCTTGTCCTGAAACACCTTGGTAACAAGTGCTTCTGTGAGTTTGTCCAGTGCCAGAGGCGCTGCCAGTACCGCACACAAACACCTCGGTATTTTTTCCATTTGGATTCGAAAGAAAATATTTTTGTTCCTTATCTGACTTGAGCTGAGCCAACATGACACCATTAGCTGCTGGGCGGTGGCCAAGCCTCACTTAACAGCACCAGAATCCAATGATTCCTTTTAAGATCAGTACTAATCTCAGTGCTAGCCACACAAACTAAAAGTCTTGCACAAAGCCAGACAATACTGCTTCCTAAGGCTATTCTGGATCTCTTTTGGAAGACAGAAGAATTACACCCTATGAGTGTTAATATTTTTCTACAACGATATACACATTTCTGCATCAAGCTTTTAAGAAGGACTGGAATTACATCATTATTTCTTATCCCTAACTTCAAGTTTCACTGACTCTTAACAGATATGCTCCAGGAATGACAGATTTCTAGCAGCTTTATTTAACATGGATTAAAACTGCTCTGGCTTCATTGAACATCCTCCCCAAAAATCTAAAATGTTAACAGACACTTGGATTTAGCCATCAAGCTCATTTTCAAGCTACTTCAAGGACTAACATTAGACTTCTCAAGGTATTTTCTTCGCAGTGGGCCAAGATCAGGCAAGCCACACACCATCGTGAAACAGGCAAGAACAAGCTGAGCCCGAGTTGGCCTCTCCCCTCTTCTTCCCAGGCATCAATCTCCTACAAGAGCCAACAAAGCAGCTTCAGAGGAACAGAGCACTTAAAATAGTTTGTCCGAGAGCTGCAGTACGGACTCATATGACGTTTTATACAAAAAATGCACCATCTCAACACTTTAAAAGCAACTCTGTGTTCCTTTCCTGTGTCCCCTTTCGCAAGGTGAACAATGAATCTAATATAATCCACGACACTGACAACATGAACAGGATTTAGTCACTACCTTAACAAGGTGGATAAACAGGATTAATTTAGTAACTTAGCAGATGCAAGCCACATGGCAGAGTTCCTAAGACCACTAACACATACCAACTCCCTAAAACCAAATAAACCTTTTACTACTCATTTTTATCTGATAAATACGTTGAAAGAGCCATCAAAACAAGAAAATTTACAACAAAGCTAAACCACAAAGTTACTAATTCCCACCCAAAACCTGAATGGAAATCAAGTTCAAAGTCTAAGAGGTTTCTGGAGTCCCATTTTAATCGTGCCACATTACCCACGGCAGCTCACAAGTTTCTGAAAGCTTAGCAAATTTGGCTATGAGGATTAAAAAGCAACATATTACTGACTTGCCAAGTGGCTCAACTTCCCTTCCCCCCGCCTCCCCTGCATAACACACTGCATTTGGTCCATCCCACACCTTTAAAACAAATAAGAAAAACCTCCACCTCTCACCACTTCAATTTAATCCAACTAGCATCCTGCTCCTGCTGGCCCAAAGGCTCCTCTCCAGCTGTTGACAGCTTCACACCCTCCTCATTCACATGCTCGGGTCTGAGGCAACTCCACATTAAGTGTACCAAAGTTACAGATCGTTTTATTATTTTGGAAAAACCCTCAGAAATTTTTCCAGGCACATAAGTGAGAGTTTAAATTTTCAAAATGCAACAAAAAAGAAGAATGGCAGAAGCAATTTTTTAGGAAAAGTCTTTCAAATTTTAACATGGAAAGGGTTTTTGCAAGTTGGAAAAAAAAAAAGACACGAAACCAAACACTTTGCATCAAACAGAAAAAAGGAAATTACAAGAGTAAAATGAAAAACAAACAACCCTAAGGTCATTTATATGTAAATACAAGAGATCAGTAAGAATTTTAGCAATCCTAATCACTAACGGAATTTTTCTTTTTAACTTGACATAAGAACGAATGCCATTCCTCTATTACACTAAAGTCCAGATTTTGTCCTGACTCTCCCAACTAATGACAACCTAGAACTCAAAAAACCAAAACCATGTTTTCAGTGTTCAATATAATAAAAAGAGAACAACTAATATTGGGACAATGAATACCATTCTTCCAAACAGTGCCTCTGTTAGGAACTTACTGCTCCCAAATGTTTCTTCCACAGCATTGGACATTCCCTATTACCAGTTTTACTGCATGCTGGGGTCATTAATTGTAGTATAATTCTGGGACAAGTAAAACCTGGCTATTTAGTCTGAACAAGTCACATTGAGCAGCACAAAAAGCACATTCTAACCTCCCCACTTCTTAAAGAGAGAACCTAATTCTTGCAAGTTTTCTACTTCATAGGTTACTTCTGTGGTATTTTATGATTTTCCTTCTTTCAAATGCATAATCCCATGGTCTAAACGCCACTATTCCCCACACCAATCGAAAGAGGTACGTTAAGAAATCTTTCAGATGTCAGCAGAGTGGACTCATTTTTTCCACAAATATGCAAAATTGTTTGGCTGGCATAACATCCAACCATTGTTTTCTCCTATAGAAAGTACGCAGCATAATAACATAAAATACGTATCATCTTATCTACCTCCTCTAGTTCTACAAGTTTTATCAGTGAAAACAGACTTGACTCATTTCTCCTCTTCCTACCTTTGCAATTACAAGGGTACAAACTCCATAATCCTCCACATCAAGAAACATGCAATTAACATCTTAACTACCACATATGAAATAAAGTAACATCTTATGAGAGTATGGGAGAAGTGCCAAGTCCTGTTGGTGTTGCCTCTCAGCTGCACCACACCTTCTTGGGCTCTGGCGATTTGCCTTTTTAGTTGGATCTTTGAAATCTGCCAGCAGCCCTACTCCACCCTGCCAAGGGCATTTTCCTCTTTGCATCACAGGCATTAGGCAAAAAAGCACATTTAGTATCTCAGCAGTGATTAAGGTTCTCCTACAGCATCTCCAAAAGCTCTTACGAAAAAGTGCCCCCACCCCTCTGCCAGCTCAGATGGTGACTACATCTTCCAATTCTGCTTTTCAGGAACACAGCATAAGTTACATTATGAAACCAAAAGAGAAGCTCCATTCCCGGTCCTACAATCCTGCAGATAAATCCACTGCTTCAGTGGTGAAGAAATATTCCTGCAACCACCCTGACATAAGACCTATACCCGGAGTCTGAAGAGTCTTGCAACTCTGATGGAAGCTCCTGTAGAGCACCACAAAGATAATCTGTCTTCAGAGTAATCAGAACCATCTTCCTGATCCTTACAAACTCTGTGTCTTCTTACAACGAAACAGAACAAAAGAAATAATAAATTAGAAAGCAAGGACTAAGGAAAAGCAAATTTGCAATGCAGAAAACTGTGAGGGCATTCCACCAAATTCACATGGCTCCCAAAGGTAAAAACCAGCAGTTCGGGATTTGCTGCAAAGGTTTCCCTTTGCCACACTGCACCAAACGGCAGCAAGAGGGACACCTGTTCTGTACTCTGTTCCCAAAAGCAAACTCTTTACAAACCCAGAAGCAATATCAGAATACACAATATCAAATACTTGTACTATCAGAGCTTTCCCTGGTAAAACCTCCCACAATATCTGCAGCTCTTCAAGTAGCACAGACCTGGGGATCGCCTTCCAAAAGTGACTGCGTTAGAAAACGTGAGATGAAAAAATTCCTCTTCAGAGATCAGGATTTTAGTATTATTAATGTGTAGATGTATTAATTCAGAAGGTGAGATTACACAGCTAGTAACAAATTTTGAAGTAGAAATTTAAAACTGACAGCATTTATAAGACAAGTCTGATCGCTAAATACATCATAGATTTCCAGCTGTTTTATTCTTCAATTAAAATTCTTGTTGAACACCACAGATTTGAGGGCCTTCATGCATTTCTGCTGTTCAGAAGCAAGTAAATCAGAACACCATACTGCTCAAGGATGAAAAGTGGTGCTAGTTAACCAAAAACATTCTCAACTGGGAAACTCTGTGAAAGAAATAAAGTACTTACAGGAAAAAAATGTGTTTATTCTACAGATACTTATCCAACATCAGCATTCTGAATGTTTAAATTCTGGAGCATTGCTTTCATTCCCAGACTTATTTCCCAGACAATAACTATAATGTTTACATTAAAAAGAATATATTGTGTTGAAATACTGTTTTGATTGCAAAAGAAAAATAACAATTCACTGTTGGTCAGAAGCTAAATGTTGCCATTATAGTCTGCAAACTACAAAAGAGATTTGTGGTCAGGGGACAACCCCACATAATCAAATCTACACTGTGAAATGGGCAATGAAGCATTAACCCCACACAACTCATCTTAAGTGAAATAATCACTGAATTCAAAGCACTTTTCCAAATCCAAATAACTGACAGGACATGTCTACTTTCTTCAGTCAGCAAAATTTGCTCATGGCAGTCAGGTCAAGTTGTGACATCAACCAGCAGAGGTCCTGACCCACCACCAAGGCACGGAAATTTCCCCCTTCCAAGAAACAGGACTGACTTCATTACTTGAAGTCTCCTGTCGTAGAATGCACACATGTGACCGAAACTTCATCAGGCTGGGAAAGCTGGAGGAGAAACCCAGCTCAGCCTGGGATGGAAAGGTCACAGCAAACACACCAGCTGGCAGGTTTTTCACATGCCACATCTGCTGCCACTGGGCAGAACATCATCCCAGAGAGCTCACATCCAAGAAATATTTCCAGCAGGATTTTTTTTTGCAGAAATGTCAACATTAAACATTAAATACCTTTGTGGGAAAAAGTATTTTTCATGATGTTTTCTCCCTCTAAAATGGTGGATATCTCAAAATTCTGTCACTTGTATGGAATTGCTACCTAAACATCTGCATATGTAGAGAAAAACCCACAAGGAGATCAAACTTGCATGATACTATGATTTCTCCACAAGAAAACGTGTCCAAACATGCATCCAGCACTAGTGCACATCTATAATTAGGGTGTTTTATGAAATGGCTACCAAATACTTCATCATCAGTAAGCCCATAAAAGGCTCAGAAAATAAAGTTCCATTTTCACCAATTCCTCTGCTCATGAGTCATGAACGCTAAGCAAAATTCTTCCAGTAGGCAAAGGCCTTAGACAGCACAGCTTTCTTTTCCCACTTGGGATTCAAGTGGTAGAGGACAGAGGAAAACACAATGAGAAATCAGATAAATGAGCAGCTGAGATCTATAATTCAACACATAACGACCAAGTGCCCAATCCTTGAGCTTATTTATTTACTTCTTTATTAAAAGATTAATCTTCAGCATCAAGAAGGACAGAATGACCACAACAGGCTCTCAGAGATGGAAGAGTTTAAGCATAACTCTGCTGCAGCTTGACACAGAAGTGAAATGAATCCAAGTTTTGACAGAGAAAACAGCTGGCAGCAACTGTGGTGCAGGGGACAGTCTGTACTTCTGTCAAATACAGCTTCCAGAAAAAGCAGCAGACAGCATAGCAATGGGTAGCTTAAATAGATACCCAAATTAAAAAAAAAAAATTTATTCCACACCTTTCCAAAACTGTCAAATAGGGACTTTAAGTGCGAAGTGACACAACAGTTGTGTGTCAAAAAAAACTTTTCTGACAGCTCTCATATGAGCTTTTTCTGACTAAAACATATTAAAAATGAAGCTTCTAATTAGGTCAGACCAAAGCCTTACATGAACACCACAGAATATTTCAACATCCTTACTGTGAATATAAGATTTCTTTAAATAAATGAAAATTGCAGCAAGTACCAAAATACATGAAACTTTAAAGTAAAGGATGAGTTTTACACTCTCCTTTCCCTGCTCTCACTGCTGCTCTTTTAAAAGTCATTGCTAGAGAAAGCCCAGATGTTCCAGCGTCATTTCAGCTGCCAGCTTCTCCAATTATTGCAATTTATTTGCTTGGGCAAAAGAATAAAGTTCTGCTTCTGCCACCAATAACTGCTAAGAGAGCTTACCAGGAAATACTGATTTAAATAGTCAACCATGTAGTGTAGTGCATGCCAAAAGAGAAACTTCACTCAGCTTTGTTCTGGACAGTTGTGCAAGAGTTGGACTGTGTGTGCAAAGAAATCCTGTAATCCCTCTGACAGTTTCAGATTAGAAATTTTACAAGAGGCCAATGAATCAAATGTAGGCTAATAATGTGTATTTCAAAAGTGACACATAGTAAAACTCACTGACTCTGACTGGGAAAAACTTTTGACCTTAAAGCTTCTGGCACACAAGCATGTGAAAGCCTCACTGCTTTGTGATTTCAGTATGTTTCTCCAAAATGAGTTTCCAACCTAGATATCAGTGGCAATTGGTTCTTGAATCAAAGATCACAAAATGACCAAAAAACAAGATAACTGAGCAAAAGCAATTAAGGATAGCCAAGACCAACAACCATATCCTCATGAAAAGCACATGAAAGAAACATCTTGCAATCCTACACAGAAGGAAACAAAAAATGTTTAGCCCTCCAATGCAATGCCATATTTCATTCTGTTTTCAAGCGAAAAGAACACTTATAGTATATAATACAGTAAGAATCTTTTTTACATTATTTACATCCTTTATGCTTTGACACAAGAATTAGCTTAAATATACTATTATTGTTTGGGGGAAAAGTAGAGCTGGTTTTGTTTCTAAATAAGCATAACATGAAAAATTTCTGAGTGAAAGCACAAGCCTAAGTAACTTTTTGATTTTTCCCTCACTTACCTATTCCAGCTGCATTGCTATGCACTCTACATTTTGCCGTAAGACGTTCTCATGAGAGAGCAGATAAAGCAGTTTCTTGCCTAAGACAAGCAATACCATTAAAGAATTCACAACCTCCCTTAGAAATTCCTGTGTGTATTTCCTGCAGTGGAAGTGACTATTCTTCCCACCTTGATGATACGAGGAAGACTTTCTGTAACAGAGTAGGAATACAGAGGTTCAGGACTTGGTTCAGTCATGTTTGAGTTTCATTGCTGGAAGCCAAAGGAAAAAAGAGTGAGCCAGCATTTCCAAATAGAAAGGTGTTTTCTAAAGTGTTTGGATTTTTGACGTTTCCATTGCCATTTCTGGAGTTGACGTATTACTAAGCTTGGGATAATTTGTTTATAAAACAGGAAGTACAGATTTTTCCTTTGTCTCTCTTCCCTGGACCCACCAACAACAGTTCATTTTCAAATACTGTCCCTGCTCATCATCAGCCTAAAGATCTACAACTTTGCCCTGGTAGCCCAGGCACACCAAACACAGTTGTAGCTTTAACTGCACGCCAGAACAAGCGAGAAGCAGACAAAACCAGAGCAGAAGACTAAAGCGACCCATGACTGCCAAAAATGTTGTCAATTTAATAATCTAGACATGGGTTCCCTTCTCTAGGACAAGACAAAATGAAGGAAAAAAAACCCAAAACCTTTCCCAGCCTAACAGCTAAAATGAAAAGCTGCTTGGACTGTGACAAACTACGTTATAGAGTCATAAAACCATTTCAGTTGGAAAAGACCCTTAAAGACTGAATCCAACCAAAACCTAACACTTCCAAGTCCACCACTCAACATGGTCCTGAGTGCCAAATCTACACATCTTTTAAACACCTCCAGGGATGGTGACTCCACCACTTCCCTGGGCAGCCTGTTCCATGCCTGATAACCCTGTGAGTGAAGAATTTTTTCCTAATATCCAACCTAGCCCTGCCCTGGTTCAACCTGAGGCAGTTTCCTCTTGCCCTGTTGTTTGTTCCTCGGGAGAAGAGACCCTACCTGGCTACAACCTCCTTCCAGGCAGTTATAAAAAGGGATAAGACCTCCCCTGAGCCTCCTTTTCTCCAGGCTAAAAACCGCCAGCTCCCTCAGCTGCTCCTCATCAGACCTGTGCTCCAGACCCTTCCCCAGCTCCTTCTCTGGACACACTCCAGCCCCTCAATGTCCTTCTTGTCAAGAGGGGCCCCAAACTGAACACAGGATTCAAGCTGCAGCCTCACCAGTGCAGAGCACAGAGGGACAATCCCTGCCCTGGTCCTGCTGGCCACACCATTGCTGATCCAGGCCAGGATGCCCTCGGCCTTCTTGGCCACCTGGGCACACTGTTAAATGTACTATACTCACAGAAGAGCGCCCAAATTCCAAACCTGGGGAAAGAGAAATCTATCAGATTATATATACAAATATGGGATGATAAATTACACAACATTCTGAAGGAAAAGCTTCAGCTTTCAGCAGTGAGTGCGCTGCCTCTGTACAATCCAGGAAAGGGACACGTGCACCTACCTACACTGAACTGTTCTGTGAGGACAAACCCCGCTGTGTTCTGCACTCCAGCTGGATTGGCTTCATAGCTCAGCTTCAGCACTCACCGGTACAAACTGTCCTGCCTGCTCACAGAACTTGAAATGCACAGGCCTTTTATATCTGATTATTTATTCACAGATCAAGCTTGGAAGCAAGCAGAAAACAATTGAGATGACGGAAGAAATTAAAGTATTTAACTAATAACAAACACCAAGCAAAACAAAAATTCGAACAAGGCATCACATGTGAATTATCATGACAACTCCGGGGTATAATTGCTTGACTAGGTCTAGATTTCATCAGACTTCATAGGGAAGACTAAGTAGTTGTCCTCTCTTTGTCCCACCCTCTGCCACAATACACATTACCATAAAAAAAGAAAAACTTGAAAATATTAGCAGTTAAAATAACCACTCAACTTACTCAACTGCCATGTGGTTAAGTTTATGCATTTAGAGTACAAATCAACAAGAAAGCAATTTGCTTGGCTGACATTTCACTGAAAAGGGCTCTTTTGTAAACTGTCTTAAAAATAATAACAAGATTTAAACAGGTTTCTGTGGATCACACTAAAAAGGTGGTGCTTAAATACTCTCTGATCTCTGGCTTGGAGCAAAAGAAGGGACTCAGACTCAAGTGAACAAGCCTGTGTCTTTTGAAACAGAAGATGACAAGACTGCTATATGGAAACTACTGATCTCTGAGGAAGAAAAACCATAGACTGTTAAGGAAAAATATGCGCTTAAGTTTATTTTTTAAAAATCTTTCTTCAGGAAATCAAAGACCTTTAGAAAAATAAACACTTTGTTTATTAGAAATAAACTAGGAATTACTCTGGACCCTTTCTCCTTTTTTAAAGCACTCTAACAAGTGATAGGAATGGTGGTCACAGAGGAAAGGAAGTTCATTTATTCATATATTCCTGAAAACATGTAAAAGTACACTAGGAAGGCTGGGCAATACTGCTACAGAGTTACTTATAAAAAATAAAAATAACCTGATCTTGATGATTGATAAGGGGAAGAAGGGAGGATTTTACTTATTTTTTTAGTCATCTCCCTTCTCTTCGACCTTTCCCTTTAAGAAAACAAAGCCGTATCTTCCCTAAAGCAATACTCCTTGCTTTCTTGTAAGTTTTACACTACATTTATTCCAGCTGCAAAACAGAAACCTTTAACAAATACTTATCAAAACATATAAATTAACTGTGAGGTAAGAGTCACTCAAGCAGCGAAGAACACCCTGAAAGTAACCTAAGTAATAAAATTGAACCCCACATTTCAACAGATATGGGAGTGGCACAGTTGTTAGACAATGTAACATACATGTTTCCCAAAATTACCACCTTTCCATCTGGCTCCTTCAGCAGTCTGTTTCCTCCCACACTCAAGGGAAAAAGAAAACCTACAGCTCAGGCTAACATGAAAGAGGCACAGGCTTTCCCTTAAATTCAAAGTTATAACCTGAAAGCAAGGGAGGGAAAGACAGACTGACCGCCAGTGCAGTGATTACTAAGCTAAGTCAGTCACAGGACAGCACGGGTTTTACCTACAATGCAGTATTCCCCCTCCCACCTTAAGCACCTAAAATAGTATTAAAAGAGGCAAATTGTCAAAAGCATCTTGTTCTAGAGAACTGAAATAATCGTATTCTCCTCCCTTCCTCCCTCAGAAAGATTAAAATCCAAGAGAAAGTATTATAAGAACTACTTGAACAAGTTCCGTAGCTAGGGAAACAGCAACAGTAACACCAGACATGAAAGTGTCCCCTCAGGTTTTGGTCTCCAGTCTCACCACAACCATGCTCAGTCTTGCTCAGCTATAGGGATTTAAACCCCCCCGCCTCTCCAAGTGCCACTGTAATCTAAACACCTTCGTTTTAAATACACACACGAGAGGCACACGCTGATGTACAGCTACAGTTATTCTGGTGGGACATTCAGCCATGCTTTCTACATCAAAAACAAAGCCCGAAAAGGAACAACAAACTCAAAAAAAAAATCCACCAGGAGAGCAAACATTTCACAGTTGGGCTCCCTAATGCAAGATAACCATCTATTTTAGCATACTTGAAAAGTCTGTTCTTTCCCCTGAAGAACCACCATGAGCGAGCACAGTATCCTTGGATCCAGCTACAACTCTTGGCGGGCTCTTTAACTGGCAAAGCCTGTTCCTGATATTCTGCTACTATTTCTCACAGGTCGTTTCATATGGATAACTAGAAGAATCCATGGAGAAGATCTTTTTAGCTTTGGGAACAGTTTACTTTGTGTACCTGGAGCACTTCCTACTATCTGGAGCACTTTATGACAAAACTTCCAAGCGCCTGGAATAACAGCTATACATCGCTGTTCCAGAGGAGTGACAGACACTCTGACATGTCAAATTCAGGCCTGCAACAACAGCATGCTCAAGAGCTACTCAACACACAGGTATTTAAAAAGCAAATGTAAAGAGGAGTATTGTGAAGCAGTTGTCACATGGCAAGCTTCTGAAAGGCTGTCAGTAGTTTTCTGATCAAAGAGAAGAGCCTGTCACAAGACAAATCAAGTACACTTTCATTTGCTCAAACCTTATTTTGGATAATTCACAGCTCATTTGCCACACAGACCAGAAGGAAGGAGTCAGGAACCCTAGTCTCATATCTCACCTGTGCTGCATTGCTGCTTTGCAATTGTAGGACTACACTATCAATGAAATGCCCACAAAAAAACTCCAAACCATAAATGTCAATAAAACCTCTCTACACCAAAGGAGCTGGGCTCATTCAATCTACCACATATGAAAATAAGGCAGCAAAATACCGGAAACCCCAAAGTGTTCAGTGAATGCATTTGCCAGTGACACCTGGAAAAAATATTCGCTGATTTCTGTAGGACGCAGGGGATTCTGAATGAGTCCTAGTGATGTAAATCAAAACAGTTTCTAACAATTCTGACCCATGGCAGACTGCACAGACAAAAGTGGTCCACACTTGGTCCTCAGAACTACAGGGAACAACCTAATGCATTGTACTGGCACCAGCAACTATCCTACTAGATCTCATCATATAAACACAACGTGTTTATGTTGGGATAAGTGAAATACATATTGAAGACAAAGCGTCAGTTCAAATCTTCATGCCTTTTCTTCTGCTCCTCACAAAATCTCTTTAGGATTGTTGCAAAACTCTGCAAGATGTGTGGAAGATCCCATGCCCAACTAAGGCGTATGCCTTAAAATTCTTCCTTAATCTCATTTTCTAGTCCCAGTTAGCACCAAAAGATAATTCCTACACTAAAAGCTCCTCAATTCATTTCTTCCTTCATTTACTAACATTTCATCTCATGTCCAGGTTTGTAATAAAATTATTGCTGAAGCAGGTGAAAAGAAAACCCATTTTAAAACATGAGCTGTGTTTCAAACTAAATTGGTTTCTTAAGCATTAGGCTCTAAAAACATTACAGTATTACGGCAGTATTGTTTCTTACTGTCCTGAACAGATGAAGGCCACGCTGGCACGAAAATCTCATACAGGATCAGGCAGAAGCTACGTAACAAAGAACATTAAGCCTTTAAAGATGATTAGCTTCAGCAAGTAAGGCTGCTGTACTTTTGAATCGGCACTTTCAGTCACAATTCACCCTACTGCTAAAGCTTTAGAGCTGTACACCCACCCTGTGTTTGAGACTCTCCAACTGCTCCCCCGGACCTCTAGCAACCTGCAACACCTGCCAGATGTGGTTCAGTCGCAACTCCTCTACCTTTCTATCCAAAAGACCGAAGTCCATGAGAAACTTTGAGGGGTGACACCAGCCAAAACAAATGCAGGGAGTTTTTTTGAGTGGTTGCATATGGTACAAACTCCACAGGAAAAAAAGAAAAAAACTCAGCATGTGCAGACCTGTAAGTGCCACTTCATCTTATGACAGAGGTATTTTGCAATGCTAATTCAAGAGCAGGAATGCCCAACTAAGAGAAATGCAACAGACTGACTGACTTTTATTTACCTTTCTTCTTATTTTTGTTGACTGAGAGACAGATGAGAAAATCCAGAAAATCCACATGACTGCTGGAGAACAGATATCAGGAATCTTTGCTGGTCAATAGTAAAACTTCCCATATCAGCATTACAACTGCAACTCTCCAGAAGTAATAGATCTATTGAGTAAAAGAACTGTAAATCATTGCATTGGCTTGGGTTTTTACCAAATTCGTTCTACCGACATCAGCACACTTGTAGCTACAGCAGAAATAATTAGTTGGATGCATAGCTAAGACACAGGTATTTTGTTTACATTTTGCTTACATGTCCACAAGCATTTTCTAGTTATCAACAAAGGGAGTCAGGAGAAAAGCCTGTCACTGAATAGAAAACTAGTCCTGTCTGTTTGGACTACCTGAAGAAATTTCAAATTTAATACTGGGGGAATAGGGAAGAAAAAAGAAAATGAAGGCAGGGCACAGGCACAGATTTGGAGAGGAGTGCCCTGACTCCACATGTAGATGGCTAATGTTAATGGTATATAAAAATGTACTGCTGGATACACAGTGTAGTCTATTCACAATATAAACACGCTCAAATCAGAGCTTTATGCTTTATGAAACAATCAGTTGAAACAATCAATTAGTAAACTCACTTTTTCCAATTTGGTAATCCCTTTGTTCCATTATACACCCCAGAGTATTGTGATAAATTACACTTTTTTTCACTATCACATATTTCATAGAATTATAGAATGATTTGGGTTGGATGGGACCTTAAAGGTCATCTAGTTCCAAACCCCTTTGCACAGGCAGGGACACCTTCCACTAGACCAGGTTGCTGAGAGCTCCATCCAGCCTGGCACTGAACATTTACAGGGATGGGGCATCAAAACTTCTCTGGGCAACCTGTGCCAGTGCCTCACCACTCTCGCAGTAAAAAATTCTTTTCCAAAATCTGATCTAGTCCTACTCTCTCTCCATTTGAAGCCATTCCTCCTTGTCCTGTCACTGCACACCCTTGTAAATAGACTCTCTCCATCTTTCTCATCAGCTCCCTTCAGGTACTGGACATCCACAATTATGCCACCCCAAAGCCTTCACTCTTCCAGGCTGAATCATCCCAATTCTCTCAGCCTTTCCTCATAGGAGAGGTGCTCCATCCTTCTGATCATCTTGGTGTCCCCCTCCTCTGGACTCGCTCCAACAGGTCCATGTCCTTCCTGTGCTGGGACCCCAGAGCTGGATGCAGTGTTCCAGGTGGGCTCTCACCAGAGCAGAGCAGAGGGGAAGAATCCTCTCCCTCCCCTACTGCTCACTGTGCTCTGGATGCCCAGGATACTCCAGTTATAAGCACACAGCCCAACAAAGTGCCTGTGACCCAAAGAAACAAAACTATTTTTCACTCTTATTTTCACGACACTGGAAGATGCCACCTGGCCACGACACAAACATGAGAAGCACTTACACGAGGCATCCAGAAGTTCACTGCACAGTGTTGCACTGAACAGCATCTTGAACTACACTTGCACCACAAAACATCAAAGACCACGTAGGTCCTCCCCACCTTCCTCCACCAGTTCATTCAGCCAAAAGCAGCCCAGCAGCTCTGAAGAGCAGAACACAGAAGTCCAGGCAGATCCCTTGCTTCCACATCATGAAGTAACAGGAAATACATCTCCCCTCCCACAGCCAGTTTCCACTTCAGAAACAAACACTGATGACCTGTAGTTTCATTTACTGCTGTCATGTTGATCCTGGAGCATTTAACACATCCAAAAGCCAGAACAAAGTTCAAATCAGGATGATAACCCCTACACATGTGACTGCTGGGTGTTTGAGCTGGAAAAAGGCCAACACACAGACAACACTCTGCCCTGGTTCACCAAGTAGTTCCAAAAGCAGACCAGGGAAAACATAGTAGTTCATTTAGTGCAAACAAAAAAGAAAAAGCAGTTGGAAACACAGAATTCATTTCCCAAAGAGCAGAAATACATGCAGAAGAGCAGTTAGTATCTAAAGCCAATATTTTGTAAGGCATCTCAAAGTCTTTGTACTCATCACTCCCAACCCTGCAAGTAATGTTAGATGATGACATGGGAAATATATTTTAAAAAGCCCAAAAGAACATTTTCTTTTTTTTTTTCTTTGAAACACCAACTGAGACACTATTTTGGGACATAAAGCACATACACATAATATCAGTGGGATTTATTTTCCAAGAAAGACTGTGTATTAGAACCAGTGAGCTGGTAATTTGACCAAATTGCACATTCAACAGACATCACTGAATTCCCTGATCAATGGCAGAACTACCTTTATTTCTGCTACCCCATCACATGCAAATGTAATTCCACAACTAAATGTGGGACCAAGAAGCGAACACCCATCGCTGGGCTTGTGCAAATCCTGCATCCATGGGGAAAGGATCACCAAGGACATACAGTACACATGGAGGAAGCACATCACACATCTCATAGTTTTAAAAACCACAAGGGCAGACTGATTGGCAATACTGCAAGGCAAACTGGATTCAAACATGAAGCAAGTCTGACCTGCTGCTGGCTGAAGCCAAATCAGGAACCCACAGCAAGGCACAGATGAAGTGACTCTGATGATATCATTTATAGCAGCTCAGCAGCTGGCAAATGCCACACACATCCATGTCCTCCGCACACATCAGGCCAGCCACAGCACTGGGAACACACCTTCTTCCCAAATACAACTGGCATCTGCACGTTAGCAAACTCCCAGCTGCAAACTACCTGCCTAGCTTCATACACCTGCCTCTATTTGAGCATCCCAAGCTCAAAATAGCTGTGGTTAGGCAGAAATTCTGAAGGAGCAGGGGGCAATGATTTCATGCTCTGAGAAAACAAACCAACAAATAAATAAATAAAAGTAGTGCATGTCTGCCAGTACTCAAGTGTTTTGGCATAAATTATGTTAAAAATAGAAATAAATCTATTAAATTAGGAAAAATGGCTTTATGCACAAAACAATAGAACTGGGCTCAAGAGACTTTGTTTCATGTTCCAGCCCACGAACAGACGTTGATAAAGTCACTGACTCATGCTGTGCCCCAGCTATTACACAGGAAGGTACCTCAGCCTCTTATCAGCAGGATAAAAGCTATTAGTGAACAATACACTCAGCTATTCAGGTCACCACATCTTCCTCCCACCACTTCTGCTACAGGTGCACTGTGATAAAACAGGGTACAGCTATCTCACTAGAATACCTATGAATCTTAAATGCTTGGGTTTTAAAACAGTGGGCAGAACTTACTGTTTATATGTTAAAGGGAGCATTAGTTATTCTTCAGGAAAACAAAGATGCATAAACCCACAATTAAAACCTTTGAAAAGACATCTGTACAATGAAAAAATAGCGCTTTTGGAATTGAGGAATCTATCTTTTCAGGCAAATCTGTCTATGGGCACTGGCGTAATCCCAATGCAACTTGAAGACCAAAATATAACAAATATTTAATCAGATCTTCCATTATAAGAATAGATAGAATCTTAACCTAGGGGTAAAGCCCAGGTAAAGAAGCAATAGCTTCAACTACAGACAAAAAATTAGTACCCTCATCACAAGTCTTCATTCTTTTTAAATGTCAAATGACCCAAACATAACCTCAGAGTAAGTCAAGTGTCTTCATGCAGAATTTTGTTTCGTTTTTTGGCTGTATTTCACAATAATGTTTGAGGGGTTTTTTTAAGTTCCCTAATACTACAACAGAACACAAAGGGATGATGCTGCAACTTTACACTCGTACATAATGCTAAAGAAATGCTGTTACGTGTAGTGAAGATCCACTGCAAGCTAATTGTCAGTAAGTTGGGGGTTTATTATCCAGATCACCAGATTCATATTTGACCTAGGTCACAAGCAACTAGGATGATGTTTAATCCTCTAGCTGCCAAATTCTTCATCATGCTATGAAGACATACCCATCAAGTCACATTCACACTGTGCAAGTATGTGAGATAAATCAGCCAATATTTATTAAAAACTTTAACAAGTTAGCAATTAAGGGGTTTTTTTAGGAGCTTAGGACTCATGGAAGCTAGAAACAGTTTAATTTGCTTATTGCCACACCTGAACTTCCTCCAGCATTTTCTAAGCATTAGTCCTTAACTAGAGACAGTTGTCACAGTTTCTCTCTTGCAGTACTGATATGATTCAGCTGATTACCAGGCATCATGCAGTAAGTTTCCTCATCCATTCTGCATACGCATAGTTTAGCTAAGTATGAAAAAAAACAGAAGGCATTATAGCATTTCTCGGGATATCCAGGCATCTTCAGGAAAAAAAAAATTGTTGAAGTCTGTGTAATAATATTCTAAATTTTTTATAGCACTAATTCTCTCATGGATCATATCTTCACTTCTATAAAGCAGGAAACTCGCCTTCCCTGATAAGTTTGCTTTATCCTTGGTTAAAAAAAAAGTCTAACGACATCACAGAAATCTGAGAGAAACAAAAGGACAGCAAAACAAGAGAGCAAGCAACACACTGGGGGGAAAAAATAACATCACACTACCAACTCCTGTGACACAGCTTAAATAATATGCTGTGATACAGCCAAACAGACCAACTAAGAGTAAGATACAAACATTTGCTCCAGTTTATCTTCTATTTATTTGAAAAAGCAATGGGATTGATGACTCCATGAACAAGAATTAACACCTCTTCAGCGACGCTCAACTCTAACCTCCCATGGACTGGACTAAAGGAGCCTCTGGCTGCTGCACAGCAGTGCACGAAAGCAACCCAGCAGCCAGATTTGTATAATAAAGAACAGGGTGTGACAAAGCCAGGCTATCAGCTGGAAGTTGCTTTAGACAGCTGCAAACCTAGCTTTTCTTTGGCTTTCTTCATGCTTTCAAAGGGGTTTCAGTCACAGACGCTCTAGTTCTCTCTGTGTCCAAGACCCGACAGAGTTAGAGAAAATTGGAAACAGAAAAAAACCCCCAAAAACCTCCAGATAACACAAGCCACAAGCTCACCACATTTTTTTTATGTTTTGTATATTTGAAGTTTCATTCAACTCCAGGAATTTCATAATCCACTCTGTGGCTCCAAGCAAAACATTAATAGGCAAAGTTGTTTTGCTCAACTGGTGCGACTCCTGCTACCTGCAGGAATGTGCATTTCAGAAAAATGCCACCCACCATTCCAATTCCTTCTTTCCTTGAATTGTGACCTTTCTTTTGGAGCTAGGAAAAAAAAAATAAAGAAGGCACAGCCAAAAAAAATTTTAAATGGAGGAAAGAATCATGAAGGCAATAGAGCAACTGGCCACATTCAATTGAAAGCAACCACAACTATTTCTGAATATATCCATTTAGCCTGTTTGTCACAATAATGCAGAAAGACTTTTCCTCTGCTAGTAAGAAAGTAAAATTAAGAAAATCTTAAAGCTAGAAAGTAACAAAACACACCCATGCAAAGCTCTTTTAAAGGAAAGGAGAAAAGAATCTTTACTTCACATTGCATCATGCACTTTATGTTCTCAGCCTCTCTTAGGAATTTGCCTGTGATATTATGATATGAATAAATTCTATCTGAATTGCTTTAAAGCAGCTCTCTTTCATTTATCAGCAAGCTAAATATATTTTCATTTCTTAATATAAATGAGCCAATTTTGACCTGAAGAACACAGAAAGGCATTAAGGGAACAGAAAATAACTATTTGTTCTTTTTCTTAAACTTCAAAGCCAGCATTTGCACATTGTGTATTTATTCTGCAGAAATGATGCCCGTAGAAATCCCAGGTTGCTTAAAGGATTCTTCCAACAGTTAGATTATCTTGGCCATGTTATCTGCAATTTCAGCAATCAAGCACAGCGACACTTCTGCACACTTAGGCTTTAGTTGCTTTCTTTTTCTAAATTGCATCCCTCCCCTGTCATTAAAGAAAGCAACAGCAACACCTAATACATTGCATGACAGTCTCACTTAATCCCACATTACAATCCATTAAAAAAAAGAGAGAGAGAGAGGAAACGAGGTCAGTATTAAACTAAAGAGATAAATGGTTAAAATGCTACTGTTTCTCAGCACTAGGAAGGCTTGACAACATAACTCATCCTGTGACTATCAGACACTCATAATTAAACTGTTTGAAGTATTTTACAATGTCTGCACACCTCCCAGGCCGCTCCTATCAAGTAAAGAAAACTCTGATGCTTTAATTAAATATATAAATAACCATTTGGCAGAGCAAAACTATAGCCTTTTATTTCAGCACAGAATGGACGAAGCATCTACACATTTTTTTCTAGATGTTCTTTATGCAGTGCTCCCTTCCCAAAAAAAAACACAGGCAACTCAGTACAAACACATTCACTGCTGACAAGCCATGATTTGGCCACATGACTGTCCTGCCTTGTATTTCAGGTATTAGCTATGTCAAATCTAATTATCAGAGACAGCTTGACAAGGTCTTTCACATTATTCAGGAAAGGTGCACTTGCCAAAACCCTAGTGGAGGCCATGGTGTATAACAAATCTCACCCAGCTCAACTGAGGCTTGCAGTTCTGCTGACAGTTCTGCCCAATAAATTACTCCACATAAATAATCTCAGTCTAGCAAGCCTCTGTGAGGACTGTCAGGAATTTAGTGACCCACAATGTGTAAGAAATACTGCCTCCAATGTTTACAGTCAAATGAATGAGGTTTTCTTCCTACATGATGACTGCAACAGAAATTATGCTGGTATTAATTGTACCAATTATGAAAGCTTCTGTGTTAGTTTGACAGAGTGCTTCAGGCTATTCTGCCTCAACTTTAAATCCTGCAATTCAAATAACAACCCTGTCTAGGAAAGGACAGCATATCAAAGAAGGTATATGGACTGAATTACAAGTTTTTCTAGTTAGTGGGTGTTTCTTCCCTTCATTTCCTGTCATGGGTGAATGGTACACAGATACCAGGATGCAACACACAAGCACATACACAAGTACCACTGGGAGCTCACGGGAACACAACATAAACATTACTCACAGTACCACGATTTTCCTGCAGAAATACCCACCCAAAGCAATTAAATGTTCAGGCTGTGTTTCAAGCAGAAATGTCTGACTTAAGAAGACAAGAAAAATTACCCAAGGGGAAGCATGTTGGCACATCTGATTAAGCAAGTGTCCAGTATAGTGGAAAGCAAGAAAGGAAAGCACAATATTCACTTTCCTCAGAGACCTTACAATAGAAGTTCGGCAATAATTTATACTTCAGCCCCTTTGTTTCTGTGTACAGAAATTATATAAATAATTGTTTAAACAGAAATGACAGCTACATCTTCCAGGGGTAGAGGCAGAGCAGGCAGGGAAAGCAAATGTTCTGCAAGGGTACAGGAGAGCCAACAGGAGGGAGCTGCAGTGCCTGAGATCTTGCACCAAAAGCTTCAGCACAGGACAAAGTCTCTCACAGACAGGCTGTGGCCCTTACAGAAGCTCTATTAACCAGGGAGGTTGCACTGTCAGCAAGAGATAATATCAAACCCCTTTATAGCCCCAGTGCTGCAAGGCATCATTAGCTTTTCCTCTGGAAACTCCAGCAGGACCTTTCTATCTTCTACCATCACAGCTCTGCAGCTGGTGCGTGCCAGATGCCAAACACAAACGTGCACCCAGGTGAACATGGGCCCTCGGTCCTGTCAAATATTTGCTTCTTTTTTCATCTTCTTTAGAGGCATATTTAAAGCTGGAAGTGCAACTTGTACTACCATATGTTACTGACCACAAGAATGCTCACCAAATCACTGTGTAACTGTGGGGTGATGCAAGAGAAAGAAGAGATGGCCTGGGATGTCAAGAGACAGAGTCTGACGAGAAAGAAACCTCTAAAGAAAAATAGAAATAAGATCAGAATCACTCCTTCGAGAAGACCTCTCTGTTCCTGTGGCCAAAACCCACAGCAAAACATTATGGCTTTTCTCCAGCCCAAACAAGTGATTTGATCTTAAATTTATTTAGAGTGTAGAGTTAGCAGTAATAAAACTAAACATGAAATTCTCAAGCTGATCCTCCCTATTTCTACATCACAACAACTTACACCAAAACAAAGTAAAACATACCAAAGATCAGGGTAGATTCTCAGACAAAGGTAGTACAGTAAGTTTTGAACAGTGCTCACAGTTGCACAGATTATATAGAACTGAGGGCAGAAAATGGTTGGTGATTTCCTAATTATAGCCTGGTAAATGAAGAGAATTTTCCCCGCAAAAATTAATTTCTCTCAGTAAAAGAGATATAAAATCATTATCTAATCCTTCTGTATTTAAAACTTTAAACAAAGTGCCATTCAAGACAGATGAGACAAATTGCTCACATACAATCAGCTTTATGGATGCAAAGAGAAAGGAAAAGCATTCACGTTTTCTTTCTCGTGTAAGGTTATGGGAAGGAGGTGGGGAATCTTCCCCTGATATGTCTCAATCTCAAAGCAGGAATCTGCAGTTGGGAACCTCCGCATAAACAGTCTTCTTGTGTTCCTGGTCTAATGTCAACTCAAAGCACAACCATCCTCTCATCCTTATTAGCAACAGAGATTAAAAAAGACACTTTATAAAGCAAGTAAAATTACTAATACAATAACAGCTTAAAAATTGAAAACTTTGTGACTATTGGCAACTCACAGTTAAGCTGGCTTGCTGCCCACGAAAAACCCCAACTCCTGATTCTCAGTTTGTCATCTTCTTTCCCACTGGTGTAAATAAAAGCCACACTGGCTTTACATACATTCTATAACTTTCGCTCCTGATTTCCAAGAATCATGCTACTCTAAGACATATGTCCATAATTAATCACTGTAAAACAATGGAACCAAGTAAGATTCAGTTCATGCCTCATTTAGCAGTTCAGTGGTGGCCACCTGCTTTGTGTTAGGGCAAGACTTGAGCTAGGATTCACTTGCAGGGCTTTCAGATAATTTTTTTGTTGTTTTTTGTTATTAGTTACCACTGTCAACAGACAGAAAGAGAAGGATCCAAAAATTCAGTCAATTACTCTTAGGGCTGGGTAGCAGCCAGCAGGAATACTCATTGCTGGGTTCAGCAGAGGTTTGCCAGATGATGAGAGATGTTAGCATCGGCAGGGAAAATTTCCTTTCTTGGCTTGTATCTGCAGAAGGCTGCAATCACCAAATTAGGACTAAGGATGGGTTCAGAAGGAAAAATTTAGGGCTAAATTTAGGCCTGGTGTCAGTAGTAACCATCTGCAAGGGCAGAGACTAAGCTGGGCAGGGTCACTGATAGGAAAAAGAGGAAAGGGAGTCAAAACTGGCAGCGAGCTCGAAAGGGTGCAGCTAGCCCTGGCTCCGTGTGAGGCAGGCTGCAGCAAGGAGCAGCAGGGAGGCAGCGCTGAGCCAGGGGACAGTGCCAGCACGGGCACAGGGTGGCACAGCCACCTGCACCTTCAGCCTGAATGGGCTGCTGGGCACGAGGGGAGGTTTGGACAAGCCAAAGCCACTGTACTGTGACTAGTGCAGTGCGTGTAGATTGTTGCCTGTAGTTCCGGATGTAGTTCTGGAACCAATTGCTGGAGTTGGGGTACATTTCCAACCTGCACAAGCCAAAACATTCCTGACTCTACCAGAGCACCAAGCTAAGAAAAATCCCATGTCCTTCATATTCCAGAAAGCACAAAGAATCAAACAGCTTCACCATTTAACATGGCTGCATGATAAAACAGCATTTAAAATCCAACACACTGTCTTCAAATCTGCAAGAACCTACACTAAAACAGTTCTGATCACTGGTTAGGGGATTCAATGGGCAGTTTGAAACTCTCATACAATTCACAGCACAATCCCAATGTCTCCAAGCTGTCTCACAAAACAAAATATGCTAATGCGTGGGTAATAAGGTTAAATGTCAGGGCCTCCTAATAACTAACTCCATCTCCAGTGAGGTCTTGATGTGCAATCCTATCTAATCACTTGGCCTCTCACTTCACCCATGTGTAAACAGAACTACAGCCCAACCTACTGCGCAGGATGTCGAAAGGTTCCCATCTAAAATGCTTTACACACTTTGGATTTTTAAGTGCTATATAGGTTAACAGCTTTGTTTGTTTATTTTTAAGACTAACCTCATATTAATATGTTTTAAAGTGTACCTGACCAAAAAACCCAATGCTACAAGCAGAACACAGGAAACCATTAGGAAGACTTTCAAATGGGCTGTGACTTGGCTGATCATAAGTAAATAAACTCACCTTTAATTCTACTGATGACATTTCCTGCACATAAATCCTTCTACTGGGTTTTTCTAGTGGCAACCCTAAATAAGGAGCTTCATGCTATCAGGAATCCCAACCACACCAAGCTGTTCACTGCAAGAGTACAGAGCAAAGCAAGGAATTTCCCTTTGACTTGGACTTTTAAGTATCTGGTATCACTAAGAGTATGCAGAAGAATTAGTCATTGCCAGACAAACGTGCTTCATTTTGCTGGGACACAGAACAACAACGCTCAATTCCCTCTATTCACACTCATTACCCACTTACAGCTGTAACTATGTATCTTCTTGAAATGAAAACAAACATTAAACCAGCTCACAGACAAACAGCATTATAACTTAAGAAAACAAACAAAAATTAATGGAACTGTTTATGACACCGAGGAATTCTCAGCTCCCTATACTGCACATACCACTAAAAAATTCCCATGGGCTTTGATCCAAAAACCACAAGAAGTCCATGAAGTATCAAAAGGCAATTTGAGAAAAGTGACTGCCAGAAAGTAAATCCAACAGGTTTAAGCAAACAAAAAACACAAGGGAAAAGGAAAACAAATTAACAAATTCACTCAGTAATGCTCAATAAATGAATGCTACCACAGCAATATTATAATGTTATACAAAACAGTACAATTTTTTTCTTTTTCCCCCAGAAAAGGTTAGAGAACCCCTCACCTAAAAAGGCTGAGGCAAACTGCACTAGAGAGCATTATAATGGGTCCCTCTCTGGAAGCAAAGCAGACACTGGTCTGAACATACCTTTTCCAAAGCCTAGCAAGGAATTAGAGGTACATACTTCAAAGAGGACTTGATTCAGCCGTTCTGTCCTACAGCTCTATCCCAAAATCTCTTAGGAACCATGAGCACATCTCCATGGTAGCATGTGCTAAAACCCATGCCTATCAGACCTTTGCTGCTCATTCCTAATACTCAAACTAGAACATTCACATGAATTTGCTCTATAAATGTTCACCAGAAAGGCAGCTAAAGACATCAAATGAGGTGAAGAAGGCAGCAATTTCTGCTGACTGTGGCAGGAAACATCTGAAAAGTTACGCTACTCAGACCTCTCAGAAAGGAGACAGAGAGAGAAGAGAGAATCACCAACCACTGAGCTCATGTCAACAATTTTCCACTCAAAATTCCTTCCTGGCATCCCCCAGTGCCTCTGCTTGTCACTGGGAATGCCACCCCAACACACCCATCCAGGCCCTCAGAACAAACCTCCGCAGCTGCTCATATCTCTCTCAGCTACTACACTAATAATAGTGTCTAGGAAGCAATGTTCCAATAAGGTCATTCAGTAATGTCCTCATGATATGTGAGATCACCTCCAGACCACTATTAAATATGGAAATATTCTATATTTAAAATAGAAACTGAAAGAAAGGGTTTCAGGAAGAGAAAATTCTGTGAAGAACAGCATAGTTATTCAAAAGATAACACTCTTTAGAGTTAAAGATAAATTCTCTTAACAAGGCTTTGCTAACAAACCTGACACATCAAAAGCCTACAATCCCTTTCATCTGCTCACGAGTCTTCAAGATCCTAAAAGCAAGCAAACCATAGCTATCACTACAGGAACGGAAAGCACATACAGAAAGCTTTATTTATAAAAGGACTGAAATGGAAATAAACATTGATAGAATTATTTGGGAGTTATTTGACATTTTCATGGTATTAGAAGCTTTTGTTTCAGAAAGGGCTTTGATTACTTGTTTCGGTTACATGTTGCTTACAAACATGGTTAAGTTCCACTGTAAGAAACCCTGCTCTGTACCACAGAGAAGTGGTGGGGGAGACACTATCAGATTAGTTGGTCTCGTGGTCCAACTGCTTCCTCCATCCAAAAAAACCTGCTGCTTTTCTTCACTGACATCTTAATTCCTAATTCCATTTTTAAATGCATTGGTGGTAATTATGCCAAGCTAATTTCCAAGAAGGTATCAAAGACAGCTTCCTTCTAAACACTTTCATTTCAAGAACAACAAAAAGAGGTACAAGAGGGAAAAAACCCTCCTCAATGCAGCAAGCTTTGCAATAACTTTACCGATCTGAAGTGGACTTCAGTACATCCACAAAGTGTTAGAGCAAGGCTGGCACACCTGTTTTTCTTCACATCTGCATACTTTCTATAAAAAAGGGAATGATGAAATGCTATAAACCCTAGAAAAGCCAAGCTGCTGACTGAAATTTCCACTGGAATAATTTGCATGGCAAGGGCAGAACGGCTGCTTTCTGAGCTCATACTGCCATGCCCTCTGTACTAAGATGTCCACCACATGACTGCACGAGAATATGGAACATTCTCCTCTCAGATTCTATATTAAGCTAGTTTACTCGAAGAGGATAAAAAATTTGTAACTGCTCAATATACTGCTCAATTCAAATAATGACTACAGAAAAAGAGCAGTGGGTGCCTCTAATGCAGAAAGGTCTGATACACAACACTTCTTTGTGACATTTCAATATTCATGAAATGCTTAACATAAATAACCCTAAATTTGAAGCAATAGCTTAAACAGTGATGGAAAGAAAGATAGAAACTGGTGAAGGGTTTGCCCAAAGCTGTTCACAAAGTCACTTCTCTAGACACAGCTTGGTTTTTGTTCACACCATAAAATTATTCACGTATATGAAAAGAGAACTAACCTTGCAGACACGAATCATGTCCACTAAAGAAAGGCCCTTAGGACTGACAGCAATCTATCTGCAGCAATTTAAAGACAAAAAAATGCCCTATATACAATACAAATTACGTTGCACCACAATATAACGTATTTCTGTAAATCAAAAAGAGGAATTCATACCTAAGACCCATTCTAAATACAGATATATGAAAGTGGGTAATGGAGGCAGGAAGGGAAATGGAATTTCCAGGTAAGTGAAGGCAAAGAATCATTTTTGTTGTGTCTCAAAGCTACATCTTTCAAATAATACTTGCATCTTGAATAGCACACACTACATATTGTGTAATATTTGCATACACACAGTAACATTTTCTGTTAGGTTGTGTGTGACTGACCTTTCTCACAGATCTTCAATCTGTTTGTTTTCAGATCTCAGCCCTCTCAGAGGGGATTTCTAGCCATCGATGCCCTCAGAGCTGGTTACACTCCTTGGCTCACTAGGTTCCAATCTCCTTCAGTTTTGCTATAGGCCTTCAGCAAAGTTCATCTAAATAGAGTGCCAAGTTCTACACATGACATTGAAGGATGCAACACAAACTTTTCCTCAGTTCATTATACTAACCACACAAAAACTTGAGCTGCTTGTCTGGAGCTTAGAACTATTCCTTCAAAAAACATTGCAAAAAACTGCAGTGAGAGGAGAGACACAGGTGGCAACAATAAATTTCCACGCTTGACTAGCTTGTTCCCTACTCCTCAGGATGGCACCCTTCCCCCTCAGGTGCAACCCTACAGAACCTTGTGGGACAAGCAGTAATGGTGTTGGAAGACACAGAGACGTGTTTCATGAAACAAAACAAAAACAGCCATGGGAGAAAGGAGCATTTCTTTTCAGCATAAGATTCTTCAACTTCTTCTGTTGGTTTTGGCTAGGGTAGAATAAATTTTCTACATAGTGGCTGGTATGGGGCTGAGTTTTGGATTTGTGCTGAACACAGTGACAGTAATAAGGTTGTTTTTGTTATTGCTGAGCAGGGCTTACACAGAGCAAAAGCCTTTTCTACCTTTTGTACAGCCACACTGGCAAGGAGACTGGGGGTGAGTGGGAGGTTGGGATGAGACACAGCTGGGACAGGTGTCCCCAACTGACTGAAAGTATATTACACGGAATATGCTGGGTTGGAATGGACCCACAAGGATCACTGAGTCCAACTCCTGGCCCTGCACAGGACACCCACACCATGTGCCTAAGAGTGTTGTCCAAATGCTTCTTGCACTTTGTCAGGTTTGGTGCTGTGACCACTTCCCTGGGGAGCCTGTCCCAGTGCCCAAACACCCTCTGGGGAAAGAACCTTTTCCTGATATCCAACCTAAACCTCCCCTGACACAACTTCAGGCCATTCCCTCGGGTCCTGTCACTCAGCACCACACAAAAGAGATCAGTGTCTGCCCCTCCACTTCCACTCATAAGGAAGTTGTAACTGCAATGAGGTCTCTCAGTCTCCTCCAGGCTGAGCCGACCAAGTGACTTCAGCCACTCCTCACACAGCTTCCCCTCAAGGCCCTTCTCCATCTTTGCTGCCCTCCTTCGGATGCTCTCTAATAGCTCAATGTCCTTCTTACATTGTGACACCCAAAACTGCCCTCAGCACTCGAGGTGAGGCTGCCCTTGAGGTGCAGAGCAGAGCAGGACAATCTCCTCCCTTGCCTTGCTGGCGATGCTGTGCCTGATGCCCCCCAGGACACAGTTGGCCCTTCTGGCTCCAGGGCACTGCTGACTCACATTCAACTTTCCACCGACCAGGGCCCTTTGCAGGGAGCTGCTCTCCAGCCTCTTGTTCCCCATATCCAGGGGATGTCTGTACATCCAGGGTTGCCCCATCCCAGGTGCAGAATCCAGCATTTTCCATGGTTGAACTTCACATGCTTGGTGATTGCCCAGCCCCCTAATTCGTTGAGGTCTCTCTGCAGGGCCTCCCTGCCGTCAAGGAGTCAACAGCTCCTCCCAGCTTTGTAAAATCTGTGAACTTGCTCTGTATCGCTTCCAGTCCTGTGTCCAACTTGTTAATGAAGATGTTGAAGAGCACAGGGCTTAAGATGGAGCCCTGTAGAACCCCACTAATGACAGGTCACCAGTCTGATGTCACCCCATCCACTACAACCCTTCATGCCCAACCCGTGAGCCAGCTGCTCACCCACTGCACAGTGTGTTTATACAGCTTGTTCAGAAGTATCCTCTGAGAGACAGTATCCAAAGCTTTACCGAAATCCAAAAGTTTACATCCGCAGACTTCCCTTGATCAGCTAGGTTAAGTGTTAACTTGTCATAAAAGGAAATCAGGTTTGATAAGCAGGAATTTCCATACCCTACAGAGTCACAGTCAATATAAAAAGTGGAGGGAAGAAGGAGGAAGTGGGGGAATGTTTGGAGTAACAGCACTTGTCTTCCCAAGTAACCCTTCCATATGATTGGGCCCTACTCTCCTGGAAATGACTGAACACCTGCCTGCCCATGGGAAGCAGTGAATTAATTACTTGTTTTGCTTCATTTATGTGCATGGCTTTTGCTTTCCCTGTAGAACTGTCTTGATCTCAATGCAGGAGTTTGCTAGCTTTTACCCTTCCAATTTTCTCCCTGATCCCACTGGCTGGGAGAGTGGGCTAGTGGCTGTGTGATTCTCAGTTGTTAGCTGGGGTTAAGCCATGACACTTCTAAAACTTAATTTAAAAA
>VZTG01008459.1:96867-138920 GCA_013397845.1 Melanocharis versteri
AAAAAAAAAAAAAAAAAAAAGGAAAAAGGAAAAAAAAAAGCAGTAATTCCAGGTAGTTTTATTTCTTCTAGCAAAGATGCTGAATCTCCTGGAACAAGGGAACAGCTAGGAAGAGCCACAACAGAAATTTGAAACTGTGCATTTTGAAATGACTGAAAGTATGAAATGAAGCACAATAAAAGAACAGTAATATTACCACAGAGCAAGTGTTTGAAGCAGACTGGACAAAGTCAGCTTTGTTCCTGAAAAGATTGCAGGCTGAGGAGTGCAGACAAAAGCTTTGGAGAAACAGTCCTCTGGCTCGTGACAGAGTTTGTCAGTCCGTCCAGGCCTCTCCAACAGAGAGAGCTTACAAGCTGGGATTTTAACAGGAGAGAGGTATGGGCAAGTTACAGTGCTTTGCTCTCAGAGCACTCGTGTTTCAAAGGCTAACACTATGCAGCACTCACAGTCTGTTAATCCACACAAGCTGCAAGCTCAGCCCCACAATGGATTTCTAAGAACTGGGACCCACTGTCAAAATGACATTTTGACAAGCTTGTCTCAGGACCTCTGTGACCTGGCAGCATGCTCCCTCCACCTGTTTGCAAGACAGTGGCATTTCATTAGAAGAAGCACATTCTAAGCAACTGTATTTTCACTTAAATCTGCTTCAAGTTTCCTTATGTTGTTTTTTTTTTTTTGTTCCTACACACCTACATTCAAATATTATTAATATTTTTCAAAGCAAGCAACTCTAATGACTGTCAAAATCACAGATTAAACCAATCAAGCAAAGATAAGGTGCTCTCTCTCTGGTTGGGAAAACATCCCAATTTTTGAGATTTGATAGATTTCAATTTGATTTTTTTTTTAAGGCTTAAAGAAGCGACATGCACATTTGATGTGTGACAAACTTCATACTCCTCGCCATTAATTCATTCATTGTTTCTAAGCCCCCATGCACCAACCTCATGGAAGAAATAGACACATTTCAAAGCTACAAACCATCCACCAGCAACGGAGTGGCTGAGAACCTACTCCTGGACACCACACACGCCACAATGTCCTTCAGGGCCCAGCTCTGGTACACAGCCCTGCTCAGTTTCATCCTGGATACTCAATTTTCCCTGCCAAATTAAACAAAGCATTGTTTTTCCTCTTCAAGGACATGCAGTCCCAAGCAGCCAGGTGCACATACAAAAGCTGACAAGGACCCAGGGAAGCTGTAACAACCAGATCTACTGAGAGACAAAGCCCCTCTCTGACCTACCTATTGAGCCAATAACCTCCACCTGCCCAGTCCTCTCATTTAGAGAGGCAACAACAGGAGGTTTATTCAGAGGTCTGGGCTGTAGTAAAACCCCAGTCTGTTTAATAACACTGTGATTTTCCATCCTTGTAGATTATTTTTCCCCTCACGCTGCTCCTTTCCCACAGAGGACAAGCCTAGCATGAATGATTTACAGGAACTTCTGATTTGGCCTTGGCCTGTGATGGCCACATAGCTTCTGAGGGCCTGGATGTTTTCCCTCTATTTTTATCCTGAAAGATGAGCAAACACACTGGATGGAAAAGAACAACAAAGGGAGGAAACAAAAGCAGAGCAGAAGGAGTAAAAGACAAAGAACATGGTATCTGCAAGAAGCTCCATCCGTAGTTACAAACAGGTATGGAAAAACAACATGACATTGTGGCCATCTGTCAAATATTGCCAAAAATATCAGTTTAGAAAAAGAACTGGAGGGACAGTGCAAACCAGGCCAAAGACTTCCCTTTCTGGTATCTTATTTTCCAGTGAGATACTGAAATACGTGCTTTGGACTGAAAGCACACATTTATCCCACATGTATAATATGGGGCATCATAAATTACTGCCCTCTATCAAGTCACGCCCAGAGGAAAACAACCTCCACAGGAGCTACTGGGATGGAGCACAAGTGCCTGCTTCAACTCATTGCAAAACTGATGGCTGAGTTTAAACTTGGCAAGGAAGATGGGTTTGACTTAGCAACAAGGCAGATTTTGGGTGCTGATTAAGATTGACAACTACAGTGGGTGGCAGCAACCACCAGCAGAGAGATGTTACATTCCCTGAACAGTAGTTTCTTAAACTATTCTGCCAATATGTGCCCAAGTTTATTTGATCCTACATTTTACATTCATTAGATATTCCAGAAAGCATTCAGCTGCTCCAAGTGTCGTAATTAGCCAACTCAGAAATTTGAAGACTTTTAAAAGATAACCAGAACACTGAGCATATTGTAGCATCTTAAGGACAACTCTCATAGAACAACAGTAAACCTGGTCTCAAAACTCAGAAAAGTGGCACTGGACACAAAAGGAAGCCCCATCAGATATAAGCAAATAATAAAAATTATCTCAAGAAGCCACAACCCACACTATCAAAACATTAAGCATATTGCCAAGATTCACGCTGTGAACTCTCTCTCTAAAACAGCCAAGCCCCTGGTTTTCAGGTTAATGTGCTAAGTGTCGCAGTAGTGACTGAAGCTGGCATTGTAAAACAAATGCACTACAGTCCATGTAAACTTCATACATTAATTATGTAATGTTACAAAACAGCTGGGAAGGAGGAGACAAGTACTGGGATGCAGCTCTTCAGTTCCAAACATGTTTCCACGTGCTCCCTGTCTAAAACAAGGGCAGAGCGCCCAGCCTGTTTGCTACTTCCCCCCAAAAAAATCACCATAGCACTCTCCTTCCTGCCCCCTTGGAAAAACATCTGTGCCAGGCAGAAAGAGATGTTCTGCCGCAATAAAACTTACCAAGTTATTTTAGACTAGACTAGAGAAGTGTTATCAGTATCATAAGGTCAGCTTGCTTAAATATGCAATATTTTTGCAATACAGAGCTGGCAAGCACGGGGTAATTTTAGGAACAGCGTACACCTACAGCCTTAGCAGTGGGTCTGTTTTTCTTCACTTAATTGCAAGCAGGTGTTGGCACTTTACAGACTGTAAGCCAAATCCACTCTTTTTTACAACTCCTTAAGATAGACTGAAATTCCATGTAATTCTAAAATTATATTTCTAGAAGTCTTGTCATTTAAAAAAAAATCAAGGAAAATGATCAGATGATTTTCAACATGATCTACCAGATAACTTCTCTAAAAATTATAAACTTATTTCTGTTGGTTTTGTCCTGAAGACTGACAATTACACTTATCACTGATGCTCTCTTTAATGACCACTCATACATTTCATCTAAAGCTGAAAAATGACACATTTTTCTAAAATGATTAAAAGACAAAATCACTTCATTTAATGACAGTTTGTCACATCTCTCAGAACTAAGAAAATCCATATAAATTCGTGAAATTTCATATTTTCTGATATCTCAGAAGTTCACTAGCACAACGCTCTGCTTTCAATACAGAAAAAAATGAACAGTGGAACATCTACAGGACAAAGACAGTAATGGAGCTAGTTAGTAATTCAAGCTGAAGAGACGAGATTCAAGCTGACAAACTGGCATCTTCCGCAGAATGAGTCTGACACTTTTTATAGCCACTGACACAGTAACAAATGCTCTACTTGGGGTGGAGCTAAACAAAATGTTCTTTAGAGTACTTTCCTAAAAGTAAGCATTTCCCTGGTCCTTGTACAGAAGCAATTTTATCTACAAGCAGAAAAGAAAAAAAAAATAAAGTGCTGTCACAGTTAATTAGGCCCCAGCTGTGGCAATTATCTTGAAGGGAAGGGAAAAGCAACATTCTATTACGTTATTATCAGCAGCTCTTTCTTAAGGGAAAATCTCTATCAGATGGGCCCCAAAGTACCTGCTTGCCTTAGTTTTCTCTAATGAGCTCAATAATGGAAACAATTCCAATAGAAAGTTGGGGTTTTTTAAAGGTACATACAGCTCAGTAGCCTTTGCAATACTGCCCTTGCAGTCATTTTTATCTAACGTGGCCTTACCAGAGTATATTTCAAATTTAAGTCTCAGAGCATTCACATACAGCATTGATTTGCTTATGGTTATCACACCTAAAGCACGCCTTGCAATAGAAATAAAGCTTGGGTTTGAGTTACTAAATGAAAAATAAAATAGCTTTCTAAAATGCTAAATGTAAAGAATTATTAACTCAGAGGTCTCACTGAATTCAAGGCAAATTATTCAAATATAGAGCCTTAATTAACCACAGTCGACTCAGGAAACTGCACACAAGTTCAACTCAGACCCTCTTGCAATATTCCCCCTTTTCCCATTAAGTAAGAATGGCATTAAGTTTTCACTCAATCTTTGGATTCTACCTAAATCTTTAGTGAATGTCCATTTCTTCTCCAGAAGTTACTAATAAGCCCTATATTAGTGGTTTTATCTCACTTCTTTGACATGTACTGGAATGTCAGTAGAACATTTTTGTTGCAGAAAATTCCTAAGACTTTGAAAGCTGGCACACATTACACACTGTTTCATAACTGCATATTATATTAAGGAAAGCTTTAAAAAATGGACAGTTAGTGCTTAAGAAAAAAATGCACCACAGCTCAAGTGGTCTGAGAGGCTTTTGTGTCGTGTTATTATGTGGATTACCACAGCCTTTACATTTACATAATAATATCTACACCAGGTCAGGCCAAAATCTAACCTAGATCAGTGTCTGAAAGGCCAACCACCACCACACACCAAGAGAACTGGCCAAAAAAAAGAATATGGGTTTGGACAACTCAGACATCAGACTGGAGCTTGGGACCGGATTAGGTTCTTCAGTCATCTTTGTCAAAACAAAAACTCATCAGTAACTCCGTATATTCCAACAAATTCTTTTCATATACCAAATAAAATTGGTTCCCATTTTATATTATGTCTGGAAGAGTGCAAGAAATAACTCTTCTGTGAAAAACACAAAATGAAAATAGCGATAAAAAACAGTCACTGAGTATACTGAGCTACACTGGGTAGCCAGGATGCCCTCTGCACCGAAAACATCCATCTTCTGTCTTCACCAGCCCATTACAAAGTCACTGCGGATGACCCAAACAGAATTCTGCTCTGATTTGAGCCTAAATCCAAGAATGGGGAGGCTCTGCTTTCAGGAACAGCTGTGAGCATGCACTCACAAGTGTCCTTTGCAAAGACCCTGTGAGATGCCCAGAGCAAAAACCTATACTCTTCCTGACTCTTCCTACTCCACCTCAGCATCTCACAAGCAGTGGCAGCTCCTGCTGTAGGTATAAAAAAAAAACCCTCAAAAAATATCTTCAAAAACCCCCAAAAAATCTCACACTCATGTGAGGAGACCAAGAGTTGGACCAACAGAGGGAGAAAAAATCAGAATAAATATATAGTATTTACCCAGTGTATTCTTTAGCTTCCAACAAATTGCACTGCAGATTTTTAAGGGCTCAGAACTAAACCTCTTAAGTTCCTTTCATGATTCAGAATAAGGATTCTCTGATCAGGCACCTTCAAATTCACTTTCACTGAAGCACAACCACCTCCATCCAGAAGTTATTCATAAACTTTATTCATCCTAACTTATTTAACTGAACTGGAATCCCCGGAGAAATACTGCATTTCTATTTTAAAAAGTGTATGTGTATACCACTTGTATTTATTGATCAGTAACAGTAGGGGAAAAATTGGGTTTGTACTACTTTTAAACACATTTAACTGTCACAAAAAAAGGAAGAGCCACCTATTGTTTATTCGTCCTTCCAATGTTTAGCTTGAACTAGACAACTCAGTGATTCAAAACCCTACACAGGAAACAGACAGCTTTGAGTCACACTTCTTTATCTTTCTATCACATTCTTGAAACTAGTGAAACTTTAAAGTGTAAAGATACACTTGAAGTATGCTTTAGTCTGGAAATTCAACAATTTAAAAATGCAAATTCTTTTTTTTGTTCTCTTTTTTAAGCAGTATAGTCTTGTACTAACAAAAATCAATCTTCTGAGTTCTAGGTGAAAAATACAACCCCATGCAATTGAGGAGACAAATGGAAAGGAGCCAATGAGAGGATCCACATCATGTTACCATTGTGCCCTGCAAGACACTGATGGCTGCTGCGAATTAGAGGGAGTGGTAGCATTATCTGCTTTCACTTGTCAAGATGTAATCCAGTGCAGGCAGCATCAAAGTCACTTGCAAGGCTGTCTGTCAGGCAGGAAGTGGGATCCATTCAATTGCATCAGTTATTCACACCTAAAGAATCCCCTAAACATTTGTTGTCAGCTTTACAAGTGAAATAAGGAAATTGCTGAGAGAGGGAAATGCTGGCAGTGTCTATTGCACTCTCACAAATTACACATTTCCCACAAATTCAAGAATAGTTCACCTACTACATTTCATATTTCATCGACCACTCAGAGAAGCTTTCTACACTCATATCAATTACACCAGATGCAAATCTCATTTTTTACCTGGTTCTAGAAACAGAAATATTTTAGCTATTACTAAGATGACATGTTTTGTTCAAAAGACTAAAACAATTTTCTAAAAATTGTCAGCAATTGTTGTCTAAGAGGCAGTCATCCATGCTCACTACACCCTGCTTTATTATCACATTTCTTAAAATTGCAGTGAGCCTATCTTTGTGCAGAAAATGCAGCTTGGACAGAAATGAATAAACCATTGTGTCCAGACCACTTCTCAAGCTTGGTTTTTGGAACAAATACTAATCTCATCTGGTTTCCTGACAGCAAATGAATCAGGTTCCTCAAAGAATTTAGATAACGTTTTCTTCTGAAAACACAAGGAGGCCCAATACCCTAACCACTGGGGTTTTAGTGGGTTTTAACTTCTTGTGCTTCCTCTGGTTAAATCTGTCTTTAAATTTGAACAGTGTTGAACAGTGGCACTCCTTCACCAGCACCAGAGAAAGGCAACTCAGCTTCAAACCTGTCACTCAGGGTGCTCTAAAGAGGAGAGACAACTGCAGAAACCTGAAATGTGGAAGGGAGGGTCTAACCTGTTTGTACTTTTCAAGCAAGTATGCTGAAGATGCTTGTTAGAATAAGGTACAGCAACTAAATTCAAGAACAATCCTTCTGACTGTCATCTCAGAAGAGAAGGCATTGCTTAGACCTGAACACCAGGCAGGATCTCAGGCAGCTTCTCTAAATATTCCTCATGGGCTAGCCCTAAGTATTTCATCGAGCACTCTCTGGCCAGGTGGCTCTGGCCAGCACACTCGGCTTCCACCACAACACAGCAAAGCACCCTGAGCACTGCACACAAAGCCAATTTACCAGCACAGGATTCTGGTGTGCTGTGGACACACAGCTGTGGACAGGACGCTCATTTGAGTTAGGGCTTTCCTCACCGCAGCCAGCTCCACGCTTTCAAATTAAGTTCTGTATACACAACCGTACATGAGCAACTGAGGGTTTGGGGCGATTGCCAAAACACTGTCTAGATGCTTGAGGAAGAGAAGTGGAATGATTTCCCTCTACTCTTCTTATCCAATTTTTGGGACACTTTTTTACTTTACACTCCAAGTTAAGATGATTTACACTGACACTTCAAGTCACAGATTTTGTATAATCCTCTAAGATCACAATTTGCAGTAACTGAATGTTAACTGGCCAAAGAATAACAGTTACAGACAAGTGAAATTTGATATGGCACTTTCTACTAGAGAAAAAACCAGAAAACAATGTTTCTTTATTTACAGAAATGAGTTAATTCCGTTCTTCAAAACTTCACCATATCCAGGCAGCTGCACTGATCAAACCACTGGCCAAACCCCCATCAGTTTAATGGAAACATCCTGACAGTATGGTTTCCTGGCTGCAGAAGTTTACCATACCAGAGGTGCTGTACAATTCCGAGAACACAGTGCCAGTATTAGTATTTTATCTGAATAATTGGTATACCAAATTATCCGACTAAATATTTAGGGGACTACACAACTGTGTCTTAAGTTAAATGGAAAAAAATTACATTAGCACAATAATACACTAAGAACATGCATCAACATGGTCATTCAAGGCAAAAACACGATTCCCACATAAAACACATTATCGCTAACTATTTATACACACTACGCATATACTCAAAGAGCAAATGCAAAATTAACAAAACACCGTCACCTTTTAAGAGGCCAAAGGCATAGAACTGGTGACCAGCGCTGTCAGCACAAAACTAAGTCTGATAATCCCTGAACACGCTTCTTTTGACAGAGGTATTTTCCAGCAGCCTCTGCACAGGCTGAAACGCACAGACACGACACGGCTGTGGGCAGGTCCGCGACCCACAGCCGCTCGGCTCGCAGGGCACCAGCAACACCCGGGACCGAGCCCTCCCGGCGGATGCCACAGGGCAGCCGGGGGAGCTCCGGGCTCGGCACCGCCGAACACCGGAGCCAGGCCCGGCCCACGAACCGGGCAGATGCAACAGGAGCCAGCCGGCGCTGCCGCCGCCTCTATCCCTTATTCCCCTCGGCGGAGAAGGGCTGGAGAGGACCTGCGTCTCCAAGCGGCTGACGGGGAACCCAAGGGAGAGGCTGGAGAACGCCAGGGCAAAGTTCCGTGCCACAGAGGCGAGCGCCGCCGGCTGCAAGGCGAAAGCTGCCGGCGCCGGGCAGCCGCCCCCGCGGCTCCCCCCGCTCCCCACCACTCACTCACTCTTGGTGGCGGCGATCAGGTTCTTCCCATCCTTCAGCAGCTCCTTGATAAACTTATTGGTCTTCTCCAGCTCGGCCTCGTGGGCTCTCACCCGCTCCCTGAACCAGGGGCTGTCCAGGTAACAGTCGCTGAACTCCAGGGGCTGCAGCCCCATGGCTGAGCCGCCGCGCCGGGGCTCCCGGCTCCCCGCAGCACCGCCGCCCTCCGCAGCCGCGGCCACAAAGACGGAGCAGCGGCTCCCCCCGCGCAGGGCTGGCGCGGGCACAGAGAGCCGAGCTCAGCGGAGCCGCCCTCCCGGCAGCGCCGCCGNCGGTCCCCGGGCGAGGCAGCCCGGCTGGGGCGCTGCGGGCGTCCCCGAGCGGGGAACGCGGGCAGGTAGCGCTAGCAGAGGGATCCCGCTGTTCCGCAGGGACACGTCGGCAAGTGAGAGATGGGCGGTCACCAGCCGCCTGAGGGGCAAGTGCGGGATTCCGCACCTGGGACGGGACAGCCCCGGCTGTGTGTATAGCCTGGGGAACGAGAGGCTGGAGAGCAGCGCTGGGCAAAGGGCCCTGGGCGTCCTGGTCGATGGAAAGTTGAATGTGAGTCAGCAGTGCCCTGGCAGCCAGGAGGAACAACCCTGTCCTGAGGGGCATCAGGCACAGCATCGCCAGCCAGGCAAGGGAGGAGATTGTCCTGCTCTGCTCTGCACTGGGGCAGCCTCACCTCGAGTGCTGAGGGCCGTTTTGGGTACCACAATATAAAAACGACATTGAGCTATTAGAGAGCATCCGAAGGAGGGCAACAAAGATGGAGAAGGGCCTTGAGGGGAAGCCGTGTGAGGAGCGGCTGAAGTCACTTGGTCGGCTCAGCCTGGAGGAGACTGAGAGACCTCATTGTGGTCTTCAACTTGTTCGTGAGAAGTGGAAGGGCAGACACTGATCTCTGTGGCACCCAGTGACAGGACTTGAGAAAACGGCATGAAGCTTGAGTCATAGGTGGTTTAGGTTGTGTATCAGGAAAAGGTTTTTCACCCAGAGGGTGGTTGGGCACTTGAACAGGCATCCCAGGGAAGTGGTCACAGCCTCAAGCCTGACAGAGCTCAAGAAGCATTTGGACAAAGCTGTCAAGCACATGGTGCGATTCTTGAGATATCCTGTGCAGGGCCAGGAGTTGAACTCAATGATTCTGGTGGGTCTCTTCCAACTCAGCATATTCTATGGTTCTGTGATTGTACCAGCTGCTGGGCCCCCTCCACCTCATGGAAACCTCTTAGCTTTAGGAAGGGGCTGAGCAGGCTCTTAGTGGGAGGATGCACAGAGCAGCCTATGGGCTGCTTGGTCCAAAATTGGCCATGGTGGTGGCGGTCTAGGAGCTGAGGAGGCTGGTGTTGCTCACCCTGTCCCACTTGTGTCTGCATGTGAAATACTCAGTAAAGTAGATATAGACTCACCTTTATGTCTTCATTCAATAAACTAATACAGTCTTGTGAACAAGTACTGCAGCAAGAACAAGACCGTGAGAAGACCACTCAATGCTGAATTGTTTCAGTTAAGAATGTTAGGAAACTCATGAAAAAGACAGAAAAGGCTTATAGTTATATTTGTATTTATAATTTAGCTGTAATTCCATGGTTTCAATGGTTTGACAGTACTGCAGTTCAGAGTGCTTTGGTGGGACTTTCTCAGATGGTTGGGGGATATATATTTTAGTCATGAGTGTCTTATTTGGGAGTAAATTCAATTTTTTTTTTTCTGTATGAGTGTTGAGTATACTCACTCAATATACACTCAATATATTGAGTGTTAGCTCCCTCTCCGTTTGAAGCAATGAGCTTTGGTATTAACTAAATGTATTATTGTTGGGCCCACAGTTAAGCCTAAACTGCATGTCTGAGATGAAGATAACTGGTGGTGTAACTATCAGCCTTTTTCTGTATGAGCCCATGTACTGACCTGCAGAAGTCAAGTATGGAAATAGGTGGACACTTCACAAATCTTGTTTTTAATTACTCCTGTTCATAGAACAGGGTATTGGGTAGTATTCAGCTTTGCAAACATTTGGGATTTTTAATAACTGTCCACTTCAGAGCCTGCTTCAGAAACCAGATTGAGGATGTGTGGTACTCATCTGGCAGCAATCACAGAGCTCAAGTGAGTAAACACAGAATTTATTATCAAAGGCCAAGATAATGTCCTCATTGTTCGTGTAGATAAGGATGATAAGGAAACACAATTATGTAAAGAAAGGGGCGAGGAGAAGGGGCTTGACATGAAGGCTCATGAGTAAGTGTAGTTTCTGAAAGTAGTCTGAAAATGAGTGTGGCCTCTCCAAATGAGATGCTACCTAAAAGTGCAGATGATTTGCCTGAAATCACAGCAGACCAGGAGGGGCTATTGAGAGCTGATCCTGAATGTTCAGTTTTTCAGCCAAGCGTTCCACCTGCTAGATCACATTATCTGCTGATACTTATTTTCTAATATTACTTAGCTGAGAAGTTCCTGTGCTACTCAAAAATCTGTTTAAAAAGAATTACAAACAAGAAAAACACCTTAAATAACAAACAATTCTTATCACTGTTTAGATTACTGGAGCAGCATTTCAAGAATAGGTATGCCTTCCATTAATAGTTTGTTTACATTGTCCTGTAGTTGTCTTCAGCATTAAAGTTAGAATAATATTTTTCATGGCTGTTTATAGTTATTTTAATTTCCCTATTATAATTCCACTGAAGTGTTGTGAAGTAGTGGGGTCCCATGCTTTGTGTGGAGTTGCTTGCACCCGAATATTTTTTTTTTTTTAATTGAATGTTTATCTTAGCCCTGGGGGTTTTTAGCTGGCAAAAAATCCCACCAGATCTAAAAAAAATTACATTTTTTCTAGGCCATGACAGGCCCATTAGGGGAAGTTGGTCCACCTGCCTCAATCCTGTGAAGTAAAATGTATTCCTTGCTAGTTGCAGCTAAAAAGAGCAGTCAGTCCAACAGAAATACATACATAAACGTAACACATTTTTTTCCCAGAATAGAGTCAACTTCTATTTACGTAATAAAACAAGAAAGCAAATTCACTACTAAATTGATATTCTCCACTGTTTATCCAGTTAATCAATGTACTGGATTCCTACCACCACAGTTATTAAATATATGTTTTCCTAAACTTGACCCACCAGTTCAAAATACTGTCTCACTCTGAAACAGCAGAATTGTGATTTAAAACAAAAGATGGAACACTGAGGAGAAATAATAATCTATTAATTTACGCACAACAATTACCTATCTAATGAGCAATAAAAGGAGTTGCTCTTTTACCACTAAGTAGGGCTCGAAGTGGCTTTATATCAGAAAAATCTCTGCTTTTCTGCCACTCCCTACTCAAGGTCATCAAATTTTACAGCCTTTTTGCAGCCTCTTTTAAGAGACTATGACATAGATTGACTGTGTGAAGCTTCCTGTCCATAAACTGTGTATTTATCTTTGCTTTGGTTATTTTTCTTTGCCATTCATTGCAAGCATGGTTTCAGGAAATACCCTCTTCAAGTCATTTTATACAACAGGCATTCACCAGCACATCAATTATTTTGTTCCATCTTACCTTCCTTATATTCTTTTCAGATTACCCTTCTGGTTTTTATGAGAGATCCTATTCTGATGTGTGGCTGATTGTGTCTCGAGGCTGCATGTTAAGGAGAGATGGGTTAGAAATGAGTGAATTTAACTTTCAGTTTTACTGACATTTTGTTACAGAGCATTGACATCGGCTCCTACCATTTCCAACACAGCTGTGTTGTTCAAAACATCATTAGCAACAGCAGCCTTCCAAGGAATTATAATTTTTTGTCCTGTCTAAGCACTTTTACGTCTGTTAGTCCTGTCATGGGTTTAATAGAAGGTTTAGAGAGTTTCCTTCTCACTCCCATTTTGCTTATGACTGTGTCATCAGGGTTGGCTTGCAAGATCTTAGGGGTCTTATGCTTATGTGAAATACCTCAAGGCTGCATGCTCCATCTCCTCTCATCCATCAACAGTTCATAGATAAACAGACTGGTCTGCAACCACCCATGATGCAGACCATCATTATTTATTCTACTGTCAACCAGTTTGATGATTATTATGGCAATTATTATGGCATTATTGTGTATATCTCTGGTAGGCATTCCTTTCTGGCACTCCTTTACAGCACAAGCTTTACCCAACAAATTGTTTCAGAAAGCAGCTGTATGCTTTTTCAGTGGTTCAAAACACTGTATTCTGTGGCTATTTTTTTCCTGAAGTGTTCCATCAAAAAGTTGGGAGTATGAAATTAATGAATATCCTCCCAAGCCTTTGAAATTAATGGACTCCTGTGAATTCCAAGGATTTTACACCGCCGTATTTTTGTAGTCTCCCTTCACAAATGAATCAAATTAGTACACAGTACTACTTCATTTATGCTTAAAAATAGGCACTATAAAGAATTTATGCTATCCACTAGCATTTATTTGCTCTGTCAAAAAATACAGTTGAATTAGTTTGGAGAACCATGGAGTGCCAGAGATAATTGCTCGTTACAGTATTTGGTACAGTGCAGCTCTTGTTACAACTCACTGACCACAGGTGATAATTGCATTGGGTTTTTTTTCTCTTTCTCTCCTGATATCCCACAGGTGCTAACATTTTCTCTGCCTCATACTATCATCCTCTAGCTGGAAAGCATAATTAAGCCAAAGTCAGAGAAGGTTGTTCCCTACCTGTTACTAATTTAAAGTTCACAGCTTTTTTTTTTTCTTTCAAAACTGAATGGAGGTTTGTTGCTACCAGTTAATAAGGTATTGTATCCTCATTTGGAGCTCAGTCCTCATATGAAGTTTTTGATACTGGTACTTGCACATCCTGATCGACTTCATCAAGCCCAAGGGCTTTACCAGTTATTTAAATGTTTTTTCCTAGCATGACTTTCCTCTATCAGAATTTGATTCTATTGTCATTCAGGTTTCCTGTTTTGCATTTTTTGGGGTCACTTCTCTCAAAATGTTTGTAGACTTCCCCCCTCTCATAATGTTATAGAGCAATAATGAATTTTGCTGTGGATTACAGTTTAGCTGCTGCAGTGTTCCACTTAAGATTCCTGTTCCCACTCCATATGTGCTCTTTTCATCTTGTTCAAAATGCTGGCCTGGCATTTTTACACAACGCTCGTTTGTTTCTGAAAAGGGTATGCTCGCACAATATCCACAGCTGTAAAAGCCTGGAAGAGCTGCATTCATGCTTTAAAACGGGAAAGTAAAGATGAGCAGCTTGCAAACACTTCGTAATTAGTAAACAATGCCACGGCCTGTTCCTGTCGCCGAAGTAGGGCATGACCAAATGAACTCTGCCTGTTTAGATCTGCACTGCAGGGCTCCGAATGGGCTGTTCCCCGGAGCACACAGCTCCAGGGAGAAGGTAAGTGGTGTCAAAGGCAGGGGAAGGACGGAAGATACGGAATTTGAGATGGGGAGCAAAGCTCTGAATTCTGCTCCTCGCGATCTGCTGCTGCCGAGCAAAGCTGTCAGTCAAAGCTCCAAGAAAAGCTTGTTTATGACTTAAAACCTGTGTTGTCGTCATTTGTGGTTCTCGGGACTTACCGAGAGGGGAATGACAGCTAAACCTCAGGAGCACCGTGACTACGGGGCAGTGGAGGCAGTGCCTGCACGGCGCTGGGCACCATTTAAGGTGGTGCTCCTTTCGTGCTGGCCGAGCAGCCCTGAACAGCACGGAGCGGCAAGGGACCGCATGGGGTACTGCTGCGGACCCCTTCTACAGCCCTGCGTTAGCACGAGCTGCATCACCAGCTTCCAAAGGGCTGGATGCGGGCGGAGAAAGGACATGGATGATGAAAACACCTTTATCCCGCAGCACTGGCCCCCGCACGCCTGCGCAATGGCTCCGGCCCGGCCCCGGGATGGCGCCGGCCTGGGAGAGCCGCTTCGCCCACGGCCCCTGACGGACGGCCCTGGAGCCCGTGATGGATGGCCCTGGAGCAGGTGAGGGATGGCTCTGGAGCAGGTGATGCCCCGGAGCAGGGGAAGCCCCCGCCTCCCCCCAGCTTCCCGGGGCAGCCTCTCGTGGGGCGGCCCCGGCCCCGGCCCCGGCCCCGCATGTGAGCGGCGGGGCCTCCCTGGCTCTGCGACTCCCTGTGGGCGCTGCCGGGGCGCGCTTACGGAGCTTTGGTCTGCGTTTTGTTATTTATTTTATTTGATTTTATTTTCAAAAGCCTGGTCGTGATGGTGTTGTGTTTCTTGCAGTCTCTCTCCACGGAAGTTTCGTGTTCTTTAGCTCTGGGACTCCTCTGGAGCTGCTGGAGCCGTGCTCACCCGAGTACCTTTAAAAGTTACAGCGGTAACCCAGGCAGGTATAAAAAGGTGCATATTGGTTCTGGTCGCTCTTTTAAAATATTTTCTTAAGGGGGAAAAGAGCCGCGGTACCTTGTGTAAAATAAACTGCGAACTCGTTGGCTCTTTCTGTGAGGCTTTGCTTTGCTTTATGAAGATGCTGTTGTTCAAGGCGAAAAAATTTAGTCTGCAGATTTTGTTGTTAAATTTATGAGTGCATGAACTTCCAGCGTGCAAAACTGTTTGGTCAGAAACATGCTAAAATGTCTATTACGAGAATAAGTTTGACAAAGCCAGAAATGTAATCTGTTTCCAGGACCTGGTTTAACGTAGATATGGTGCACACTTGACTTTTGAATCATGAACACTCAGAGCTGATGAAATTATCAGTGGCGTAAAGATTAGATGTTTTTAAATCTTTAAGGACTTGATGGGAGGAGAGATGTCTTTACTAAATGCCAGTGAAAACTAAAATGTTTTTTGGTCTGTCAACTTCGTGCACAAACGTTTTGGCCTACAGTACATAGTATGTGTAACTTTTTTTCTTTTTTCTTTCCTTATTTTTTTTTTTCTTTTCTAGGATAAGTGAGTATTAACATCCTTCAGAATGCCCAACTCCAATGCCAAACTTCATTCTAACCACAGGGGTGGTCGGGAAGCCAGCAGACGGGAACTGGTTTCCAGGTCTTTGCAGAGTGCCCAGCATTGCCTAGAGAACCAGGATTTTGGAACTGCATATGCTCACTATCTCCTGGTACTAAATCTAGCTCCCGAGTTAAAAGCTACTGTCAAAGTAAGTGCGCTTCGAATTACTTGAAATTTTATTTATTGTAATTCTCTTGAGTTCTTTGTGACATGTTTTGTATTGTGATTTGTTATGTGTAACTGATTTCTGCTTTTATTTTGAAGACAGAATTGGAAAATCAGTAACAATTGGAATGGCCAATGACTTCTTTAATAAGCTCTGTATGAAGAGAATTCACAGAATCTTCTTTTAGTCTCTGGGTGTCAATCACAGTTAATAAAAACAGGGCCTTGTTATTATTGGAGCATGCATTAATATGCATGCAGGCTCTCAGTAAACACTGCTGGGTGCTGATCCTCGTCTGTGGGTGTGGGTCAGGACACCTCCAGATGTTTTCAGGGCTCAGCTCCCTACTTCTGGTAACTCCCAGCACCTCAGTGGCCTGTGCTTTATCTTCTAGGAAACATTTCAGTTTACACTCTTTAAATGGGCAGAAGAACTGGATTCTCTGGCACGGATCCAAGATCTGTTTAACTGCTATGAACAAGCGCTTGAATTGTATCCCAATGATGAAGTGATCTGTAACAGTATGGGAGAACATCTCTTCAGGTTTGTAGTGATGTACATTCAGTTTTTGTAAGGTTCATGTTGTAAATACAAGCACTTTCAAATCTGTTTGTCTTAAATCACTTAAAGAGAGTAGCCTGTGCTAAAATAAGTGTTGTTAGCCACAGCAAAAGTGAAAAAAAAAAAGCTGCAGTGTTTTGTTGTTGCTGAGGTCTTCTAAAGCTGGAATTTTAAGACTGAAAACATAGATTGTAATCCAGGTGGTTTTAGTTAGGTTTGCTTTTTGTGATTTCTTTGTTTTAAAGGAACACCTCTCTGAGCATTGTATTAAAATATATACAAATATTTGATATATTTGGGGCTTTTTTCAGTGCTGTCTGATTTGAGATTATGCTCTAGGCATCATAAAAACTTGATTCAAATTCACAATTTGGTTTCTTTTTGGTTTCTTTTAATTTCTTTTTTCAAAATTGGCATTTAATGCAAAAGCTGGCAACTCAAAATTTGGTGATTTTGCAGAATGTTCCAGTTAAATAGAGTAAAACAATTTTGGGGTTTATAGCATTCTCTTGAGTTGAGTATGTGTGAGACTGGATTGCAGAGCTGCTGCTGTCATATTGTTGCAGTGAGTTCTTGTAAATAAAACCTGTTTCACTTTGTCAAAGGATGCAGTAGTGGATGAAGGTTGGTACACACAATGGTGTTTCTGAACTGGCTTTGCATTTTACAGTGACTTGATGGAAAGCTATAAATCATTCTTTTCCATAAAATAATGCAACCGTTTCCAAAGATAATCTTTCTAAGTAAGGCAAAATATTTCTGTTGTCTTTTAGCTGACATAAGACCTTTTTACAGACCCTCAGATGTTCAGAGCTGCGTGCATGCTTCCCATTTGTGTGTCATTTTTGCTCTTAGAATGGGCTTCAGGGACGAAGCAGCTGGGTATTTCCACAAAGCAGTGAAGCTCAACCCCGACTTTGCTGATGCCAAGGAGAACTTTTACCGCGTCGCAAACTGGCTGGTGGAGCGCTGGCACTTCATCATGCTCAACGATGCCAAGAGGAACCTCACCTACCTCAGGGCCATTGAGAACGCTGTCCGCTCAGGGAGCAGATCTGTCCTGGACATCGGAACGGGAACGGGAATTTTGAGGTACGCCACAATGCACGTTTCACGTGAATTTAATAGAAGAGTATCGGTTGCCTGACAAAACTTAGTCGAGAGTGGAAAAAATGACTGCTTTGATCTTTTTATGGAGACAAAACTTAAGAAAGCAAGCAAAGCTTTCGGAAGCCGGTGAGTCTGGAGACTAGTGTCTAGTAGTATTTTTTGAACCTTTTTTTGTTATTTGTTGCAGATGCTTTTTGTGCCAGTAAGTGCTGTATAAATTGAATTACTCACATGGGTTTTGAAGTTGTAATGGTATTTGTCCTGTCTTTAAATATTGACTGTAAAGAGTGGAATCAGCATATCTGAGGGAGTGTCCTTGTGCTAACTGTGGTGGTTTTTTTGCTGATAACATGTCAAGAGGATATCAACTTGTGCAGTATCAGTGTTCACACAAGAGATACCAGTTTGTTTAATGATGGTTTTTAGACTTGAACTGGTAGAAATATGAAGGAGATGTGGAGGAGGGGAAACACCCTGATTCTTGTTTTTCAGTATGTTTGCAAAAAAGGCAGGAGCATCCTTTGTCTATGCCTGCGAATTATCCAAAACTATGTATGAACTTGCCCGTGATGTGGTGGCAGCAAATAATATGGAAAGAGAGATCAAACTTCTGCATTTGAAGTCACTTGATATAGAAATTCCAAAGCACATACCTGAAAGGTACGTTGTTGCTTTCTCTTCTGATAGTATTTTGAGTTTGCTCTTAATTTCAAGAAAATGAGAAATGCCTTGTGGCCTAAACAGGAAATAACACTGCTGTGATATTACTCGTAATGTGAGAAGGTTCTCTGTCTCTTTTTTGTGTTTAAAGAGCAGAAATGACAACACGTTCTTCAGATCACCCCAATTTCTATGGTAGATCAACAATGTTGTAAATTAAGGAGTTTAATTCTTTGATGGTAGGAGCTTTGGGGCATATGTAATTGTACTGCAGCAACAGGAAAAAAAATTAGATTACTATGTCATAAAAGTCATTTTAACACACTTTTATACTTTTAACATCTTGTGGCTCACTTCTGCAGCCTTTGAATAGGATGGAGTTACTAACATTTGATAAAGTGTCTGGTAATGGTACAGGTTCATGATCTGAAATGATGAAGCTCCTGATTTAGGCCAATCAAGCCTTGCCTAATTGTGACAGCTGAGCTACAGTAACATATATATCCCTTTAGTATATGTAATGAGTTACTAGATGTCAGCTATTAATAAAAAAAATTACTGATGTTCTGGAAGTGTCTCCTCGTATTATGCTGTATGGTTTTTGGTTTAATTCCAGACGATTTAAGATTTTGGGGTTGTTAGTCTGTGTAGGAATTTTATTGTGCTTTGATTATAGTTTTGGGATTTTTAATTCCTTTTTATACACATGCATGAATACATACTATTGCACAAAATATATATTCTGCAGTATCATTGGCTGTGTGCCCAGGCTGAAACATCTTCCTGTTTTGGCTAGATTCTTCCCACACAATTTATTTATAAATGCTGAGCAAGAAGCTTTACAGTAAATTCTTGCTCAATATTTGCTCTCTTTTATCTGCATCTTCAATAACTTCTAACAATAATTCAAAACACATAATTTTTTGGAAGAATTAAATTACCCACATGTATTGAAACTCCAGAATGCTGGTAAAAGTTTTGCTCTGAGCTCATATTGGTATGGTGGATTTTTTTCTTTAAAAGAATGATTGATTGTTGACAGGAGTGTTTGTTACACATCATATTTTTCTTGTCTAGAGTTTCCTTGGTTGTCACAGAAACAGTCGATGCTGGCTTATTTGGAGAAGGAATTGTGGAGAGCTTGATACATGCTTGGGAACATCTGCTTTTACAGCCAAAGGTAGGTGATGTGGGTACCTGTGCATGTGCACACATTCCAGACATACGGGAATGAGAAACAGTTGTCTTGTAAATATTTCATTCCTTTTGCTGTGCTAAAAATGAGTGATCTGGGCTTGCTCCGTGAGTTTGATTTTGGTGAGTAGCAGTGAGGCAGAACATACATTGTACTCCTGTGAGCTCTGTGTTCTGATTAAACAGGTATTTGCAAAGCATGTTTCCCTGATGTGAACTTCCGTCATCACAGATGGTTCGCTCTTAATCACTGTTAATTCATTTTTTGAAAAATCTTTCTTGTCCCCCGTCTTTGTAAGTAACACCAAAAGGGTTTGCGTGAATTTTAAATGTACAGTTAGTCTAAGCAGAAATGCTGAATTATGGTAGAGTTATTTTTCATTGTAACACTTGGGAACACTCAACTATAATTTGGTAAATAAATTAATTTATTTTTGCTGATTTGAACCTTTCTGGAAGACTGAGCAATTCCACTGGGTCTCAGATTTTACTTTATATCTTTTGTGGTTTTGCTAATACATTAAGCAAAGTAGTATGACAAGGAGTTTTACATAGCTTAATCTCTGTTACGTCTTACAAAATAAAAGGACTTCTCTTTATTTTGTCCTTGCCTTGACTCCAGCTCATTTTAAAAAAAGCATTTCGGCTGGCTGAAACCTATTGTGTTGTATTGAATTGAAACTGATGACCTCTAGTGTTAAGTACAGGAATGATGCATAAAGGAAAAGCCCTCAAATGTTTCAGTGTATTCTAGCAGAATACAGATTTAAAAACACTGTTAGAGTTACACAGAGGAAGTAGTAGACTGAAAAGTAAAGCTGATGCCTGGTTATATTGAAACACTGTATTTAAAAAACTCCTTTAATGGTCAACAGAATGCCAAAGACCAGTGACTTTAGTAGTCACTAAGAACTTTCTGATGTTTTGACTGTCACTTGAATGGCTCACTACTATGTGACTTAGGCTTTTCAGTAATGGTAGAAATAGGCCACTGTCTCATTGCATGGTGTTGATCATGTTTTCACAGCCTAAAAACCAAGACATTGGTGCTGGAGACTACGGCAGAGTTATTCCTGCAGGCGCTACGCTATTTGGGATGGCAGTGGAATGCAAAGAGATACGTAGACATCACAGGTGTGTTTAAACTCTAGCACAGCTTGAAACCCATATTTTTCATCTGGGACAAGAGACTGCTTTTATTGACCATTTCTCATTTACTATGCTCTTTATTTTTTGAACGGGTAATTATCTGTTTAACTAAAAAGGTTTCTGCTCTCACCATCCCCATGCCTTTTCCAGGCTCTTTTATTTTTTTTTTTGCCTCACATCCCTACCCCTCTGAGGTTCAGATTTTCTGGGCCCGTTAATCATACAGTTATACTGAAATACCTGCCTCTGCCACATGCTAAAGAAATTTAATTCCTTCATAGTAAAATTACTTCCCAATTTCTGAATTGGAGATTCTTGGATTAATGCTTGGCTTCTATCCTCATTTTACCCTCTTCATAATCTGCTCCATACCTCACTTCTGGATCTAACCCTGGATCTAACCCCTGTGAAGCCTAACTGTTGATGACCCCAGCTGTCATTATCTGTCTGAATTTCCTTGGCCTAATTCTGAACTGGCATACAGTAGGGTTCCTTTGCTGAGACCACTTCTGACTGTGTATCCATTACTTTCATATTTATTCTCATCTTTTAGAACAGTATCATTGTATGGAGACAGTCTCTGTCTCAGAGGTTTGGACTTGTTCTATTTTGTTTAGGATTAATACTGTTGTAGATTAGAGAAAACATTAACTTCTAGAGGAGCTGCAGTGCACTGGATGAAAAGCAGCCAGGCTGCATCAGTGATTTCTCTTACGCAGTAGACCTGGACAGTGGCCAGAAAGAGATAGAAGTTCCTGTGGTAGATGGTCACAGAATAATTTCTTTTAGAATTAATTATTCATCAGTTAGAAGAGGTTTTGCCTTAAAACAGAGCATTGACCGTTCCTCACAAAATTTAAATGGAATGAAAGTTAATTTGCTGTTAACTTTGGATTGTTGAATTGACATTCCATTTTAATAGCTTAAGGTCAGGTGATTAGCAGGATTGAAGTGATGGTCACAAATTAATTATATGCTGTAGAAAGAAAAAATGTCACTTTTAAATTTCTTGCCTTTATAGTTTGAGATCCCTTTTTGTTCCAGTAAGAATATTTAAGACTATTTTAACAAGTCCTGTTTTTATGTAAAACACTTGCCTGTTCCCAGATTTAAACTATGCAGTTCTCTTTGAATTATTCTGATGTTCATGCCTTCACATTTCCTCAAGTGTTTTCACAATCTACAGGAAGACTTTGGGGTTTGGATGTTTTTTCCTGAGTAGGAGGCCTAATGAAATAGCAGTGTGGAAGTAACTCTTTTCTCATGATCTTTATATCATCTGTCTCAGTTTCTGCCTTGTACAATTAATACAACTTTTCTTTGAGCTTTTCCTCATGCTTTAATTTTTTTTTTGAGTGGTTAGAAGTAGACGTAGAGCCCAGAATTGAATGAATACATGAGGTTTTTTTCCCTGAAGTACATTTAAAAGTGTGTTTAATTTATCATCAAACACTGATTCATCTTGCTGAGAGAGGGAATCCCCTTTCAGTCCAATTGCTGATATTCTTGCATATCACAGCCATCTCTCTGTGTCTGATCTGATCTTCTACTTTGTCCCATTCTTATAGCAATTTTAAGTTATGCTTCATTGCTTGTGCTTGGATTGGTATTGGTTTTTTTTTCCCTAGGATATAGTGAAATTCTTAACATGTATTGGGCTTTTTCTTAGTCCCTGGTGACAGCATTCACTTGAAAGTGAGGTGCGTTTTCTGCTCTTCAGAGCTCCTCTGAACATGACAAAAACCCCACAGACTTGTTTTAGTATTTTTTAGCTTCTCTATTCTAACACTCTGTACATTTTAAAATAATTAGTCAGCCTAGGGCTGAATTTCTTTTAGGTTTTTGGTCAAATTTCTTGGAATTTCATTTCCCCTCTGTTTGCCTTTACTCCCAGAGTGGGAATGCAAGAAGTTGCTGGTGTGTGCTTGTCAAATTCAGTGCAGTTCTTCAGTCCCACATATGCTGCTGCTGGCTCAGAGGAAACTGTGGAGCCCTACACCACCGAGAAGCTCAGTCGTATTCCTGGGGGTTACAGAGCCCTCACAGAACCCTGTCAAGTCATGACAGTAGATTTCAACGATCTGCAGGTAATGATTTTTCTTACATCCTTCATAAGTAATCGTTTTATGCGTAATGAGAGTCTCACCTCTTCTTTGTTTTTGGGTTCAACTTCAGAACAAGTGCAAAGTTGGCAGGGCTGCACTGAAATCCTCTGCTGGTTTTGATGCTTGTCTGGTTGTGTGGTGATGTGATTCCTCAGATGACAGTCTGTGATTTTTTTGAAGATGGAGTTTTTTTGTTTATTGGGCATAATTTAGGGAACTTTATAAACTACCTCACTGTAAGATCAAACAGCTGCCAGCCTCAGTACAGGGAGGGGGAGGAAGAATGAGAGAGACCTATCTTAAATGATTTATGCAGTTTTGGAGTTGACTTAGTTTATTCCTCTAAAGTCAGTCTTCACAAAGCTCTTGAAGACAGGAGAAAGGCTGTGGTTTCTATCTGGCATAAAAATGTAAATGCTGATGGGTAAGTGTGAAAGAGGAGATGAAGAAATTATCCTATTCAACCATTTCGTTTCGCTCTTCAACTCCTTTTTATCCTAGGGTATTTCTGTAATAGGGCATTCTGAAATCTAATAGCATTATTTTGTGTATTTAACACAAAACACATTTGTATGTGTATGCTAAATAGGCCTGAACTGGAAGGCAAGGAGCTCAGCCCCCCACAGCTGAGCTTGCTAAAAAGATGGTACATCTGATCTCTGGTGTGCTTCTTGCTCATTGACCTGTGGCGAGGAGCTAGCATTGAGTCAGAGCTTAAAATAGATTCTGTTATATAAATGAAATTATTCTTGGCTGCTGCTTGGCCAGGAGTTGCAGTTTCTGAATCAATAGCTTTTCCTAGTTGGCTTGTCTGACATCCTGAGATTAAAAATGAAATAAGACAAGGCTCTTCAGTATACTGTTGGGAGCAATCTGTGACCTAATGTTGCTTCTGCTTCCAGCATCAATACGAAACTATTACTCTCATCTAAGAGATGTCTGTTCTTAAGCATCTGCCTGCTGGCAAACATGTAAAGATAATTTTAAAGAGTAAAGAACAGTGTTACTCTTTAAATCATGTTTCAGAACTGCTCCTTTGAAGTTTCAGTTAGACGAATGGAGTGTTCCTGTCATGAAATGTTAAGAATGAAATGTTTTACTTAAGATATTTTAAGTAAAAAGGAAGAAATGCCACTGTTATGAAACACTGATGTGGTTGGGAATCCTTGGTTACTGTTTGTTGTTACTTTGTCACTGGGCAAATGTGGCAGTTCCAAACACTGGTAGGTTACTTTAAGCATGGATTTTCTTGCTTGTTTTTGTTTTGGGAGTTTTTTTGTGTGTTTTGTCATGGCCACACCTGGATGTTCAATCAATGCAGCTAAAAATGAGAAAGAAGTTGTCTTTTTTCCTATTGCAATAAGAAAAACCCTCCTAAACTTAAAAACAGTAGCAGAATTACCTATTAAGGACAGAAATTCAGATAAGAAATCACTTAGTACTAGTAAGGTAATTTCTAAGACCTATTTTCTAAACTCCTATTTCAAAGAACTAGAGGGATGTTGTATTTATTCTGCTCCTGCTAACTATCCAGACCTAAATTGGCAGAAATTAGAAGAAGGCTTAAAATACAGTACAACAGCTTTTCTAGAACTGAGTTGTAGGAGACTTCAAAGGCATCAGTACAGATCAGAGAAATAATAAGTCAAAATTCAAAACCAATAATAATAATTTTTAAAAAGCTGCTGCTTTATGCTGATTACTTCATTACTGCTGTTAGCAGCAGCAGCAGCTCAGTCCCTCCCCGGCAGGGGAATGAGGTGTGGCTGTAATTACACTTGCACCCAGCCAGCTGCTACCTGTGTGCATGTTTGCTGGCAGCAGATCAGTGCCACTGGCAGGGAAGTGTTTACCTCTGCAGCCAGTAATTAAAGCTCAGTCTCACTTTCAGGCCCTAAAGGAACTGTGTGTTTGCCAACAGTTACAGATTTTGGCTCTTCCTAATCCTTCATGAGAAGTTGTGGTGTGGAATATGTGAGAAATTGTGGATCAAGACATAGGAAACTCGATAACTGCATTCTTTCTGTGGATTTTCCTTCTGTTTGTAGGTCTTTCTCATTCAGAGGACATGTGTGGCATTGAATAATTTTGGGGTTTTACTGCCTATTCCTGTGCCATTGCTTTATTTCCTTTGCTCTCTCTTTAACAAGACTACTTGATAAATTGCCATCCTGATGTGCTACAGCTGTTGAAATCTGTAATTGGCATAAATAATAGAAGAAGGTTTATAAAGTGGCAAATGTGAGGAATAAATATGGGTTAAGCAGCATGGCAGAGAGCAGGGAAAGCTGAAATAAGCCTTCAAATGGGCTTTTAAGTGACGGCAGTGTAACACTGCAGTTACTAGAACTCCCTGGATGAGATCCTTGGGCCTGCTGCTTTTGAGGAGTAATCAGGAAGAATATTTTTAATATCGAATACACTTCTTTACCTCTCCAGCTTCCCAGAAACCAAGAACCAGATGCATGCTTGTGCTCTTGCTGTCTTGTGTGAAGGGGCTTGATGCCAGCAAAGCTTCAACTTACTACTCTTTTCCTCACTAGCTGAGGAGGTACCAAAAAGACAACTAGCAGCGAAGCACTTCTACTGAAGAGCAGTGAGATCTTACTATGAACTTTGTTAGCATCCAGTAATTTTAACTTGCCCGTTGTTCAGCCATCTCTCAGTTGTGAGAAGCGGGATAGACAAGCTTTTGGAGAACACAGAATGAAGAGGGAAAAAGAAAAAATCCAGCATGTGACAGCTACTCATGTCCTCAGAGTAGGACATGAACTTTTCTTTTGCCATGTGTATTTTTAGATTGAAACTTAAAGAGGACAGGTATTGACATAAGCAGATCAGGAAGTTGATAAATGTTTTGGAAGGGCTATGACTAAGCAGAATGGGTGTGACTGAGAGAACCTTTGGTCCTTTGTGCTTGACCTCCTGTTAATTGGTTTGTGCTGGAACTAAAACATTAGTGCTGGTCCTTTTGTGCTTGTGAATGTTGGTAGCAGAAGGTAATGCCTGAGAAAAATAAACTGTACATGGAAAAAGACTTAATTCCTGTTACATATTCAAAACTTTTTAGGAGTATTGGAGAATTTATAAATGATGCCTGTAGGGTAGACCTTAAGGTCTTCCCAGTAGTGAGATTGTACATGTCTGAGTTTTTACACACGGCCTATTGCCCAGAGAGCAGATAAAACACCCTCAAAGGTGTTTGACTTACTGGCTTTATAATGATTTTGCAAGCCTGTGTTTGAGCAAATTCAGTGCTTGCATGCAGTATTTCTAGAACTGATTGAACATAGGTTTTAAGTAAAACATAGGCCTGAGCGTTGGCTTGAGTCCAGCCAAAAGCCTGGCTCTGTTTTTATTCCTTCTCATAAGGCAAGCCCTGCCAGTCTGAAGTCTTTCTTGCAGTTTTCAGTGGGTTTAAATGTGCGTGTTCTTAGATGTAGGCGTGTTTGCTTCTCACAGATGCAGGTTATGCACGTGGGAAATGGCTCTTGCATGTGGGAAGACAGTTCTTGTGCTAGTGAGTACTAATGATGATAATTGGTATTGTAAAGGCTTGGAAACTTCAAGGTTCTGTTGGGTGCCTTCATGGATTAGTGCAGAAATTTTGGATGATTTAGTTTAATAAAACCTAATTTTTATTTATGGAAATAAACTCTACCACTTTTTTTTTTTCTTTCTGTTTTGGTCAGGAGCTGAAAAGCCTGGCAGCTAGAAAGCCCTGGAAGCTCAGCCTGCCAGTCACTGAAGGAGGAATCCTGGATGCTGTTGTGGTGTGGTTTGTACTGCAGCTTGATGATGAGCACTCTCTGTCTACAAGTCCCAGTGAGGAAACTTGCTGGGAGCAGGCAGTGTATCCTGTGCAGGGCCTCCTCGGTACGTCCTGTGGGTTTGCTTGTTGTTGCACATTAACTTGGTTTCATTTTGGATTTTTTTTTTTTTTTCATTTTGATAAGTTAGCTTATCTCAGAGACAAGGCAGTCTAAATAGGATTAGAAGTTCAACAGCAAGTAGCTATGAGGTGGTTCCTGATACGTTTCTGGTCTGTAGAGCAGAGTCCCTGCATCAGAGCTTGTTTGTGGGACTCTGTTGTGAAGCAGATGAGATCTGGGAGAATACTTTTCATTAGGTTGGGTTTTTTTTCTGCACTGAATTTAATGCATTGTGGAGCATCTCCAAAAAGTGCGGCTACTGACTGGCTCACTTGGTGAACTTGTGACTTAGGAGAGGGAGGGGGGGAAGGTGAGGTAGGAATTGCTAGGTGCTACTGCGCGAAACCAAAACTCAACATTCCTACCTACCCCTTGCCCCATGTGGGACTCAGCTCGAATACTCTCCACAGACAGGCATTGGCAGTGTCATTTTTAGCAGTGTCTACTCTCTATTCAGCAACTTTTTATTTTCCTGTTTCCTAGAATCTTGGAATATCTCAAGCTGGAAGGGACCCATAAGGATCATGGAGTCCAGCTTCCTGCTTCTTGCAGGACTACCTAAAATTAAATCACCTGACTAAGAGCATTGTCCAGGTGCTCCTTGCACTCTGGCAGGCTTGGTGCTGTGACTATCACCCTGGGGAATCTGTTCCAGGCCTGATAACCCTATGGGTGAAGAACCTTCTCCTGCTGTCCAATCTGAACTTCCCTGATGCAGCTTCATTCCATTTCCTCACTCATGTGCTGTCTCAGAGAGAGGAGATCAGCACCCTCCCCTCCACTGCCACCCTTTTGAGGGGGTTTTAGACTGTGATGAGATCTCCCCTCAGCCTGCTCTTCTCCAGGCTGAACAGAATAAGTGCCCTCAGCTGCTCTTTATAAGTCTTGCCCCTGAGGCCTTTCTCTATCTTGGTCACCTTGCTCTGGACACACTCTAATGCTTTGATGTCCTCATATTGTGGCACAGATAAGAACAAATGAGATAACGGGGCGGGAGGTTGGTTTGTTTGTTTGTTTTAAGCACCATATGGCTCTTCAGTGATGTGTCTGTAAAGTAACTGACATGACTTTTTTTATGCTCTTTTGCCAAGATTATTCTGTGAAGACTGGAGATACTGTGATGATGGAAGTTTGCTGCCAAGACTGCTACTTGAAGATCCAGAAGATTTCTTCTTTGCCTTCAGAGTGTGGGATGGATTTCAGTGACAGAGACGACACGCTGAGTTTGGGCAATGAGGCTGAATTATGTAATGCTCTGGCTGGACTTCAGACGAGCACCAAACAGGATGGCAGCGCTCCAGTGTGTGTGCTGGAATCCACAGAAATAGCCCTGCTGAATGACGTAGCCTACCACGAATGCTTTAAAGCTGCCATGAGCAAAGTGCTGCTGTCATTAAATCCAAGTAAGGACTTGCACTCCATGGACGTTGATGGACACGGCAGTGGGATAAACCTCCAAGAGAATCAAAACAAGAGCTCTCTAGATGGGGATCCTGATGCTTTGTACATTTTAGATGTATCTGAAGGCTTCTCCATCCTGCCAATTATAGCTGGCAAGCTTGGACCAGTTAGAGCCTACAGTTCTGTTGAGAAAGAACAGCATCAGGCAGCACTTCATGTCATTGCAGAAGCAAACCACTTCCCTAAGGAGACATTAGAGTTTTGGCTCAGCCACTTAGAAGAAGAAAGCGTGGTGCTACAGAGACCCAAATCAGACAAATTGTGGAGTATTATTATCTTGGATGTTATAGAGACATCAGGTTTAATCCAGCAGGAAGTGATGGAAAAGGCTGCAATATCCAGGTACAGTATTAATGGACAAAAGTATTTATTGGAATTTATAATTATCTGAAAAATTTGCAGAATATTCCTTGTTACTACAGAATTACTGTCATGTTGCTTCTGTAGAAAAAGGGGTTTTTTCCTTGAATGGATTGAACCTCCCAGTGTTTCTGGCATGACCATTGTATACATTATATTTTTTTTTAAAAATCAAAATTTCACTGTCTCAGATTTCTTTGTATTTTTTTATGCAAGAATATGAATGGATGATCATATTCCTTGGTCTGTCAGGATAGCAAATAATTACCAAGGTAGCTTTTAGTGCAAGGTTAGAAAAGCCCAGATTTGTGTACGAGTCAAACGGTTGTCGAACAAACTGGTCCTGCTAAAAGACAAACACATGGTGTTAGAACAGCCAGGGAGGCAGCAGCAAAGCTGCTGTTCCTCACAGAGGAGGAGTGGGAAGGAAGGCAGAGGAGGAGAAGCAAAATAATGGAAATGGGTAACTAAGTGTGAAATGGATTTATCCCCTTTTGTGGGCCTAGGGAAACTTTACTGTTAACCTTTGTGTTTAGTGATGGCACATTATTCTTAGGAGCACTTGACTTCAGAGGAAGAACTAGCGTGCCTTTCTTAAATGTAGTTACTGTTCTTCCATTACTGTTGATTGATCAGCTTTACAGGTGTAATCTCTCTCATTTTACAGGTGTTTACTTCACAGTGGAGGGAAGATTTTCCCACAGTATGTGTTGGTATTTGGGATGCTTGTAGAATCAGAGTCTCTGTTGCTGGAGAGTGCTGTTCAAGGCACAGAACCAACTCTGGGGTTTAATATCGCCCCTTTTATCAACCAGTTCAAGGTAGGAAGCTAGTGGGTGGCTTCCAGGCATGGTTTCAAACCTGCAGCTGTTGAGCTGTTTAGATTTGGTGTAAACTGTAAGAAAACACTGTTGAAATTATCAAGAGAGGTTTATGTGACCACACAGAAACCTTGAGATAAACTAAAATGGGTGATGTTTGTTTTAGAACTGGGGTGGAAGTTTTGTCCCAGTTACTGTACAGAAGAGCGACTGTGCTGTTATTGTTCCCTGACAATTGTATTCCAATGTTTCAAAAGGGATTAGACGGCTGTGTTTTGCATTTTTGTCTATCTATGGCAGGCATTACAGTAATTCCTGGCAACTTCTGTGTTATGATTAAGTTTTCAACCTTTTCCCTTTGCGATGGCTGTTGGTGCCTGAAGTTCTGGTCTGTACTCCATGCTCTCAGGTCCCTGTACGTGTGTATTTGGATCTCTCCACGTTGCCCTGTGTCCCCTTGAGCAAGCCAGCAGAGCTCTTAAGGCTGGATCTCATGAACCCTCTGCTGAACAGCCCCAGCAGAGAAGTGAAGGTGAGTTCTGGGGCCCAAAGTGCATTTAACTGCTCTTCTGCAGTGCTGCTCCTTAATGGCCCCTGCGGGCTGAACATTTCAATACAGGATTTACTTGTCTGCAGCTGTCTCTGAAAAGGATTGAAATGGCATAACTGATTATTATTTTTAATATTTTTAGATACAAATTTGTAGGTCTGGCCGAGTCACTGCCATTCCCTTCTGGTATCACATCCATCTGGATGAAGACCATAGCCTGAACACATCTGATGAGTCCTCACACTGGAAACAAGCTGCAGTTGTTCTGGATGAGCCCATCCCAGTTCAGGTTGGAGATGAACTTGTACTTGATGTCCAACACCATAAAAGCAACATCAGCATTACAGTTAAAAGGTGAAGAATGTCCTGTGTGATTTGTGCTTAATTACCTATGCAGAAACTGTTCATAAAAACACTGGTGTTAACTTATATTAAAGTCTAAATTTTATTTACTGATGAAAAAGGCTGTTTTGTTGCTTTAATAATAGATACTTAGGTTCCGCTGGTGCACTAAAATCTGCACTGTAAGGGTATCTTACCAAGCAGTTAGAGGAGGTATTGTCTTCGCCGTAGCACAAATCCGACTGCTGGCTCGTGTAGTGACTGCAGCGGTGGGACAGACTTCTGCTGCCAGGTCAGCTGTAGTGAGGAAAAAAAAGCATCCAGCTGCCTGTACCAGCAATAAACAGCTGTGGCTGTTTGGGATGGAGTCCTTGTTTCCCAAACTGGTTCCACTTCGCCGTTGCCAGAGCCTCCTACGTCAGTGTATTGAGATGTTATCCTTGTGGGAGGACTGAGCAGCATTCCAGCTGCAGTATGCACACAGACCATCCTGAAAAGCTGTAAAGGAGTGCTGTTGGGTAACTCAGGCTAGATAATGGAAGGTAAAACTGGTAAACTTTTTAGAATCCCCCAGAGGATTTTTTCTAGGAATACAACGGGCATGAACTTGTCTGTATGAAAGTTGTATCAAATACATCAGTCACTGCAGTACTCCTGACTATCTTCTACAGCATTACATCTTGGTATAATGCAGGTAACCAGTTTCTTCTATTAAATTTGTATACAAGTGGAAGACTCATAAAAGCTTTGAACTCAGCACTGATTCTACCTCTGCAGAGAGGAGGAAGACTGTTAGCAAGATTTTTCTGTAGCTAAGCTGCTTTTTACTGTGCAGTCTGTTTAATGGAGAAGAGGCAATTTTGTGATCTTTTTTAACAGCAGCCTGTATAAAGAGCCATCCACAAATGATTTTTCTAGAAGTCCAGGGCCTGCTAAAGTCATTATATACTCTTCACTAGGTCAAACATTTCAGATACTTTAACTTATTTCTATCTATCAATTTCTGTTTGTTTCTATCAAGTTTGCTCAGTTTAGCTTCAAGGGACTGATAGAGCTGGGGTTGTCCCAGCCTCAGCTGAACCTGCACCTGATAAATTGCTGTAATAAAGCTCCTTTTGAAAGGGTGGAGGAAACACCTGCATTGTATTTTTTTCCAAAGCAGAGGCACAAAGTCATGTTTTCTGAAGATAAAGTAACTGGATACCGTCCTTGATCGAAGGGGTACAATGCATAATGAAATGCAAGTGAATTAGAGCAGGACAGAGGCTTTTGATACTACATAAAAAACAGTGTTTCTTAAACAAACAGAAAACCCAAAACCATTTTCCATAAAATTTTAAGTTACTGTCTTGCACAACTAAACCTGGCAGGTACATGGTAATTTCACCAGAATGAGTTTTATAGAGAGGTGTTTAGGTTTCTTGTGCAGGAAGACCTCTGATAAAAACAAAAACATTACAGAGTGGGTTAGGTGTATTTATTAAGATTTTTAGTGATTAAGATGAAAGCAAAACGACTTCAAGACAAATGAAAGACATTCTAGTCTCCTTGAGTAAGGCAAGAGCAATCCTCAAGACTTCTGATTAAAAAACTTGGGAGGAGATTTGGCATAAAACAACAGAGGAATAAATATGGTTAAGAGGAAAATGAACTTTTTATATAATCATGATAGGTCATGCTGTGGAATACTGTGGTAGTGGTTTTCAAAAGACAGGGTAGGTATCATTGCAAGATTTCTATTTATTTTTTAAATTCAGTAGCAGTGTTTAGGGAAAGGTACGATCCTGTAAGCTACTGCAATTAAAAAAATTACTTTTCTCCCAGAAAAAAAAGAAACAAGCAGGAATATTATATTGTGCAAACAGAATAACTGAATAATAATAAAATAACTTAGTAGCTTTACAGAAATACTCTGAAAGAAGCAACTAAGACACTTAAATAGCTGTTTTCTTCTCCAGGTCCCCTCTATACCTTAATTTTACACTAAACAGACATAACTTCAAGTATTAAAAAAAAAATTCTTCAGTGTGAGGTTTTTGAAGAGCTAGAGCACAGTAGCTACTGAGCTTCCAGCAGCCCTGCTCCCTCAGATATTACTGCTACTCCTGCCCCTTTTTACCTGATACATGCAGGAAATCAGATTATTTCTGGTACTGGCTACAGTGGGCACTGAGGTCCCAATGCGTTGTGAACCTGTACAAGTTGTTTCCTTTTAGAGCAAAGCTATGACATGCATAATGGTGATACCTGGAATCCAGCATGGATTAGAAGATTCTGATTCTTCATAAGCCCACACAAGAATTCCCTGTATAGTACAAGCCATAAAATACTGAAAGCACAAACTCTTGCAGTAGTTCTACTTAAGGTCCTCCTCTTCCTTGAGAACAGTTGTAGTCATGTGTCATTCACACTCTTAAATTACTGTAGCAGTAAATCAAATTGATGGAAGGTGAACAGTTTAAATAAAATCTTTAATTGCTTATTTACAACAAAGGCAATGAGTTGGCAAATTGAAAATCATGATTTTCACTTTCTCACTAACTTCAGATACAGCAAGTACATACTCAGCTATAAAATATGCAGCCTAGTGAGTAAGGCGCAATATTTACATCACACTAGTACTGCAAAAAAAGCACTTAAGATGAATTTACTGACAGCCAGAAGTTAAACATTTATCCTGGAAATGCTAACAATGCCGAAAAAGAAACTTAAGATCTTGTCATTTAAAAAGTAGTGCTTTACTGGTTTGGTTGTTTTTGTCAGATTGCAAACATGCAGTAATAGTAAAAATCTGATAATGGGATAAAAACAATACCCCTCTGACGTTGTCCGTTTTTGCAAAGTAACATTTTGATACAATGTACTGCTTCTTGGGCTGAAATCTAGTCGTAGTAACTCCAGTATTAGACTAGCTACATAGTTCTACCTCAGCAAAGGTCTTCTCTGGGGGAAAAAAACCAGCTATTACAATTGAATCCAGGCTATACTAGAAGCATAATACAACCACACACAGACACAAATTTAAGAACACAAATTACTACAGACACAAGATATCCTGCTTTAACAGCTTAAAAAAAACTTAAGCGTTAAAGAATTTACTGCAGCCCAAACTAAAGAAATCAGTTTTGTTTTCTACTTCCTTTTTGCTATCTTTCATTCCCCCTCCATGTATTTTAAAGTAGCAACCGTTATTCTTATTTTAGAAGGATAGGGAAAAGAATAGTCAAGGTAAAGTATTAATCCAAAACTTCCCATCCTGGCTGTCTCTTCTGGATATAAAAGACTCACAAACTATGAGCTTCATGTACAACAGATACACTAACCATATGATCTGGGCATGGACTTTCATAGCAAGGCCTGCAGGGAATGTTTTCTTTGTAGAGGTTCTTTACTAATGCTCTGTAGTAACTATCTTCATGAAAGGACTTTATTTAGCTATGTAGGAATGGGAAGAAGGTGGCATCTGTACAGAAGCTATCATTTCACCCACACTCCATTCAGCACTGGGTATGGAAGTTAACCATCATTAAGACAAGCAAAGTTAACACAACAGTTTTTGCTACTGCCCTCCCTTAATTACATTCCTGAAATTAAGCTTTCCCATTGCTAGTAATACTTGCACTTCATTTTTATATTTTTTCAAATGTTTCTTTTGCACTAATGAATTTCAATGTAAGTTTGATATGATGTGGAAGCGTTTAGCAGTTCAAGGAGATGATGCTTAAATTTATGCAGAAACCTTTATAGTGTGCGTGTTTCATATCCATGGGGTACTCACAGATGCTCACATCCATTCTAGATTCCGGATTCAGATGTCAGTTACAGCCATACCATATCCTCTTCTTGTCCATGCAGCAGCTTTCCCAAGCTTTTCAACTTTCATCCTTAATAGTACATGTTAACAGGACACGTGTGGCAAGTATGTGAAGACTCCTTGACACATTCAAAGAAAAGGCGAGTTTAACTTTTATCCAAAGCTTTCTCTGCTAAGTTGTTCTCTAGTTCAGGTGATTCCTCAGCATCCTGACTGGCAGAAGGGTTAAAAATCCCATCGACTGCAGGAGCTGTTGTTGGTGTTGTGAGAGGGGTCACAGTGTGTCCAAACCCCTGGTAGTGACCCATGGGTGAAGATGGCATTGAAGAAGCATCAGAAATTGGGTCTTGAGTAGATGAAGACAGTAAACTTGTATGCTCATTTTGTTCATGATCTTCAGCAAAAAACATTTTCCTTGGCTGGCCCAAAACTGTCCTTCCTAGAATTATGCAAAATAAAAAGATTTTTTAATCCTTCCAACACCAGTCTTTGAACACATGAACTCTAAAAGAGTTGATGTTAAATTAGAAGATGAGTCTTTGTTTTGTATTGGTTTTACATGGGCATTTTTAGTTTTAATAAAGAAAAGTATGTCTTTCCGTTTAAGAGAAAAACAAAGTACATTCCTCTACTTACCTAACCTTTTCTTTAAAAAAAAAATAAATTAAAAACTAGACTCTAAATCAGTCAGGACTTCTGGAAAGAGCAAAGTGCCAGATAAACCATGAAATCCTCTAGGGATGCAGCTGCCACTGATTTGGTAATAGAATGTTCTCAGGCTACTATAAAGGTGGGCAATAGTATGACACAAAGCTGGAAATACAGATGCTGTTGATAGATTGCACAAATCTTGTCTGTTACTTACCAACATTTCGAACCTGTTCGGATATATCTGCCCTTAGATCAGAAATATCCCACATTGCAAGGAAGGAGTCAAAGCATGAGCCTTCTTCAGCTTCTTGAACATAAGGTTTATAGGAAAAACTGTAGTGATGTGCAATAGCAGCCAGAAACATCTCCACACAAATGATAAAATCCTGCAATGACAGAGACACTGACTTAGTCATTCATAACTGGAGAAGAATCGTTATGGGTTTCTTCTACAACTGAAAGGCTGCAATTGCCCTGGGATAGTGACATCAGCTACTTTTCCACCAGGATATTCTTGGCAGCCTTCAGAGAGCCATCCATACAGACACTGAACAAGCAGCAGCTCCACAATGAATACCTGCAAGAAGAAATGCAAGGCTATCCAGACATATTTCACTGGGGCACATTCCTTCTGCCCAATACATGGATATAGAAGTGTTGAGCATAAAACTCACATGGGCTCAAACTTAGCCCAGCTTAGAATAATTCAGTACTAATCAAGCCTGCATTAATTACAGTGAGTGTGATAATATTTCTTTGAGATCAGCTCTGTCATCTTACATATAACCATTCCTCCCCAGAAATACCCATCTGCTCCCACCTGTAAGCCTGTAGCCACAGCTTCCACACTTTGCCAATCCCAGGTGTGTTTCTCAGAAATAACACCAACTTTCACCAGCAATGCGATGAGCACAGCCTGCCTATAAAGAGAATTTAGTGTAAGAAGTATTAGAACTAGTATTAGTATTTGTATTAGAATTGTAACAGTAGTGCCAAAAATCTGTGAGCAAATCTGGTCATATTTATACATAGGAAGAATCTTACAAAAAACCTTTCTGATTATATATTTAGATTTTAAGAAGAGGAACAAACTTAACAAGAGATGTCATTCATCCATAACCCTAAAGACCAACAGAAGCAACAGAGAAGCAACCAAAGGAGAGTTTGTTGTTCAGTCAGCCACTAGAACAAGTTGCTTCTCTTTCAGGATGTTGCTGCAGCTCAGAGAGTAATGCTCTGATAGTCAAATACACTCCCTCATTAGCAGCTAAGTGTGAGCAATGCTTAAACAGCAATTTTTACTTAACTTACAGTAACTTATCTTGAAAAAGTATTTTTTTTACTTTAAAAAGGAAAAAACATAGTTTTGAAATGCAAGTGAGGATTCTAAAATAAGTTGTGTTCTTGAGAATCATCTTACAAAAGAGCAAGTCTAAAAAATAATCTTAAATGAACAAGACTGCTCTCTCCAACATATTAGTACCCTCTTCTTTTCACTGCAGCTCACTAAGATCATGGGGAGATATTTTAAGGCCTCTAACCTCAGTAACAAATCCAGCCTTTTTAGCTCTTTAACGATCCACCCTGAGAGCAAGAAGTAACGAGTAAAAAATCCACTTACCAGAAGGAAACAAAAACTACCATCTTCACACAAAGGAACTTGCCAACAGGCTGGATAGGGTTCAGTTCCTCACGCAGTACTTTATAAAACAGCACCAGACAATACATGGCAAACTGACAAGGAAAAGAAAATGAATGAAAGCTTTCAAATCCTTGTTTATTTTGTGAGGGAGTTGTTTTACACCATCTCTACAGTTAAAATATGTATCATAGTATGATACAACCTTAAAATGCTATCTTTTTTTAAAAAAGAGACTTTGGATTTATAGAATCTTTGCCTTTCTATTTGAAAGCACTTTCTTTTTTTTATTCCTGAAATTCCAATCATTTCAACCAGGATACACAGAAATTTGTGCTGCTGCTGGGACTGTTGTCACAGCAGAAAGCAATTACAGCTCTGTCTGTGACCATCACCCATCAAACACAGGGGTGGCAGTAAGAGGAGGACGGAATTTCCAAATGATCCCAGTTGTTACACTGTTCTGACTCCTGCTGCTGTTGCCAAGAGAAGTAAAACCAATCCATGGACTCCAAAATGAAACTCTCAATTTTAGGCGCTGACATCTTACCCTGACATTATCTGACAGCTGACCCAACAAGAAAAGGTGTTGGGCAGGCCAGAATCTCACTGCACTGCACACACCATTTTCATTTTTTCCTGTGAATGTTATTACCAGCTTTTTAACACAGAATTTTTAACATACTGATTCTTTGTATGTGTGCTGGGAGGAAGCTGTGGGGGCAAGTGGAGTCATCTCTTCCAGAGAGGGGCAGGTCTGCAGCTCTAATGCCTGGGCCATACCACCTCACCCATCAAATAATTTGGGGTAGAAAGGTGCTTGCTTTATGGAGCTTCATAGTAAAAATAATAAAAGTTTTCAATTATCTGGTTTCCCAGTGTTCTTCATCCATGATATTTAACAGACAGCAATTTTGACTTACAATGGAAAATATTCTACCTGTAAGAATTACCAGACACGAACACAATCACTGCCAATAGTGCACACAGAAGATTCTCATAATACTGATGGGTTCCAAGAGCAGAAAGATGTACTCCTGATACTCACTAGTTGTGACATGTTGTTAAGTATAACCAGGTAAGTCCATGCATTGTTGAAGCTGAAGTTTCCTTCATCATACACTCCCACTAGTTCACAAATTCTGGAAGAATTTTTAGAGTTAATACCTATGGAGTAACAGATCAGTTCCCTCAAGTGCCACATCTTCATTACCTCAAGCAACTCATAGCATTCAAAACCTCTTCTGGTACTCAAATATGGGCACTGGGGGCCTGCACAAGAATCAGTTTCCAACAGCATATAAAGATATATATATACACACATACAATATAGAAATATTTATATGGATATTCATTGTGAGTATCAACTTTTTCCACAGTCCCACAGAATTAACAGTAATGACCATCAATGCAAAGCTCATGAAATTAAGCTTTCAGCATCATCATGCATGACTGCCTACTATTCCTTTACAACCACAGGCTATGTGGTATGTATGAAGGTACATAGTCAAGCTTGTCACATGCAAAGTTTAAAAAAATTTTAAAAGTTACATGAAACCTGCCTTTAAAAATACTCAGTTGCTGAAGTCAATGAAAAAATGGAGGAGGAAAAAAGAATCTAAAAATTAAGAGATCATAAAAATGTGCTTCCCACCCCAACAGTACTTCTCTGATTACAGAAGCTGGTAGCAAGTATTTATGATTTCAATTCTGCAAATAGTCATTTGCTGTAGAGAAGTCATAAAGAAATCACAGGTTGATTCAAATTGTTAGGAGCCATTTAGCATGTAACATGAGTCTGCTTTCAAACTGCCTTGATTCAATACAAAGGGCATGAAAATTCTTTCCAGTGTAACTCAGAATCACATCCTGAAGATCAATATTAATTATTTATCAGTGTACTTACAAAGCAATAATGGTAGTAAATGGTCTGACAACAGTGTACTGCAAAACACCCAGTTTGCATCTAAATAATAAAACTCTGAAAAAGAAACACAAAATTCATTGTATAAGCATTTAAATACAATTCACTTATGGAAGATGCCTATTCTCAGTAGATTCACTAAGGTAAATTTTTCTTTTATGGTAATTTCAACTTCTGCATCCAGGACTTCAAGTGTTACAGTATACGGTGTGTATACACAAAACACAAAACAGCTGGACTTTTACAGACACATTACAGGAAATGCTCAATGATTCACTTACTTTAGCCATGAAAAGCTTCTGGCTGGGCTAAACAAAGAGAATGCAATTTTTGCTGTGTTTGAAGGTTTAAGAAAAACTATGAATCTAAATGTAAGAGACTTAAAAATCATATTTGCCTTAACACTTAAGAGAACCAAAGCTCTTTGCCCACTACGGCAAACTGCGTAAAGAAGCTGTGATCACTGAAGCCCACCTTCCCCTCCTCTCACTCCAAAAAGCTTTATCAAAATCAAAATCTCCTAAGAGAGAGAAGGAGATTTTATCAGTTGAAGCATTCAGAAATAAACAGTTCAGGTGCATAAGGCCTTTCATCCCTCACCTGAAGTAAAAGCAACAGGCTACTCGGTCTATGCCCAGTTCCACGTGAGGTTTTTGGCAAATATTTTATGATAGCAAAAGAAGCAGATTCCAGGAGACCTTTTAAAAATATTTTTCAAAAATAAGGTTTCCTTCAGCACCCCCTGAGTCAATCAATGCATGTTAGTAACTAAGTCCAGTTCACAGAATGTTTTATAGCTTGATGGTCACATGTCCACAGCTGCTTTCAGCAGAGGTTCACTGCTGATCACAAACAAACAATAAACTGTCTCTGTCAAGCAGCAAAAGTTATGCTCCTAAACATGAAAACAAAATGCTTGGATCTGCCTACACAGCCTAAAGCTTGAAGATGTCATCATATACTCACTCTCCCATAGCCCACGATGGACAGCAACAGAGAGGGGGCAGATGCCTCTGCTGATCTTTCGCTTCTATTATTAACACGAGGTTTGGGTACCGGTTGGTTAAGTAATTTGAAAGAAAAACCATAAAGTTATAGATGACATAAGCTTCATAGCATTCTCGACATGTATCCACATATATTGCAATCTTGGGGTATTTCAAAGCTATCCACTGCAAGAAGAGAGGTACACAAAAGGTTACGTGCGAGAAAGACAAAAGGGATTCCAATGACAACACTGGCACAGCAAGCTCATGAGCCAGCAGGCACTGATCAAACAGGGCTGGGAGCACTGGGCTAACGGGAGAGCAAAGTAACATTCTCTAAAAACACACACAGAAGAACTCCAGATTGCACCTGTAGCAGACAACTCTCTAAACAAGAGTTGCAGACCAAAAAGGGATTTTTTTTTTTTTTAGTGAAACTGTGGTTATGGATCAGCTGTCAGAGCTCTCAGTTTCTGAGTATCACACTGATGTTGCACTCTGCAAAGAATATTATCCTTTGTCCCCTGAACCAAAAAGGAATCATTTTAGCACTAAGCATAACTTGGGAAAGAATTGTAGTAGTAAGCCTAACTTGGGTAAGGAAGGTATGGCACTGAATTTTGAGTCAGTCCTTGAATCAGTCTGGTTTCCACTTCTGCTATTAAGATGGAAGGACCAAAAGCAGGCTCCTGTCATACCCCCTTCCACGTCTGTCACAAAGGATACTCAAGGACAGGGTTAAGAAAGGTTATCAAAGCAACCCCAAATCTCCAGAAGAAGAATGTGGTATGACTAGAACCATGCTTCTTACATACTCCATAAACAGGCATGCCCAGAATTTTCTAGGACTACCCCTCTCCATGCAGCACAGTTTCTGCCGTGACACTGTTTTCCCTCACTCCCACAACAAACAGAATTTGATTGAGCTGTTAACAGTAAGAGAACACTTACACTGTCTAAACTGTAAATCGGCACCATCCACAGAATCCTGTTGCAACAACAAAAGCACATTTTATATTACCAAAAGTATTTTTAGTCTGAATTAAATCCAATATTTGTAGCATAGGTAAAATGTGAAACATTACCTTATTATTGGTTTCTGTAATTCAGGTTGAGTATAATGGACTAAGTGTTGTAGTATCCCCCAGAGAGATATTGGTATAGTCATTAGCAGAAATATCCCAGCGATAAACCATGCCTTGGTATGAATTCCAACCTTGCAAGATCAAAGTTTCAGTCTTAATACTTTCAAGTATTTACAAGTACACAAAACATTCCACGAAAACAGAGAAATGCCCAGTATTTAATTTGCTGAAACCCACAACAAATTCCTTGCTTTAGGCCTGGAACTTGTCTCAATTCAGTGCTGCATTAAAAAGTTTCCGAAAGCCTGTGGATTCAAAGACTTTTTAACTTTAAAACCAAGTTCCAACTAGTAATCAATTAGGTTTCATTTAACAAACTGAAATAGATATGCATGTAGATACATAAAACCACAATGACTACTAAAACACAGGGCTGAAATTTTACACCAAAGCTCTCTGAAAAATAATTAATAATCTTAAGTACCAAAACCTGAGAAACATAGGAGACTCTTCTCAGTTTCTTTTGATGAGAATCTCTTCTCTGATCCCCTGCTTTACATCAACATCCCATGTCTCCTGTTGTTTTCTAGTTTTACTTCTGATCGGTTTCTCTACAAGTACCAGACTTAATGGTATAAACTGGATATAAAAACCCATTATGCTGAACATGCATTAGGCATCAGAACAGGATTTCAAACCTGAAAATTTTAACACATTCAAGACAGATCTTACTGTCATTAAGTCCTGAAAATGATACCCTGAAAAAGCCTACCTCCAGGGGCACACACCTGTATCATATTGATCAATACATATATTTTAAGGTTAAAATTTTACTTCTTGTTAGAGAAGCGATGGGATCATACGTGTGTGTAATTCACACACCACTGTTATGGTACCACCAGCATGAAATAGGAGCTTCTCTATCCACAGAGGTGTTCTACTGAATTCCCCCTGACCAGATAGAAACACCTTTATGAACACCAGCATTACTATTAAGTTTCAAAACCTAAGTTCTTGGATGAACTTATGGAGAGAGCTGGGCTCTTTTTGGTGGTGCCAAGCAATAGGACAAGAGGCAAAGGGCAGAAACCAGTGTCCAGGAAGTTCCACTTGAACATGAGGAAGAACTTCTTTACTGTGCAGGTGACTGAGCACTGGAACAGGTTGCCCAGAGAGGGTGTGGAGTCTCCCTCACTCGAGATACTCCAGAACAGTCTGGACACAATCCTGTGCCATGTGCTCTGGGATGACCCTACCCAACAGGGAGGCTGGACCAGATGACCCACTGCGGTCCCTTCCAACCTGACCCATTCTGTCACTCTGTGACTCTTGGCTGACTCAGATTTCTTCAGAATTGTACCAACTGTTCAAACACCAACCATTATGGAAACAGAAGGGGAAAGAAACACTGCCCTGTTCCTTTGCAGTTCACTGGGGCTTTAGCAGCAGGACAAATGTGTCCAGCAGCACCATGGCACTTCTCCAGCCTCTCCTTTCACAGAAAGGGTCAGGTTGGAAGGGACAACATTGGGCCATCTGGTCCAACCTCCCCCCAGAGCACATGGCACAGCATTGTGTCCAGACAGTTCTTGAGTATCTCCAGTGAGGGAGACTCCACACCCTCTCTGGACAATCTGTTCCCGTGGGTGGTCCCTGCAAAGTAAAGTTCTTCCTCGTGCTCAGGTGGAACTTCCTGTGCATCAGTTTCTGCCATTGCCTCTCGTCCTATTGCTTGGCACCACCGAGCAGAGCCGGGAAACATCCTCTGACATCTCCCTGCAGGCACTGACAGACATTGATGAGGGTCCCTCTCATTCATCTCATCTTGCGGGTGAACAGGCCCAGCTCCCTCAGCCTTTCCTCATAAGAGAGATTCTCTGGGATGATTAGGACTCTTTAATCATCTTTCTTTCCACCTTCTGGCCCCGTTCCAGGAGCTCCATGTCTCTCCCATCCTGAGGAGCCCAGAATTGGACACAGCACTCCAGATG